>JAYEVD010000898.1:0-86145 GCA_036346405.1 Phyllostachys edulis | reverse complement strand
TTGATCTTGTTCTTGGACTTCTTGGCCTTCTTATCCTTCTTCTTACCACTTTCACCTTTTTGAGAATTTTATCACCTCGATCAATAGTATTATTCCACTCATTCGCTTCAAAGACGATCGTTATCGATTAGCCATCTTGAAGAGCTCGAGGCGATTGGTAGGAGGATTTAAAGCAATATCATCTGTGATTTTTCTACTACGGACTCCCTACTTAAGAGCTCGATGACAAAAGAATCGAAACTTGGTATAAATTTGAACTGACTCAAGCGTAGGATGAAATGGTGTAGAGTCTCGTAGTCGTTTTGTCTCATCTGCAGGTCGTCCTCCTTCATAGGATGATGGTAGGTCTACTGAAATTGGTCAATAGCGGTCGCGAGAGGTGTTTCCATGAATAGATCGACTCGAGTGGTTGATTTAGTGACTACGATCGAGTAGATCCTCGAGCATAGTAGGAAGGTAATTTGCCATTACTTGCTCTCCTCCTCCTACTACTCGAATAGCGGTTGTGTAGATATGAAGGAATTCGATGGGATTTTGAGATCTATCAAACTTCTCCATGTTCACTGGTTGAAACCGAGGTGGCTAGCGAACTGCTTGGTGGTCGGGTGAGAAATCCTGATATCTGGTAATGACTTCTTGACACTTTCTTTGTGGAAAAGAAGGGTTGATATCACCAGGTGATCATATATGACGATACCTGGTTGTGGGTGGACCTGACCTATGGTAGGTTTCAACCTTGCGAGGGAAATACTCATCGTATTCCATCTGCTGTTGCAGATTTCTAGGTCGGAGTGGTGAATGATCACCTCTCCTGGGACCTTGTTGATCATTAGGCGTTCGAAGAACTCTTTTTAAAACTAGAGTTAAGGTTAGGAGAGCGACATGACTGTTGTCATGCCGATCTCCACGCGTGAGTTGTTCGAACAAGCGGTAGGTGATGGAGTCATCTTGCTCGACTTCTCGATCGATGCGTTGAGGGTGCTCGAGTCGGCCATCGTGCTTTGAAGCCTTCGTGCGATCTCTTGACGAAGAGGTCTTAGCCGAACATTCGGGCAAGTTCGAGATGGATTCTCAAGCGGATCGTTGATGCGTTGGAGTTCATGAGCTTCCTCGACGATCTTGAAAGTGCCGGTAATATCTACGGTATGTAATTCTTCTCTATCGGGTTGTCTTAGGATCGTCCATATCGATCCTCTAGTTTGCCTCAATGGAGTCGCGATTATTTGAGGATTTCCACACGCCGCCCGGAGTGTTGAAACTATTCATCACTAGAGGTGTCCTCGTCATCACTACGGGGTCGCGACTGTGTGATCATCGGGAGCATCCTCAATCATGCTCAGGGAGAGTGATCATTATTTAAGGGAAGGACGAAGACCTCCCGTTGATGATTTCCACTTGTGCCTGAGGCCTCCTCGCTTGAGGAGTAGTCAAAAGACACCGTCTGGTGACTTGGAGCAAGCCCCTCCAAGAAGGGGAATTCTGGGTTATAACCGTCTCTGTCCATAGGTGAGCCCTGTGAGGGGATGGTCGAACTCGCAGGAAAAGCGTGCTCGACCCCATCCTCTGTGGGGCTAATCGGAGAGAGATGACCACCCGATGCTGATGAAGCTCCGGAATGATGGCTTGTAGGACTTTTTGTACTAGGTCGGACGGCCTTAGACGAACTCGAACATTTGGAGGGGGGAACCCTCGCCATGTTCTGGGTTTGCCTTGGAACAGTCCCGATTGTGATCGGATGGACCCTTGCCCTCTGAGGAAATTGGTCCCTTAGTTGGACGTACTGTTCTAGGGGATAAGGATCCCTCCTCAACTCCATCGGTGGTATGGTCTCCTGAATTTGGCGAATGATCCCTAGAGACGGCATTACCATCAGATGATACAATACTCGGCCCATAGTTGAAGTCTGCATCTATGTCGATATCTACGTGATCGGCCAAGTCGAACCGAGTTCTCCTCGTTCCATTCTCGTGCCATGGAAGCATTAGAGTTGAGAAAAACGAAGAAAACCCTGCTGACGAGAAGGTCTCCACGGTCAGCGCCAACTATCGGTGTTTTAGAACCGATCTTATGTAATGATTGCTTGATTTGGGGAGTCTCCAAGATTCAAATCATGCAGATAGAATGACATAGCGATTTTTATACAGGTTTAGGCCTTCTCTGAAGAGAATAACAACCCTACTCCTGTGTGGCTATATTGAGTATGCTGGTTACAAATCAAGAGAAAGACTCAAGTCTAATGTCTTGTGCTCCTGATTGCCTCTCCCCTACCGTCTACTGATTTCACCCTTTATATAGTGCTTGAAGTGGGCGACGGTTTCTCCAATCAAAGGGTGCCTCAACATTTCGAGATGATGAAGCGATTACTAGAGATTATTGTTGGAGTAATGCGTCCCCACATCGCGAGGTGGTTATCATCGGTAGAGAGTTTAATCGTGTAATAATTCCAGAGAATAACAACGTATACTAACTGTTTAGATGCTCTAATCAATTGTGCCTACTTGCTTCGTGCTCAATCAATTATAGGGTGATCGTAGTTGACCTAGTCGTGAAGGACTTACAACCATATGGTGGTCGTAAAAGAACTTACGACCACATGATGGTCATAGAAGAACTTATGACCATGAGGTAGTCATAGAAGGACTTACGACTATGGGGTGGTCGAGAAGAACTTACAACCATGAGGTAGTCGTAGAAGATCTTCGACCCCACCTTCTCCCTTATGAACATTAAGGGGTATACTTAAGAACCATATGATGATATTATTATCCATAATAAGAATTACGGATAAATAATTAAATGGGGATTATTAGATCCTCATCACACACGTACTACTTGTTACGGGATGAAGCGTAATGAGAGAAATATTACTTGGGTACACTACAAATGACAAAGGATGAACAACTAGTGATGTTCTTGCATACAATTGGTCACAATGTTAGGAATCATGTTATGCGGGATAGATATCAACATTTAGGAGAGACAATTAGTCGAAGACTTCAATAACGTTTTAGATGCCATAAATAGTTTACAGTATGTTTACATAACAGATGCTCCTAATGAAGTTCCACTGAAAATTATTAGTGATCCAAGGTACCACCCGTATTTCAAGGAATATATATCTCTAGCTCTAGTGCTTGGTCCTTTCTAACATTTATTTCATAAATATTGGTGGCAAAAAAGCTTATGCCTTTCTATTCCCATTAACAAAATTTTCCCTACAGAACTGTATTGGAGCAAATGATGGGACACACATTGAGGCAAAAATCATGTCTGAAGAACAAACTCCTTTCAGAAATAGGCATGGCTTTCCCTCTCAAAATGTAATGACAACAGTGTCATTTGACATGACATTTTTACATGCTACTACTAGATGGGAAGGTTCTGCATTGGATCAAGCCATTCTTAGATGGGGTATTACCCGTGGAGGTTTTGTTGTTCCAGAAGGTAATAAGACAAATGTGTGAACTATTTGTTTGGACCGGATTTTTGAATCTAAACCCTCTATATATTTCTACACCGTCCATGATCGTTAGCTAGTGCATACAGGTAGAAACATTGTTGATAACAAATTGAATCACGAAATAACAAGCCACTTATTAGAAAAGAGGTCGAAAGACCTTGAGTTTTACAGCTGCGGAAACAATAAATAATAAACTCCGAGTGGTGGCCCATCAAATTGCTCACTGGCATTCGACTGGGGACCGTAACATAGTACTTCGGATGTCCTTCATCAAAGCCACAAGTGAAGTAGTCGTGGTCGTCCTCGGCATCATTGAAGGCTTCTGAGATTTATTTTGAGTGTAGCATGTGAGTACATAAAATACTCCGCGAGTCTTAGGAAAAATGCATATGCATAGCTTTAACAAATGAGGCTTATATGGTTCCTTTGCACAAAGTAACATTTTGAGTTTCAATAGTTTTCATAAAGCACATTTGACAAGAAATAGTTTCAATAAATAAATAAATTGTATCACTAATGGAGGTTCAAGCTACCAACCAATAGCATCAAGGCTCTAGCAGCCAAGGTTTAAAGGATAGAGCTCTAGGCTAACCCGGCTCTAGTACGCGAGAACTACCCGAGAGTCTCAAGCGCTCTCGGTTCCCAAAATTACTCTTTTAAAAATAAAACCAAAATCTATCATATGAAAACGCACCTTGCTCGCCCTTTACTTACGTAGGCACGACTATTGAATAGTTTTATACTCTCTGAGATTATGCAGTTTGACCCACAAGGATAATCATCTTATAATGTCGGCCATGACACGCTTCACGGGCATGCGACTAGCGATTATCACGAGGATTTTACAATACTTTATCCTAACATTAGCTTGCTGATGAGCTTAATCTCAAGTCATGGATGTCATTTACCATTGACCAGAGCTCACCGTTGTGGGGATAACTTTGCCGGATATGGGCGTCAATTACCATCGGCCGTGGCCCGGCGGAACATGGATGTCCTTTACCATCGTCTGCACTACCCAGGTAACTCTTACCATCTACAGCTTACGGGCGTAATGCTAGAACATAGTAAATTATTCAGCGAGATCCTTCCCATTTAGGATATGTGGTTGCATGGTATTGCTCAGTTTGGATAATCATAAGCGTCGGTCCTTAATATGACTTGGGCAGAACTAACACATTACAAGATCTCGTGCTCTAACTGCACCTGCCTGATCTTACCATCCGCCCAAGTCTAAAACATATTTTCATTATTTTATTTTATTTTCCAAATATTGACATTACCTAATGGCATACATTTTCCAAACTAAGCATAAAGGGTAATAATGGTTTTCTCCCCAAAGGTTAAATAAAGCCGTAAAGTATGTCTAAGCAATTCTACCGTACAAAACTATTCCGTAAAGTTGTAATCAATATTACGAAATTTCTACACTAGGGTTATAAATGTATAGGATAACTAATATCAAGGAAGACATTAACAATTTTTAGGTTTTAACTAACAACCTACAACTTTAACCCATCATTTAAATAAAATAGCAATGCATAATAATTTAAAATTGAAAACATAATTTACAAATCATAGGTTCAAAATGGTCAAAGGAGACTCACATTCATCGTGAGTTAAGGTTGTGCGTGTCCAGTTGGTCTAGATTAGTGTTTCATGGCGTCGGATTCTATAAGCGAAACGATACAATTAATAACGAAAATAAAATAAAATGCAAAAATTATAAAATAAATACTAGAAGAAATAGAATGAATTTAGGATCGAGAATCGACAATTTTGGAGTTCATACGAAGGAGAACGGACATCTGGAAGGTTGATTATCACATGAAATGATGAAAAATCCGAAAATGTCTTGTGCTAGAATCACTATTTCGAAAAATATCTTGTACTATCTTGGAATCTGAAAATGATGAAAAAGAAGATCCTCTTGTGTATGGCGTGGGGCCAGTATCACATGACTCAAGAAAAGAATTACGGAACTAGACAAATCGGGTTCTCATGATTTGAACCCAAGATCTATGGCAATGGAGAGAACTAACTTTCCACAACTAACCAAGCGAGCCAAAGTTCTCTTGTGATATATACTCAAAGCCAAAATAATTGAAGCAAAGGAACAGAGAGTACTTCAACCAGAACGAACAGAGAAGAGAACGTCCAAGGAAGCTCTGGCCATGGCGACAGCACCGGTGAGGTGGGCGGAGAGGTGGTCGGCCAACGGAGAAAATGAAACCCCACGGGATCGGTGATCCCATGGCCGGCGGCGACGGCGGTGGCGGTGGTGATGGCAATGCATCGATGAGGCGGTGACCGACTAACGTGATAGCGGCGCCTGAGCTTCTGGCGACTTGGCAAACCAGCGGCATTGGGAGAAGCGGAGGTGAGCACGAGGTGCGCCTTAGCGAGGATGCTACGGGCGCTCGGGGAGATGGGAGGATGACGCGGATGGTGGCGCCACGGTGATCGGCGATGGTGTTGATGGGCGGCGTTGACGAGTATGCTCTGGCGATAGATTTCTGAAATTAAGGTGGGGATGGGAGGAGGGCGATGCAGAACACGCCGTGACGCGGTTCACTCAAAAAAATCGCACCATGGGCGAAGATTGATCGTTGGGAGCGAATTCGGCCTAGGAGGAAGAACGTCAAAATTTGAGCAATTCCTTTGCATGAAACAAGAAATTTGTTGAGGGCTAATGTTCACTGTGTTTCGGGAACACAAAGTGACGCGATTAAATGATTGAAAAACTCACGGAATGAAGAATGCTCAAAAGCGGGAGGACCGACGTTCGGAAAATGCAAAATTAAATCGTGATGGACCTCAGGGGTTTTGAGAATTAGAGGGGATGCAAAGGGATAGATGAGGTGTTGGCATGCCAATTTATAGCCCTTCTTGTGATTGGAATCACCGGGAACACGATGAAATGCGAGCAACAATATTCGGTTTTTTTGGGTTAAAGGACAAAGAAATGGCAATTGCTTTGATGGCGGCCGCAATGACGTGCAATTGATTGTGCCAAAAGTGGGTGAAGATGGCCTTGGTCGTTTAAGCCCAAGGAATTGGATTTGATGAAATGAGTGGGAAGAACGAGGAAAAAGAATGAAATAGTCAAAGTCATCTTTGATTTTGGGTGAGGAACAAAAATGCACGATCGAGCTTGAAGATGAATAGTAGGAGAGAAAATAAGAAAAGATAATCCGAAAATAAAATAAATTCTAGAAAATTGATGAAAGTTCCAAAAAAATCCTTGGAACCTGATTAGATTAAATAAAATAATTTTGAATTTAATTGATGTTTATTTTAATCATTTAAAATGTTTTTATTTTTAAAATTTTAATGTAAGCTTTAAATTAATCCAATAAAATTCAAATGGTTTATTTTATTTTTAAAGCTTCAAAAGATGCCTAAAATAAAATAAAATAATTTTATTTAATTGGAGTTTGATTTACTCACATTAAATTATTTTTATTTACGAAATTTCAAATTATGCTTTAACAATTCAGAAAAATCAAATGGTGATTTTTATTTTGAAAATTTCAAAAGGCTACAAAAAATTGGGATGTTACACTATTGGAGTGCCTACTATTAATTGATATATTGATGAAACTTTATTCTTGTAGGTAAATATTATCTAGTGGATTCAAGCTACGCTAATACTCCAAAATTTATTTCACCATATCGTGGGATCACTATCATATTGGTTCTTTCCGTGGAAGTAATCGGCGATATAGTGGTGAGAAAGATTTATTCAACCATCGACATGCACAACTACGAGAATGTGTTCTAAGCGCTTTTTTGGTGTTTTAAAGGGTCGTTTCCTATTTTAAAAGTAAAAGGAGGATTCCTTACCCATATGAGACCCAAGTAAAAATTGTTATGGCTTCTGTAGAATCCATAACTTCATAAGGTTAACGAGAATGATGAGTTGTTTGGGCTTTATGAGCATGTGGAAGCATAGCGGATGGTGACCATGGTGATCAATAAGTAAGAAGTCAAACAAATGTACAAGATGATGAGCGAGCTTACGGTGGCCGAATTCGTTCGAGGATTATGCGTGTGAGTTGTAGAGTAATCATCAACGATTGTACCACGCAACCCGACCAAGATGATTAATCATTAGTGACGAGGATATGATAATCCTCATTTAATTATTTATCTGTAATTCTTATTATGGATAATAATGCCATCATATGGTTCTTGGGTATACCCCCTTAATGTTTATAAGGGAGAAGCTAGCCAAGAGGTCGTAAGTCCTTTTGCGATCAGCCTCATAGTCGTAAGTCCTTCTACGACTACCTCATGGTCGTAAGCCTTTCTACGACCACTATGTGGTCGTAAGTTCTTGTACAACCACCTCATATCCAGCGTAAGCTTTTCTCGACCATCATATGGTGCGTAAGCTTTTCTACGACCACCATATGGTCACAAGTTCTTCTACGACTAGGTTAGTTAGGACCATCCTATAATCGACGGAGCTTGCAGACAAGTAGGCCCAATCGATTAGGGACTCTAAGCAGTTAGTATACGCTGTTATTCTCTGTAGTAATGCTTTGCCGCATATCGCCTCTATCTCGACAATAAGCGCGAGGCGGCGTGGAGGGGTTACTACTCTAGTAATAACTGTCATCAACGTGCCCATTATATGAAATGATGAGGCACCTCTTAGCCTGGATAAACAACCACCTCTTCGCACACTATATAAAGGCTACAGACAGACAGAGACAGGAAGAAGGGATCAAGAACATAAGACATTAGACCTTAGTCTTTCTCTTGATTTGTAACTAGCGTACTCAATATAGTCTCACAGTAGTAGGGTTGTTATTCTCTCCGGAGAATGCCTGAATTTGTATAAAATCTCTGTGTCATTCTCTTTACGTGATCAACCTTGGAGACCCCCCAAATCAAACAATCATACGTAAGATTGGTTCTAAAATAACGACAGTTATATTATGTGCTTTCATTTTGTTTGGACAAATACAATGAATGATTATCATTTAATATTTACATTCTTTTGTTCTGGATTGAAATATTTTCAAGTCTTCGGTGTTCCATCATTCATGCTTTCGAATTGTTAATGTGTATTTTTTTGTGTGGCCAATAAAAGTTATTGAGTTTGTAAATACAAATCTTAAACTGGAAGCATCACATGTGAAAATCAAGAAAGTATTTCATGGGGATTTGAAGGCAAGGTAGAGCTCATCTATGGCCATGATGACGACGAGGCGGTTGCTCAGAAGTCCCCGGAGCTGTTGGGGCTGCAGAGTACGGTCCGCCGTAGCCTACTCACCCGGCGCTACCATTCCACCATGCCACCGTGCCCACTCGCCTGGTGCTGTCGTCCCATTGCGCGCGCTGCATGCCCACTCGTCTGGCGTTGCGTGCATCGCGTCGCTGCCTCCCACACACCCCGCCGTTGCCAGACAGAAAGAGGATGATTTAGATGTGTTCTGTAGTCTATAGTGAGACATGGAGAGAGAGAGGAAGGAATGATCGGGGAAAGTAAGAGAGAGGATGGGAGTGAGTGACTTGATGAATTGGACGTGATGAATCTGGTGAGGAGAGAACTAGATAAACTGAAAGTGACATACCTGGATTTCTACATATGGCAAATGTGTTGATCCAACGGTCAGAACCTATCCGTAGGAAAAAATAGCCGGCTAGTGCTAAAATGCACTTTTCCTATATATCTCAGCCAAACAAAGTATTTATTTGAACCTGTTTTAGTTTTTTCTCATCCAAACAATGTTTTATGTAAACTTGCAGTAACATAATAACAATTTAAAACTGGTTTTTCCTAAAAATCATACTAAACCAGTTTTGTGAAAACTTAATTCTAATTCCCGAGATCCAGACAACCATTAGTGAATCCCAACGAATCATATTTAGGGACCAGCTCGTTTGTCAGTAAAACTATTTTGCATTTGCACGGACCACGTGAGATTCCGCCGTGGCATGTCCCCACCACCCCCAAAAAATTACAAGAAACCCATCGCGCGCTTCCTTGGCAGCCATATATATACTACCGTTCCCGTTCGACTCTTGGCAGTTCACGCTAGCTCCTCGCCACAGCCGCTGCCCACGAGCTATAGTGCCAGTTCCAGTGCCACCGACGACAATGCCACCCTGCGCCACCACCATGTCCTCGCCCATGTTCGCAGCGCTCCGCCAGCCGTGCCCGGTGCTCCTCTCCACCCGCCGCCAGCGCGGCACCGTGGCGGCGTCGGCGTTGGCGGGGCGGACGCGGATCGGGCGGCTGATCGAGTCCGAGGGCGCCGTAGTGTTCCCCGGATGCTACGACGCGCTCTCGGCGGCCATCGTGCAGAAGAGCGGCCTCCCCGGGGGGTTCATCTCCGGCTACGCCGTCTCGGCCGCTCTTCTCGGCAAGCCCGACGTCGGCCTCCTCACGTACCCATCACATACATATTGCCTTTCTTTCTTTCGGGCCGACTATTGGTTCATTTGCCCGCCCTATCACCAAGTGTTGCTCCGTGTCACAGAGCTAATATCGTTTTCGTTGTGTCGTGCGCTGTGCTGTGGTGTAGGCCGCCGGAGATGGCGGAGGTGGCGAGGCGCGTGTGCGCTTCTGCGCCGCTCGTCCCATTCATCGCGGATGCCGGTTCTCCCTCTTTCTCTCTCTTTCTATCTGCATAATATGTCACATGGTATATTACTGGTTCAATGCAGGTTTTCCTACCGGTTGCAAAAAAATTGGGAGGCTAGCGATAGACCGGTTACGGCGGTAACCGTTTTTTGGAAAAAATTTGGCAAATTTCGGATTTGAATTTTTAAAAATCAAATTCAAACAAAATTCAAGCAAATTCAATATTTTTTGACAAAATTCATCCAAACCAAAATTTTCGGGACCGATTTGTAGTTCTACCAGCCCTCAACGGTAAGCCCGATTACTACTGGTAACCGGCGAAATTTCGCCGAAATTTTTTTCACTTGAGTCTTCAATGTTGGTGCGTTGGTACCCAGCAATTCTGAGCCAGAGAACTGCCAAACAATAAGCAGAGCTACTAACAGCAGTCTCACATGTCCAACAAAAATAACTATTGACATGTACAATATAGACGCCATCCAGTGTCTGCAGCAAGCTCGGGTTTGCGTCTACTGGCATCCACGTGTCACCTTCTTTTTGAATATTCCACAGAAGTGAAGAACAGGAGATAATTATCACGTCGCTTCTCAGGATATGGACACGTTGTTTAACTAACAAGAGCTTCCAGAACAATTCTAATACAGAAAAGATATAATTTATCATAACAACCATGTTTAGGAATTGAAATTAGAGCAAACTGTAGCATCAAAGGCGCCAAAAGTTGGTTTTTGTTAGACATACCAGTTCAAATAAGAAAATACAGCACTACAACTCAAGGAATTATTGACATACCTCTCGGTCGTAACGATGCAAGGAATGATTTCACTTGTTACCTCATGTCTCTATGCCATTACACTTGTTACCTCCATTTTCAATAGTGATCTAATCTAGTCAGCTCCTACTTTGGAGATGAGAAATTTTACTGACACATTCTACAAATAGTTTATGATGGTAGTATAAATCAATTTTGACCATTAATTTGTTAATGACATAATAGACTTTTCTTTGTGTTTATAATTTTCTCGTGAGGGTATGTGGATTTTTCCAACTAGGGTTGAAAATATTACTATTGTGTCATGTGATCCTCACATGTGCAATTACAATCCTACCCTCTTAAGATTATACTATTTATATTATCGGGTCTAGTATAATTAAATCCTAACTAATATGAATCATTGGATCAAATACAATGAGCGGTCTATATTAAATTGAGTGTCTTGTAAAAGAGATATAGGAGAAAACCTTCCTAACCTGATCATGTTATCAAATAAATCACAAGTTAGAAATACGTCAGCTTTGTCTTATGAAATATTCCTTGTTTAGTTGTTTTCTTTTTATATTAGCAACTTGTCTCCAAGAATCAAGCCTTTGAACTTGAAGTAATGCAGAACAGAAGCAATATGAAAGAACATTCGTCCTGAACTCTGAAGTTGTTTATCCAGCATATTACCAATTTGTTTAGTATTTAGTTATTCTTCTTTTGGATATGAATATAATTTAGCTATAGTTGTA
The DNA here is from genome assembly GCA_036346405.1 of Phyllostachys edulis. Taxonomy (NCBI): domain Eukaryota; kingdom Viridiplantae; phylum Streptophyta; class Magnoliopsida; order Poales; family Poaceae; genus Phyllostachys; species Phyllostachys edulis. The sequence goes on along the minus strand of JAYEVD010000898.1, from coordinate 74,575 downwards.
CCTTATTTCACTTATTTAATTGATGGCTTGGCGTTTCACTCTAACAAATGATTGCAGATACTGGTGGTGGTAGTGCTCTGAACGTGCAGCGTACTGTTCAAGATCTGATTGCAGCAGGTGCTGCAGGCTGCTTTCTTGAGGTACTCCCTTTGTCCAAATCTATCAGCCTATGCACCTGGCTTTAATTTGTTCAAATAATTTTGCATTGATGCCCCTATTAACCACAAATCTATCTTCTCTCTGCAAATTACAGGATCAAGCATGGCCAAAGAAATGTGGTAAGAAACCATTTGTCACATGAAGAAGGAATTTTTATCTCAGGACGATTTTTTTCTAACTTATCTTTCTGACATCTTGTCTCGTGTTTCTCGGCAAGGACACATGCGTGGTAAAAAGGTAAATTCTGACATTTGGACATGATACATTATTCTGTCTTTCTTCTACCACATGCATGTGCTACTTTCAGTGGAATTAATGTTGGTTAACAAGCTAGTCTGTGCTGAAAACCTGGCAAGCCATTGCATATGTGGACCACTTGAAAGTTCACAAGCTACTAATTTGTAGCTAGCACCTGATGATTTTTTTACTTGCCATGCATGTTAGGTGGTACCGCCAGAAGAGCATGCTGTGAAAATAGCTGCTGCCAGAGAAGCTGTTGGCGATCAGGACTTCTTCATTGTGGCTCGTACTGACGCTCGATCGACAATGGGCCTGGCCGATGCCATTGCACGCGCCAACCTGTACATGGACGTAAGACAGCATTCACTCGCAGTCACCTTTCACTTGATCGATCGAGAAACTTCATCATCCTGTGTTTCTTTCTGTACTAATTTTCTCCCTCCACTGACTGTCCTAATTAGAATTAATTGACGGTTCCTTGAGCTAAAACATGATGCGAAACGCTAAGGAATTTTGCAGGAATTCCTGCGTTCCAAACGGGACGTAAACAGATTCTTGCTGTTTGCGAACTTCATTTTGCTTTACCGAGCGCTCTTTGCTGTTGCGCAGGCAGGAGCAGATGGGTGCTTCGTGGAGGCTCCGAGGAACGACGACGAGCTGAGGGAGATCGCCCGCAAGACGAGGGGGTACCGCGTCTGCAACATGCTGGAGGGCGGGACCACGCCGCTGCACACCCGTCAGGAGCTCATGGAGATGGGGTTTCACCTGATCAAGTGCCCCCTCACCACCGTCTACGCCACCGCCCGCGCCCTCGTCGACATCCTCAAGACCCTCAAGGACGCCGGCACAACCAGGGGCGAGCTCCACAGGCTCACGTCCTTTGAGGAGTTCAACAACCTCGTCGGCCTCGAGTCCTGGAACGACCTCGAGGCGCGCTTCTCCTCCGAGCCCACGCCGGCGAAGGTGGCCGTCGCTGTCGGAGCCGGCGCCAATGGAAGCGCCTAGATGTATGGAACTATGGATGGACCACAAGTCTTTGATACTACCCGGTACCGGCCGGTTAGCTATATCAGGCGAATATATGTGGCTGCTGGTGGCACCAGTGGGTTTGATATTTCTTCCAGGACATCTCTATTAGTAATTTCCCGGGGCTTGCTTTACTTTGATGTAGTGTGTGTGTGATTCATCTAGTGCGAGACATCGGATTATTGAAGGTTTGTAAACTACTCCCTCCGTTCTCAAATAATTGACGTTCTATTGTGTATTTATCTCACAAGAGACGTCAAGTAAATCCATCCGGAGGGAGTAGTAGAATTGTCTGTGCACATTGCGCAACTAAATAAATGTAACATCCCAAAAAATCTATTTTTGGGAAGGTATAATAAAAATAAGTGGGAGAATAATTTTGTGCATGTTTACAAGAGGGAAAATGCATTTGAGCTTGTTTTGTGAATTTTTATCAGAGGTGACAATGCATTTACATGAAAACAAAAACTTGTAAGAATTTTTTAGAAAATCATAGAGCATATAAAATCCTGAATAATTTACAAAATAAACTATACGGTCTCATAAGCCTTCAAAACAATTTTCATAACTTTTGGAGCTATATTTCTATATTTAAGAATTCCCTCAAACCCTCGGCCTTTTCTTTTTAAAATCCCAAATTAATCTCTTCTCTCCCCTTCTGATGTGTGGGACCCACACGTCAGGGCCTTTCTTCCACCTTGCACGACCATCTCCTCTGCCCAGTAGTAGCGCTAGACCCCACCCATGCTGGCGCTACTATCACCCTCGCACGCCCATGGGAAGAGACCACGTCCACCCGGTCTCACCTGCCCCGCCTACTATTTCTCTTTGCCTAGGACTCGTCACCGCGTGAGATAATTGCGAGAACTTGAGCTGCCCGTATTTTTCTCGTCGTCGTTCTCGTCTCCATCTCGCTACTTGAAGCTCTCCCTGGCGCGTCAAAACACTCCACTTCCATTGCCATTTCCATTTCTCCCCTTCTTGGTAAGTTTCATCCACTATAGCACCCGGAACACTTCATCGTCCTGAGCTCCGGTACACGCGCTTAGCCAAAGCAAAATCGTGTCCCGATGCACCAAGCCCTCGACGTGCATGTTAGCTTGTGTCATTTGGCTCACTCAATCACCCCCTCACTTCCATGATCTTCTATTATAGTGTAGCACTACAATCGGGACTTCTTCCTTACCCCCGGCGCCAAGGTAGCCGCGAAGGATCCTCATGCAAGGTGAGTCTGGGTCGACTTCAGTACTGGTTTGAGCATCACCTCGTCTCACTAACCTCCTCACACCACCCATTTCATTTATAAATCGTCTACATGGAGCTACCACCATAAGCCTCTCTGTTTCTACCGCCACCATCGACGACAACGCCTCTCCGATGAGCCCTTGACCCCACTAAGGCTAATTTCTCCATCTATGAGTCCCCCAGAAGCTATGCATGTGCTTCATTTTAGCTGATTTCCACCAGGATGGTCCATCATCATGAAGCTTGCATGCCACTCTCTGTTCATCGTCGTCAAGCCATCTCATTTTCTCCGACCTCACTATCGGCTTCCTCGTGATCCTGGTGATCTACTGGAGCATAAACCTCCTTTAATTTGGATAATGTAGTGCATTTGCGTTGTAATCATTAGTGAAGCCCATGGTGTCACCGTGAGATGTTGCCGTCGGCTCGCCTTAGGTGACCCTAGGGCCTCGAGCCACACTTAAACCCTTTGCGACAGCACCTTAAGCCAGTTTGAGCCCCACGACCACCTTGTGTTAGGCCCTAGCACGAGTACCATGTTCACCCGAGGCTCCTTGCCACCACTCGCCGAAGCACCACCGATTTCGTCCACCTGTCCAGCCACCTTCACCTCCCCTAGCGTCGCATTGGACCCCTCTACCCATTTCTGGGCTCCTCCGAGCCTTTTCGCACGTGCCTCACCGTCGGCGAGCTTCCCTTCCTCTCGACCCTGCGGCTCATTGTTAACCGCTCTCTCTCTCTCTCTCTCTCTCTCTCTGCGCTAGTGGGAGCCATGTGTTTAAACATTGATAGCTCTTAATGACAGTAGTTAAAAGTACTAAGTCAATGACAGGTGGGACCGGCTGAAAAGGTAATAAAAAATCTAATTTTAAACACGTTTAGTAAACGAGTCACTGACATGTGGGACCACACACTATTCTCGGTTTTAAAACCTGAGAGACTAACATGTGTGCCCTAGTCATCGATTAATTAAAAATAGAAATATGTTTAATCATTAGTTAATAAATAAAGAGTCTATGACATGTGGGACCACCTCTAGTTTATAAATAAAATCAATAAAACAAAAATATGAGTCATTGACAAGTAGGCCCCATATGTAAGTTAATAAAAATTAGAATGCCTTCGACGTGAGCATTTTTCTAATTTTTGGAATTTTCAAACCGAAGTAAAATAAAACGTTAGTAACTTTTGCATACAAACTCCAAATTGAATGGATATTTTTTCTAAATTCATATAAAATCATGATATACCTGAATATGCAAAAATATTTGAATTTTGTTGCTGTTGAAATTATTTTGCTATATTTAGTTTGCTTATGGCTCTTTTGATTAGACGTTGATTGTCCAAACGACTTTTATAACGATCCTCCATCATCATATTCAGAGCAACCAGAGCAAGGCCAGCACCCCCTTTGACCATGTTGGTCCTACTATTTTAAGTATTGTACTTTTTATTGCAAAATCTATTATGCATGCGTGTATGTTTGATTAAAATTGGTAATTTGGGGATAATGGTAGTGATAATCCTACTTGATGCATGAACCTCCTTGAAATATTGATATCGTTGCTGTTGTAGCCATTAGGTTATGGTATAGACAATAGATAATGTCAAATTGGATATTTTGAGTGCGAGTATCGCATAATTGCTTAGTCAAGCTATAGTCTTTACTAAAATTTACTAAAAGGGATGACATGATGAACATAAGTTTGAGAGATTTTAAAATGATGGTCCAAAGGGGTTTACCCGTGTTATTTTGTTAAAAAAAATGTAAAACTTAGTTTGTGACGCGGGCGAGTTATATTATATTTTGATAAGTGTGAGAGGTGTATCTCACAAGTAGATAGGGAGAGATCCTCGCCCGAGTCAATTAAGGACCGAACGCCTATGCTCCCAATCTAAAGCCTAAGCGTACAAGCACATGTGCTGGTATGGGACAGACTTAGCTAATTAAGTCATTGAAAACTAGTATTGCACGGTTGGTAGGCCATGGTAGTGCGAGCATGACCGATGCGTGTAGGTATGTTGAAGGGGTCCTTCACCATAGTTTCACCATGGTGTTGGGCACAAAGCTTCTTGACACTACAAAGTGAATGCCTCCTTGAGATGGGGGTGTGCGGGTGAAATGAGGGTATTCATTCACGGGCCAATGCAAGGTTAGAACTAGGTGATGTAAAGGTTTTGACGTGTGCTCTAAGCTGCTTACCAAAGGTAGTGAACAATTATATTTGGGTTGAGTGCCATGTCTATGGCTGAAAATAAAATATTGCTCGCAGCCAAGGAGGGTTGCGAGTTGTTGTTTATTTAATTACTTACTTGTTGTCCTTTATCTATTTAACTGTTCTTAATATTTTTGTTGCAAAATACTACGTAATAATATTGCAAATAAAATTTGCTTCATGCTGAAAATGTAACATCCCAAAAATTCCATTTTTGGGAAGACATAGTGAGAATAAATGGGAAACTAATTTTGGCTTAATCTATATAGAAAATTAATTATGCATGATTTTTTGAACTATTTGCATAAAACAAATAATGGATTTAATACAACCAATAACTTTTAAGAATTTTCGGGAAAATCACAGGCCATGTAAAATCCTAAAAAATTTACAAAAGCAACTATACTTGGTTAGGAGCCCACAGAAAATTTGTTGTAAATTTTGGACTCCGTTTCCTCATTACAAAAATACAACAAACACCTAGCCAGAAATTGGAAATTCAAAAACTGTTTTTGAATTTCCCTCTTACCTTTGGGCCGAAATCGAGCCGGTCCAAATCCCCTCTCCAACGGCAGTGCGCGTGCTCGCCTTCTCGCTAACGTGTGGGACTCACTTGTCAGAGCCTTAATTCCACCTCACGCTACCATCACCTCCACTCTTTAGCAGCGCCAGACCTCACCCATGCCAGCGCTACCGTCACCCTTGTGTGCCCACAGGAGGAGACCACTACCGCTCGGTCTCACATACCCTGCCCTCCGTTTCTCTCTACCTGGGACTCGTCACTATGCGAGATAATCGCGAGAACCCGAGCTGCCGGGATTTTTCTCGTCGTCGTTCTCGTCTCCATCTTGCTACTTGAAGCTCTCTCAAGCGCGTCAAAACACTCCACTTCCATTGCCATTTCCATTTCTCCCTTCCTCGGTTAGTTTTATCCACTATAGAGCCCAAAACACTTCATCATCCCGAGCTTCAGTGCACTCGCCGTCAAAGCACAATTGTGTCCGTGCCCGAGCCCTCAACGTGCATGTCGACATGTGCCATTTGGATCACTTTCGGCCACCTGTCACTCCCTGTTCTTCCATTGCGTGTAGCACTACAATTGGGCCTTCTTCCCCACCTCGGCGCCAAGGTAGCCATGAAGGATCTTCAAGCTCGGTGAGTTCGATGGACTTCGTGCGGTTTGAGCATTGCCTTGTCTCACTACACCTCCTCACACCACCCATTTCAGCTATCATTGCCCACACGGAGCTGCCACCATAAGCCTCTCTGCCTCCGTCGCCGCCATTGACGACTATGCCTCTCTAGTGAGCCCTTGACCCCACCGAAGCTAATTTCTCCATCTATGAGTCCCCCCTGAAGCTATGCAGTCACTTCATTTTCACTAATTTCCACCAGGACGGTTCGTCATCGTGAAGCTTGCCGCCGTCATCTCTGTTCATCGTTGTCATGCCGTGTTAGCCCTTCTCTGACCTCATTACCAGCTTCCTCATGATCGTGGTTAGCTATTAGAGCATAAGCCTCATTTAATTTGGATAGTGTAGAGCGTTTGTGCCATAATCACTAGTGAGGCCCATGGTGCCGCCGCAGGAAGTTGCTGTAGGCTCGCCTCAGGCGACCCTAGGGCCCTGGGCCACACCTAAACTCCTTGCGGCATCACCTTAAGCTAGTTTGAGCCCCACGACCACCTTGTGATAGCCCCTAGTGCGAGTACCGAGTTCACTCAAGACATCTTGTAAGACCAAGAGGTTTTTGGTCATGATATTTGATGATGAACATGATATTTGATGATGAACACATTGACAATAAGGAAGACTTAGTCTTGGTGCTTTAAGATGAATACATTGTCTCTGGAACATGCTTTGGATCTTAGATGCTGACTTGCTTTTGAGCCCTGTTGAATTCTGTCGACAATTAGCATTTGTCAGATTTAATGGTAGTACCAGCGTTGCTTGCGCGGTATTACCGCAGGACGGTTCAATCGCATTTTGTTGGCGGTTCAATATTTCGAAGGCTTGTTTTTGGAGTTTGGTTTTCTTGAGAGCGGTAGTACCGAAGCTTGTAATGTCGCGGTACTACCAGAGTCGATATGATCATGGCCACAGCGTGGCGGTAGTCTGGATTTGTCAAGGTTCCGAATCGTGTTTTGCTCGAACCATTAGATCCTGATCTAACGGCTCATATTGAGAGGAACGTTTGGACCGTCCGAACTCTTCAAGGATTGTGAGCTTTTAGATTGAAATCTAACGGATGAAAGCAAAGGAACGTTCGGACTTTCTACAGTGCTCCTAAATCCGACGATTTTTGAAGCGTGGTCCGATCGGCTCAAATCATGTGGAGCGTCCGTGTCTCGAGCTTGGTTACGAGTTCTTTTGCGCATTTCAGAGGTGCGGTAGTACCGTTTAATTCTTGGTAGTATCACTTGCTCGATTATCCGCTTTGTTTTTGGCGGTATGGAAAAACCAGAACACTTGCTTTTTGATCATTGGATTACTTGCTAAGCGGTATGACCGCGCCTTGGATGGCGGTAGTACCGCAATAGGTGTTCGAGAGAGGGTTTCGACAAGCTCATTAAGTGAAATACAATAGTCTTGCAATTGTGGAGACAATGCGGCAAGTAGGAAGGTAATACTGCTGATTTGAACGGCGGTAATACCGCTCAAAGGTATCACCGCAAGGTTGCGGTATGGAATTTCCAGAGGAGATGTTTTCAAGAGTTTTGAGCTCAGGTGACAAACGGTAGTACCATAGCTTGGTGTGGTATGACCGCAGATCGATAGTACCACGTGTTGAACAGAGGTAATCTGCATGACAAGATATCTTGGTTGAGAGCAGTATGGTTTTTAAAGAGTGCTTGTTTTTGGGGAGTTTATTTGTCTCTAATGTCGATAATACAGGTGTGTATGGAAGCGTCTGACCGGTGTCTTGTAGTACCGTAATAATATGGTGGTATGACCGATTATGTTCGGATTGTTTGATTTTGAGAATTGGTTGAAGTTATGGTTAAATTCGTGAGCTAATGTTGGTCAAGTTGAAGAACTTGTGCCAAATATGTGTTCTTTGATCTTTGCATGTGCGAGGTTGAGCGTGAAGGCAATCATGGTCGATGTGAGGAGGACCTGGACTAGGATAGGGAGATCTGAGGTCTAAGAGGTCGTGGACATTACGAGATGGTTGGGATTGCGCTGGAGCACGTGGAGATCAAAGGGTAGCTAAATTCGTGGAGAAGTTCCAGGAGGGCGTTCTGGAAGCTTACAACACGAAAAAGAAGATATGTAAAGATTGGTTTTAGAAAGTTTTGAGATTTGCTAAAACTTGTGTTGGGAAGGATTTCAGGTTCCTTGATTTTCGTAGAGATAGAGTCGGTACTCGTATTCGTGTTGGATACAGTCAGACTCAAGGAGATAAATAGAGGAGAGCTCGTTGGAGAGCTCACGGGCTGAGAATAGGGTTTTTGGCCGTAGCTTTGGAGTTACAGGCTTTTGGTTGTGTTTTGACTGTAGCTTTCCTGTTGTTTTGCTACGGTTGAGAGGTCCTTCGATTTGGGGCTTTGAGGGGTGCTTGATGAGCGCTTTGTAGACACAAATCAAGTTTGATATATAAAGTTCAAATTCGTTCAACTTTGTTTCTTGGTTTATTGATCTTGTTGTGCGGCTGAAGTAGCTCTTGTTGTAAAGTTCTTCTGGAGACTATTGTGAGGTTCCAGGAGCGAGCAAGGTTGCAATGGCATCAGATCGAGATCGATTCTCAGGTAAGCCTCCATACTTGATGGATCGATTACATCTCTTTGGAAGACACGTATGGAAGTATTTACGCAAGCACAAGGTAATGTCATCTGGCAAAAAGTTGAAAATCCTTATGAGGTACCTGCTGTTATTACCAACAATAATACTGCTGATGTTGAAGCTAATGCTAAGGCTAGAAATATTTTGTTGCAAGGTTTAAGTAGAAACGAATTTGTCAGAATTGCAAACATTAAATCTGCTAACAAAATTTGGACTACACTTCGATTATCATGAAAGTTCAAAATCTATTAAAGGTGTTCGCCGAACCAATTCAAAAAGTACTCTAAATTTGAGATGAAACTAGGTGAATCTGTTGATGCTCTTTTGATCGCTTCAATAAAATTGTTAGTGATTTGCAATCGAGTTGATGTTATATATTCTGATTCTGATAATGCAATCAGTTTAAGAAACATGCTTGCAGGGTTTTAGATGCTTCTGGTGATCTTGTTTTTAATATCTCTAGGTTAGGAAAGTTTTAAAAGCTGATTTCAATCATTCCTTTTCATCTGATGTTAGATACTTGGTAGCTTCCGAATCCAGAGATCTTTTCTTTTGGCACCGTAGATTAGGTCATATTGGTTTTGATCATCTTGTTCGAATTAGTGGAATGGATTTCATTAGGGGGCTGCCTAAACTGAAAGGTAAAAAAGATTTGGTTTGTTCTACCTGTCGACATGGTAAGATGGTTCTTGCTCCATATTTTCCTATTTCAGTAATTATCACAGGATATTACTGGACAATTGTTGCATATGGACCTTTATGGTCCCTCAAGAGGTCAATCTGTTGGAGGTAAGTGGTACATTCTTGTGATTGTTGATGATTTCTCTAGATACTCTTGGGTGTATTTTATAGTGTCTAAAGATGAGGTTTTTGGTCATTTCAAATATTTATTTCTCAGACTCAATAATGAATTGAATGGTCTTTGTGAAAGTAATAAGAAGTGATAATGGACCTAATTTAAGAATTCTCTGTTTGCTTCTTTTTGTTCTGAAAAAGGTTTGGAATATCAATTTTCTTCTCCTCGTGTTCCACAACAGAATGGTGTTGTTGAGAGGAAAATAGAACTTTGGTTGAGATGGCAAGAACCATGCTTAATGAACATGCCACTCCTAGGAAGTATTAGGCGAGGCTATCTCAAGCGCTTGTCATGTTTCAAATAGAGTTTTCTTGAGCCTATTTGCACAAGACTTCTTATGAGCTGAGATTTGGCAAAAGGCCTAGTGTTTCTCACTTCAGAGTGTTTGGTTGTAAATGCTTTATTCTTAAACATGGTAATCTGGAAAAATTTGAATCTAGATCAAGTGATGGTATTTTTCTTGGTTATCCTCTTCATTCTCGTGGTTATCAAGTGCTTAATCTTGAAACTAACAAAATTGTTAAGACTTGTGAGGTTACTTTTGATGAGATCAGTGCTTGTTCTAGAACTGACATTTCAGGTGCACAAGTTCAGGGGGAGTCCGAAAGTATATTCCTTAATGAAGAAGATGATTTTGATAATTCATCTACCATGCAATCACCTACTGATGATCATGCATCCTCTACTGTTGTTGCGCCACTAGCAAACAATGAACAAACTGCAGAAGATATTCAGAATGTCGGCTACTTGTAACCTTACGCACCATTGAGGATTCGGCGAATTCATCCTCCTGAATCGATGATTGGCGACATTCATGAAAGGGTAACACGTTCTAAGTTTACTTCTCCTGACTCACATGCTCATTCTGCTTTTGTTGCCTCCTTTGAGCCTAATGATGTAAGTCATGCTTTATCTGATGAGTCTTAGATCAATGCCATACATGAAGAATTAGAAAACTTTGAGCGAAATAAAGTCTGGACCTTAGTTGAACCTCCTCATGGACATAATGTAATTGGAACTAAATGGGTTTTTAAAAATAAACAAAGTGAGGATGGTGTTGTTGTGAGAAATAAGGCAAGACTTGTTGCTCAAGGATTTTCTCAGTGGAGGGTCTTGATTTTGGTGAAACTTTTGCCCTGAGCTGATTAGAAGCAATTCAATTCTTTTAGCCTTTGCTGCATCTAAAGGTTTCAAATTGTTTCAAATGGATGTTAAGAGTGCTTTTCTAAATGGCTACATTGAGGAAGAAGTTTATGTCAAGCAACCACCTGGCTTTGAAAATCCTAAGTTTCCTAATCATGTTTACAAATTGTCAAAAGATTTGTATGGTTTGAAGCAAGCACCTAGAGTTTGGTATGAAAGGCTCAAGCTTTTTCTGTTAAAGAATGACTTTCAAATGGGCAAGGTAGACAAAACTCTTTTCACTTTTAGACATGGCAATGATCTATTACTTGTTCAGATTTATGTGGATGATATCATCTTTGGGGGCTCCTCTTATGCTTTGGTTTCCAAGTTTTCAGATACTATGAGCAGGGAGTTTGAGATGAGTATGATGGGGGAGTTAACTTACTTCCTAGGCTTGCAAGTAAAACAGACCAAGCAAGACAATTTCATTCATCAAACCAAGTATACTAAAGACTTGCTTAAGCGTTTTGACATGGCAACTTGCAAACCCATCTCTACACTAATGGGGTCTACAACTGTTCTTGACCCAGATGAAGAAGGTGAGGTAGTGGATCAAAAAGAATACAGGAGTATGATTGGATCTCTACTCTATTTAACTGCTTCAAGGCCGGATATATAATTTGTTGTGTGCTTATGCGCTCGATTTTAAGCTTCACCTCATGCATCTCATCGACAGGCTGTGAAAAGAATTATCAGGTATCTCCAATCCACCTTCGAATTTGGTCTTTTTTATTCATCTTCATCCTGTCTTACTTTGCGTGCATACTCGGATAGTGATTTTGCGGGGTGTAGGATTGATAGAAAAAGCACATCTGGCACTTGTCACTTTTTAGGCACATCATTAGTGTCTTGGTCCTCTCGAAAACAATCTTCATTGCTCAATCAATGCTTTGGCCGAGTATTGCCGGTGTTTTAGAACCGATCTTACGAAAGATTGTTTGATTCGGGGTCTCCTAGAATGGAATCACGCAGAGAGATTGACACATGTATTTTTATACAGGCTCAAGCCTTCTCCGGAGAGAATAACAACCCTACTCGTGTGTGTGTATGGTATTGAGTGTGTTTCGTACAATCGGGAGAAAAGACTAAGGCCATTACAGAAGATAGTATCTGACTGTCTTCCTGATTGCTTGTTGTCTCCCCCGATCGCTTCTTTCCCTCTCGATTCTTTGCCTTTATATAGTCGTGAAGGAATAGCCATTTTCTCTGTGAAGAGGCGCCTCATCGAATCGAAAGAATTCGGCGACGCTTGCGATAATCATCGAATGGTAACTCCTTCACACCGCCCGGTAGTTACTTGTCGAGATAATGGGGTATTACGTGCTATTATTTCGTATAATAACAGCAGATGTTGATCGCTTGGATTTCTTAATCAATTGGACCCACTCGCCTTGTAGGTTTTATTGATCATAAGGTGGTCGGTATTAGACCCGGTCGTAGAAGAGCTTCACGACTATGAGATAGTCGTGAAATAACTTCTGATCGGATAGTGGTCGAGAAGAACTTACGACCATAGGGTAGTCGTAAGCAAGACTTACGATTATGGGGGTGGTCGAGAAGAACTTACGACCACCCGGTAGGCTTCTCCCTTGTAAGTATAAGGGGTATACCTAGGGACCACATGACATCATATTTTCCTATAATGAGAATTATGGATAATGGATAAAATGAGGATTATTAGATCCTCGTCAAGTATGTTGCTGCTGCTGCTAGTTGCTCTCAAGTCCTTTGGATTGCTTCTACTCTCAGAGATTTTGGTTTGGATTTGGGCACTGTTCCTCTTTATTGTGACAACACTAGTGCTATTAACATTGCTAAGAATCATGTGCAACACTCTAGAACCAAACACATTGATATCAGATTTCACTTTCTCCGAGATCATGTTGAAAAGGGTGATATTGTTCTCCACTTTGTTGAAACTGATTTCCAGTTTGTTGATATTTTCACTAAGCCGCTTGATACTTCTCGATTTGTTCGTTTGCGGAGTGAATTGGGTGTTGTTCATCCTATGGGCTTATTTTGAGGGGGAACTGTTTGATCAAAATTTCAGAAGCTTTATTTATTCATTCAGTCCAAGCCATTGAGATAAAAAGAGTAGTAGAGCTTTCTTTATCATATTTATTCATGTGCCATGTAGCTTTAATCTTGACTAGTCTTAATAAACTTGCTACACAAAGAACTAAAACATGACATGGAGAAAATCTTTGACTAGATTGATTATTGGTATCACTTTGTGATGTTTATTGAAAAGGATAAGCTTGTTTGTGAGTTTTATTTTAAATCTTGGATTTGAAGCAAAAATGTCTCTCATTTCAATCCTGTGTTGCTCACTCAATTTGGCATGTTATAAAAGATAAAAGGGTTGAGAAAAAAGAAAGGGGTACATAACAGTGCTCACATGAAAATATGTGTGCTTCAAGCATGCCATACATAGCTGTGTATCAAACAAAAAAAGGGTACATAATAGTGTTCACATGAAAAGATGTGTGTTTCAAGCATGCCATACATAGCTATGTGTCTTTGAAATAAAAATACACAAAAAGTGCTTCAATCAAAAGAAGTATGCTTCAAGCATGCCACCCTAGAAAAGAAGTATGCTGCAAGCATGCCACATGCAAATAAGAATTGAAAGTGAAGCAAGAGGGTGATTTATGAGACTAGTAGCTCATCCAGGTTTAAAGTGTGTCTCACTGTTTGGCTTTCACTTTTTGGTGACTTCTATTTGTGGTCTTATAATCTTTTTAGTCATTGTGTGATATGCCTGTCATGAATTCAAATTGTCTCAGCACTTTGGAATACTTGTCTAGATATTGCTCTGTGGTATATGCATTTATATGATCTTGTTAGCTCTACTCAACCAAATGGCTTGGTTAATCCATTACATTGACTTGCATAAAGCTTCTGGACTTTTTACTCTTCTTGCTCCTCTATTTTCAAAGTTTGAAGCTCTTGATGATCACATTGCCAAAGGGGGAGAAAAATGAGATTCTGCAAAAATTTGCTTTTCTAGTGTTGAAGGAAGTTTTTCAGCTGCTGTTTTTGAAACCTTCTTTTGCTTGGCAGTTTTGGAACTTTGACACCTTTTGTCATTCATTTCTTGATTTTGGAAGTGTTGTTAATGTATTCATCAAGGGGGAGATTGTAAGACCAAGAGGTTTTTGGTCATGATATTTGATGATGAACACATTGAGAATAAGGAAGACTTAGTCTTGGTGCTTTAAGATGAATACATTGTCTCTAGAACATGCTTTGGATCTTAGATGCTAACTTGCTTTTGAGCTCTGTTGAATTCCGTCGAAAATCAGCATTTGTCAGATTTAACGGTAGTACCGGCGTTGCTTGCGCGGTATTACCGCAAGACGGTTCAACCGCATTTTTGTTGGCGGTTCAATATTTCCAGAAGGCTTGTTTTTGGAGTTTCTGGTTTTCTTAAGAGCGGTAGTCTTGGCTTGTAATGTCTTACTACCGAGACTGCAATATGATCGCGGCTGTGTAGCGGTAGTACCGTTCGTCAAGGTTCCGAACGCGTGTTTTGCTCGAACCATTAGATCCTGATCTAACGGCTCATATTGAGAGGAACGTTCGAACCGTCCGAACTCTTCAAGGATTGTGAGCTTTTGGATTGAAATCTGACGGATGAAATCAAAGGGAACGTTCGGACTTTCTACAGTGCTCCTAAATCCGACGGTTTTTGAAGCGTGGTCCGATCGGCTCAAATCATGTGGAGCGTCCACGTGTCTCAGGGCTTGGTTCTGAGTTCTTTTGCGCATTTCAGAGGTGTAGTAGTACCGTTTTGACTTTGCGGTAGTACCGCACATCGGTTATACCGGTTTGTTTTTGGCGGTATGGAAAAACCAGAACACTTGCTTTTTGATCATTGGATTACTTGCTGAGCGGTATGACCGCGCCATGGATGGCGGTAGTACCGCGATAGGTGTTTCAGAGAGAGAGGGTTTCTGACAAGCTCTGTTAAGTGAAATATGGTAATCTTCAAGTTGTGGAACAGACGACCATGAGGAAGGTAATACCGCAGTTTGAACGGTGGTAGTACCGCACAAAGGTATGACCGTATGGTTGCGGTATGGAATTTTCAGAGGAGATGTTTGCAAGATTTTTGAGCTCAGGTTACAAATGGTAGTACCACGGCTTGGTGTGGTACGACCGCAGATCGATAGTACCGCGTGTTGAACAGAGGTAGTAATCGCGATGACAATATCTGGGTTGAGAGCGGTATGGTTTTTACAGAGTGCTTGTTTTTGGGGAGTTTCTGTTGTCTCTAGTAATCGGTAATACCGGTGTGTATGGAGTGGTACGACCGGTGTGCGGTAGTACCGGTAATAATATGGCAGTATGACCGATTGTGTTCGGATTGTTTCATTTTTGAGAATTGGTTGAAGTTTTGGTTAAATTCGTGAGCTAATGTTGGTCAAGTTGAAGAACTTGTGCCGAATATGTGTTCTTTGATCTTTGCATGTGCAGGTTGAGCGTGAAGACAATCATATGGTTAGTGATGAGGAGGACAGGGACTAGGATGGGGAGATCTGAGGTCTAAGAGGTCGTGGACGTTACGAGACGGTTGGGATTGCGCTGGAGCACGTGGAGATCAAAGGGTAGCTGAATTCGTGGAGAAGTTCCAGGAGGGCGTTCTGGAAGCTTACAACACGAAAAAGGAGATATGTAAAGATTGGTTTTGGAAAGTTTTGAGATTTGCTAAAACCTGTGTTAGGAAGGATTTCAGGTTCCTTGATTTTCATAGAGATAGAGTCGGTACTCGTATTCGTGTTGGATATGGTCAGACTCAAGGAGATAAATAGAGGAGAGCTCGTTGGAGAGCTCACGGGCTGAGAATAGGGTTTTTGGCCGTAGCTTTGGAGTTACAGGCTTTTGGTTGTGTTTTGACCGTAGCTTTCCTGTTGTTTTGCTGCGGTTGGGATGTCCTTCGATTTGGGGCTTTGAGGGGTGCTTGATGAGCGCTTTGTAGACACAAATCAAGTTTGATATATGAAGTTCAGATTCGTTCAACTTTGTTTCTTAGTTTGTTGATCTTGCTGTGCGGCTGAAGTAGCTCTTGTTGTAAAGTTCTTCTGGAGACTATCGTGAGGTTCCAGGAGCTTTAGTGCACAAGTTGAAGATAGAATTTGGAGGTCATATCTCTGCAATCATTCAACCCCCCCCTTCTGATTGCCATTACGATCCTACACATCTCGTCGTCACTCACCATCGCACCATCGATTTCGTCTACCATCACCTCCCCTAGCGTCGCATTGGACCCCTCTACCCATTTCCGGGCTCCCCCGAGCTTTCTCGCACATGCCTCACCGCCAGCGCGCGCTCACTGTTCCCTTTGTGATCTCTCTCTCTCTCTCTCTCTCTCTCTCTGTCAATGGGACCCATGGGGTTAAACATTGGTTAGTGCCTAATGGCAGTAGTTAAAAGTATTAAGTCAATGACAGGTGGGACTGACTGAAAAGGTAATAAAAAATCTAATTCTAAAAGTTGATTAGTGGTTAATGACAGCCTTTTGATTAGACGTCGATTGTTTGGATGATTTCTACGACGATATTCCATCCTCATATTCAAAGCGACTAGAGCAAGGCAAGCACCCCCTTTGACCATGTTGATCCTACTATTTTAATTATTGTACTTCTTTTTACAAAAATCTATTATTCATGCGTGTATGTTTGATATAAAAATTGCTATGTTTGGGATAACGGTAGTTGTAAATCGTATTCGATGCATGAGCCTCCTTGAAATGTTGATATCCTTACTGTTGTAGCCATTAGGATTATGGTTTAGACAATGAATGATGTCAACTTCGGTTTTTCGAATGCAAATCTCGTATAACTGCTTAGTCGGGCATTAGTCTTTACAAAACTTTGCTAAAATGGATGACATGATAACTATCAGTTTGAGAATTTTTGAAATAATGATCCAGAGTGGTTCACCTCTGTTATTTTGCATAAAAATAAAAATAAGTTTGCGACGCGGGCGAGTTATACTATATTCTGAGAAGTGTGAGAGTTGTATCTCATAAGTAGATAGATGGAGATTCTCACATGGGCCAATTAAGGACCGAACACTGGTATATCCGACCTAAGCGTAAGCGTGCAACCACATGTGTTAGTATGGGGACGGCCTTAGCTAATTAAGTCATTGAAAACTAGCCTTGCACGTTGGTAGGCCGTAGTAGTGCAAGCATGACCGTGTAGGCATGTTCAAGGGCTTCCTTCACCACGGTGTTGGACACAAAGCTTGTCGATAGAACTTTGAATGCCTCACTTAACGGGGTGTACTCGGGCGAAGAGAGGGTGTTCATTCACCGGGCTAGTGTAAGGATAGGACTAGATGATGTAAAGGCTTCGACGCGTGCTCTAGACCTGCAATCAAGGTAGTGAGCGTGGTATTGATGAATGCCCAACCAACTAGAGAATTTGTGTGTTGTGGGTAAGGTTGTACCCCTCTGTAGAGTGTAAATATATTTAAATAGCCATGCTCGCGGTGATGAGCGTGCTAAGTGTAGTATTGCTGGGTATAGTCTTGGTTTTCATAAAAGCGGATTTATTGAAAAACGAGGGAAAGGGTTTGTTGGTTTATATTTGAGTTGAGTGCCATGTCTATGGCTGAAAATAAAATGTTGCTTATAGCCGAGGAGGGTTGCGAGTTATTGGTTATTCAATTACTTACTTGTTATCCTTTATCTATTTAACTGCTCTTAAAATTTCCGTTGCAAAATACTATGCATTGATATTGCAAATAAAATTTGCTTAATGTAAAATAACTTGTAGCATAGAGCCTCATCTCTTGATTAAATTTTGCGATACACTACAAGTCTTGTTGAGTATGCAATGTGCTCAATCTTGCTTAATGTGTTGTTTAGAGTTTGAAGATGAACCAGTTCCAAACGATGACATGTCTTTCTAGAGCTTAGTCCTTGTCGGTTGCCTGTGGGATTGGATGGGGCATACCGCTAGACCATTTTGGTTTATTTACCATACTTTTCACTGCACTCTGTTACTTTGTTACTATTGATGTTTAAGCTTTTATTTGGCCGGTCGGCCTATGTGTTGTAAATAATGTAACCACTTAAGTTTTGTACCATAACTTGTTTCATTTAGTATGTATGAATGTATGGATGTGAATACCAAAGTTGTGAATGTGTGTACTAGCCACTGATCATAGGACTAGTACAGTACACACATGAGGGCTTCGGGTATTCAAAGCCCGGGGTCCGACAGTGCTAGTATCAGAGCCATACTGACTGTCGGACAAGCCTTTGTTGGAATGGACGTTAGATTAGGAAGAGGTATTTTAAAAAGCAACCTATTTAATCATAAAATAGTTGTGAAAATTTAGAAAATTTTGCTACTCTTACCTCTCCTAGCCTTCTCCTCTCATCTAAATCATTCTTTTGGATATCTCCTCGTATCTTCTTTCAAATGATCCTAGTTTTAGGAGAAGGAATGCGCTCTAAAAATAAATGTTTTTAATTATATTTAAAGCATTAAAAATAGAGCTAAAATATTTTGGAAAAGCCCCTAAAACATCCTACATAAAGTTCTTTTGGAAATTCATTGTTAAACTAATAAGGATGTCACTCTAGATGGGGTTTTCCCAAAATTTCAGAACCTAGTACTTTCTGAAAATGATGTGATGTACTATTCTTTAAACCCCTCCTACCTTCATTTAGTGTTAAATTGATTGATATTATAAAGGTCTAAATATATATAAAGATCAAGGGGTAGTGTGACCTAAAATTAAGCCATAGGTGTTAGTTAAATAACATAGTGTGGATATCATGGGCATATAGTGTGACCTAAAATTAAGCCATAGGTGTTAGTTAAATAACATAGTGTGGATATCATGGGGATATGCCCATGATCATAGGATGATGAAACAATTGGCAATGTTGCTTTTGGTTTGAAGTTTCACGCGTTTTTGGCAAAGTTAAAGGTGATCTTGACCATTTTCAAATTTGGCTTTGGAATAGATTGAGTTCATAGGCTATAGTGCATATGTGTTGCATGTTGCATGTTTTCACTAACGTGGGTCAAGTTGTGAAGAACTTGTTCCCGGAGAACGATTTCTTGGTCTATTGTCAGCGGTGGCTTGCAGTCAACGACGGTCAACGGCGAGGGATCGAGGACTAAGCTTGGAGAGCCGAGGTCCGAACGATCATGGATGCCGGTGAGGTCGAGTGACTCAAGCGTGGCCTTGAATGGATAAGGATGACCGAACAGGCGCTTCGGCGATCGGGTTTGATCAAGCGGTGCAGGGGTCGGTGCAAGTGCCAAGGTGGTCCGGTGGAAACCGGATAGGAGAGACTTGCCGACATGATGAGAGCCACTGGATCAACCTACACATGGCGAAGCAGGCGATTGCTTCAACAGGATTGGGCTCGGTCTTTGGAAAAGATCGAGAAGGGGTATTTTGGTAATTTTACCAAATACCGCCTTGGTGACCTAATGCCAACCCGCGGCACAAGACGGTGCGTCAAGAAGTGGAGACGGTGCTTTAAAATGAGTGCGTGTGTGTTCCGTTGTTGTTGGGCCTTAACGGAAGCCCATTAGGTTTAATCTTCTAGAAGCTCCAATTCTAAAAGGGTTTTAGTGGTGGCTGTCATATAAAAAGATGAAGATGGGACATCCGTGTTGTAGCCCCGCAAAAAAGCAAAGCCCGTGGCGGCGGCTGTAGGTTGCCCACCCGAAAAAACAGGAGCCTGTGGCGGCGGCTGTTCATGCTCTGTTCTGTAGACAAAAAAAAAGAGGGGCCGGCGGCTTGTAGGGTGATGGGCTGACCGGAAAATTAGGAGCTTGTGGCGGAGGCCTGTGCACCCGCAACATCAGCAGGTCTTAGCGGCAGCTGCTGCTTTTACTTGTCTCTTTGGTTTGTGAAACACAAATCTTTTCATTGAGTTGATCTTTTAGTTGATAGTCAGTGTTTGCTTCTGCGTGTGAGTGGACTCTTCTTTGTTGCGCCGATCGGTTGACGCCACGGCAAAATTTTCAAGGAAGCTTCTTGGTTATTACTCTTGTTGTGGCTGCCTTCATGATGCGACTGAAGTTTAGTTTTTAATTTGCTAGTGGGTTTCGCTGGTTTGGATCCGTGGCTGTGTGGGTGTCACGCTCGCATGACGGCCTTAGCTGTTCTTGTTTGCTTATGCGCTTCAGTATGGTTTGTTGCGGCACATCCTGTGTGTGTGCGTGCGGTTCTGTAAAAGCAAGCAGTTGCAATGTCTTTTGTAGTTTTGATTGCTATGCCATCAATGATGTCAACTGTTGGTTTGATTTTGATAGCTTCAGTGGCCACATTTGTTTATTGCTAGTGGTATGATTTCAAAGACGCTGCAGTGCGTCTTGGCAAGCGAGCTTGCATTGAATTTTTAGTTTAGATTATTGCTCTGCTGCAGTTCCTTGTCGTCTCTGTGTTGGTTTTTGGTCCTCGCTATGTGCGCTTGGTTGGAACAAGCCTTGACCGACTAAGTAGAGTTGCAAGGGAGACAAGGCAAGATCTTTTATTTATTTTTGCTCTGTAGTTTGAAAGTGTCATGAATGCCATTTTAGTCTTAAGTCTAATCTCCAAAAGCTGATGAGATTTTTGGCTACCAAATAAGGAAATGCAGTGAATAGACATATGTTCTGGTGACCTTGAGCTTGATGTCATAACTCATGAGATGAGATCAGAGAGAATACAGAATCTAGATGCATTCTATTTCATCCACTAGTTTTTGGTCTAGCCATTAGTTTTTTACTAGTTAGTACCTTTTTGGTTTTTGCTTGTGCTCTGCCGTGAGAGGATGCTTTGGATTTTGTGCATGCGGTGTGAGATGTTTTTGGTCTTTTACTTCGGGGTTAGATCAGATTTAACACGAGTGTCATCCGCTGTGGCTCAGATCTTGATCTTCATAGCTTTTATAGCTATTGGAGTAAAAGTAGTGTTGAGTTCGATCGAGGTGAAAAATAGAGAAAGCGTCTATTCACCCCCCCCCCTCTAGTCGCCTTTCCGGTCCTACACGTAGAGAATGAATAAGAAATTGTGCTACAGTTCTTTTCTTGTCTAATATCATTTCTTTTCCATGTCTCTTATTATGTGATCACTAACTTTTCTCTTTCTTAAAATGTAGATGCCGACCTACTGGGAGCCACAGTACCGGACGAGTGCCTTTGAGGAGGGTACGCTGCAGCACACCTTATGGGTGATGCTACAGCACATGGACTGGTCGTACATGCGTCAGTATATGGTCTTCAACACGCCCTCCAGTGCGGCATCCACCGAGTACCTCACCCAGGTGCTCATCCAGAGATGTCACTTTGGAGAACCCACCTTCCGTTACTACGGGAGGGGTTCCACTGTCCTGATATAGCTCTACGATGCGACCTATGTCGCCATCGTGCATTTGCGACATGAGCTGCCGGAGTTGGCAGACTCGTTCTTTCACTTCCCTGCACGAATGGTGGATAGGGAGGAGCACATATATTAGGTGGAGGAAAGGCCATTCCTCACTCCCCACCTGCACCTCACTGGTCTCGTGAGATTGCTCGATGGATACCTCTGTCATGTGTCCCGTGAGCTGTTGGAGGCCCGATGGAGGATCTCCATCCTCGAGGACAACGTCGCTTTGATGGTGACTGAGGGACTCTTCTCACAGGAGCTACTGCATGGGGAGGATGCCATTCTGGCGCCCACTGAGGAGCTACTGAAGCCCACCATCCACAACTGCTTAGGTGCCCGACGTCCCCGCATGTCGTCTATCGGTCATCGCCGTCCAGTGATGGCCACCTACATGGTTACGGAGGAGCCACCGTGAGCAATGCATCGACACCAGCTTCTCCACGACAGGCGTGAATAGGTCAAGTAATTTGACCCTTCCCCCTCCGCTGCCCCAGAGTCTTCAGTTGCCGCGTGATGTGATGGCGACGACTAAACGGAGGCTGACAGTCAAGAGCTCACTTGTAGGACTTTGGTGCGAGCACTTTTGTGTATTTTGTAGGCTAAAATTATGTAAGATATTGTTGTATAATTTGCTACTATTGATGGTTTATTTGCCTTCTTTTGTAATGTGTAAGCAACAGACATGTGCACCATGTAAAATTGATCAAGTATGTTGAAATTCATGTGTGATTCCCTTATAGTTTAAAAACATGCATATTTTCATATTATACAAGTTAGCACCAGAAGCAGGGACCTAACATGCAACGCCACTGGAATTGGCCACCAACTGGCGTGGCAGCACGATTATGCCACGCCAGATTCCATGGCATGACATACTACTATCATGCTAGGAGCCATGGCTTGACAGGACCCTCCCTAGAATAGATCGAAACACTCCATCGCTAGCTTTTCAAAAAGACAAGACCATACTATGTCATGCAGGCTACTCACATGCAAATAACCACACTATACTGCCAGCTTTTCAGATCGACATGATAACACTCTACCTCGCTAGCTTTTCAGACCGAAAAGACCAGACTCTGTTGCGCAAACTTTTCGGAGGGACATGACTACACTCTGCCATACCAGCTTTTCAGATCGAAAAGACCAGAGAAAAATTTTTAGAGGGATATGACAACACTCTACCTCGCCAACTTTTCAGACCAAAAAGACAACACACTTAGGCTACCTTTTCAAAATTGAACACACTACATACATCGATTTCTTGTGTGTTCTCACTCCACCATGAGCATTACACCTTATGCCCTTATAAAAAGAGGCAGAAGATATCTAGAAGAGAATACTACACAATCAAACCCAATACTATACCAGAGCTTGGTTCACACAACTAAGAGAAAAGAGATGGAGGACTCGGCGAGCTTCTACAAGACGATATTGCAGAAGCGCAAGTGGCTAGCCGAGAGGGCTAAACCCTACTCGGATAATTCTATGCAGGATGCACCGGTACCGCCGGAGTTCCCACGCCCACAATGTGTGTGTGAAGAACCGACAAAGATCAGACCCAACGATGTTCGCTCGGGCGTACTACACATACGGCCACCACCTCGTAAGCGTATCTTGCACACAAAAAGTTTTCTCACATCATACGTTCCATTTCACAAATCCCTAAGTACGCACACGCATAACGGCAACTGGAGATGCAATGCAACTTTTTCCAATGGATCGACGGCCCAGAGATGTACGATAGAGCGTTCATCTAGCGGAAGTATATGTTGAACTATCCGATGCAAGCCGAGACTTTCAAGCACTAGATACCTTACGTACCCGACCCAACCCAACTGAAAAGGCATCGAACGAGCCCAAGAAACCAGATGAGTACGATAAGGCTAAGTGGGCAGCAGACAAAGGGAAGGCTCCTGCAAGTGAGACCGTAGATCGGACTACCACTCCCTGTCGCCCGGGCGCACTCTGGATCTAAGAGGAAAGTTATGTTCAGTATACATCTTAATTATTACTTTGGCCCGACGTTGTGTTATCCTAACATCATTCAACCGTCCAACCCATCTCGCAGGACATGGATGACTTCGAGACTAGTCGCCGCTGCCGTGGGCAGCAAGGGGACAAGGGGAGCTGTGAGAACCCCCGGGTTATTTCTTAAGACCGATGCCTTCCCAGTCTTAGAAAAATAACCCTAGGCCTCAACAAATTGAAATCCAACTTAACTTCATCTAAGTAGGAGGACCCGGGTGAGCTTAGAGCAATGGACACCATGTATACTAGGGGTGCAAATGGAGCAGATAATTCCCGACCGACCGAATAAATGTGGGCAAAATTTGAAGCATTTTTCCGGAAATCCTTTTTTCCCCCAAATTCGGATATTTTTTGCTGGATTCGGATACGGATTTGGATAACCCGTATCCTATGAATTCGAAACTATCCGATGAATAATTCGGATATATCCGGTTGACTATCCAGCGCTAAACATGAAAAATTGGGCACTGGCCATTCTTGATCCCGCCCGCCCACTCCCGTTGTCCCGCAGACTGCACAGCCATAGCTCCTCTCTCCCTCCTCCGCGCTCCCAAATCCTTAGCAGTAGGCTCGCCGAAGCAAACCATTACCAACCCATTGCCTAATGCCTCGCTGCGGCCTACGGCGGGGAAGAAACCAAGAGAATTCTTGCGAGTTAGTCCCTACAAAATCTTGGGAGTCACTGAGAGCCCTCACCGTCCCGCATCCGGGGGTGAGGGTGAGTCGCCATGGGGACGGCGATGATGGCGGCGACGATGGCGCGGGCATGGTGCTCTACCGTCTTTGGCCGGTATGGTTGCCGCGAGACGCTTGTCGAGGTGGAGGGGCGCGACGCGCGGCCGGCGCAGCCCGGTGACGTGGATCAAGGCGGTGGGCATGCTCGTGGAGACGCCATGTTCACCTACTTGGAGATGCTCGAAGTGGCCCATCGTGACCTAGCCTTCGGGATCAAGTACCTCATGCGCCGCCAGTGAGAGGGCTCTCTTGTGGTTACTTCTGGATCCGAGAGAAATGCCACGGCTTCATTTCGGATGTGTTTGAGTGAAATGTGTTTTGGATCTGAAATGGGGCTTCTTTTGTTCAATTACGTCTCCGGTGCGTCTTTGCATTGCTTGTTTAGGGTAGACGCTTAACGATTGATCGAAAGTAGAGTCGCGTGCTAGAATTGGGTGAATTGGGTCTTTGGTTGGTCTCTATCTTGAATAAAAATCGCAAATTTGGAGGTTTGGAGTCGTTGGTTTTGTGCGAGAACGAGGACTATTCGGTGTTACACAATAGCGGAAATGGTCGATATGTTAAGGTTGAAGTGGTTTTTGTTTTGTTGGTGAATATTTGTCTCGTGGCGAGTCCACACTAGAGTATTATACTTGTGCTCTACCTATCAAGTCGCCTTCAATAGATGAATGCGCAAGATTGAAATATGAACATATCTTTTATACCTTTCATTTGAGGGATGCCGAGTTGATTAACTGTTCTCACAAGAAAAGAAATCGAGCTTATGTACTATCCCTTTTCGTATTCTGTGGCAACTCTCGATTCTTGAATGCAACTTTACTAGTATCTTGGTAGATCATAAAAGCATTGGTGTGTTTGTAATTAATCATTCATTGTAATCTTGGTGTTACTTTTCGGGGCAATTTACATGTCGCCAGCAGTATATCTTTGGAAGCAATTGCATTGAACCGAAAGGACCTCGAGATCATGGAAGAGATGATTGTTCTCTGACGCTTGATCGACATGTGCTTTCTTTTCTCTAAAAACCATTTCCGTGTTCACGGAATTGGTTGGATTTTCCCAAGAGGATGTTCTCAACTTCTCATTGAGGAACCTAAGGCGGGGGTGAGTAAGTATTGGTAGCAATTTATGTTTTCTCTTCATTTATTAAGGTATGATTAGTTTCTAGTGGTTATAGAAATATAACATTATAAGCTCGCCGGTATTTTTCTCAATTCCTATATTGCATTGTACTCTTACAGATTTTGAAGCCTACCCATACAATTCTCAAGCGATGAGTGCAATAAATCCTTTCTTGTTTTGATTCGAGGGACTCATAGCATGAAAGACACATCGATCGGCTTTGCCATCGGTGTCAGTAATACCATTTCACCACCACTATTAGATGAAGGTGGTGTCGACAAATTAGTGTTAGGATATGCGCCTTTGTGGGATGGTCGCGCATCCACCTCGCCTCCTCCTCCGCCGCCACCTCCCTCCTCCACCCCTCCATCGCTTGCTCCTCTAATCTCCAGTTTGGATTTAACCATCATCTGTAAAAATAATGGACCGACATTCAACTTAGGGTATGCTTGCCGTAACTTAGCTTGCTTGTTACATGAACAATGAAGTGCTCGGGCATCATAGATTGACTGCTTCAAATTTCATAATCTTGATTCACATGAGTTCCTTATATTTGGCCATTTCCATTCCTCTGCGAGACTCCAAGATGTGGTCGGATATGGAGTGGCCTTGGCAAGATAGGGATATCTATGCAACGCCTTGAACACGAAATTTTGATTACGATCTAGTGGATTTGATGGTAAAGAATGGGCGCCAGGTATGCTTCTTAACCCGCTTTTGCTCTGCAATGTTATGGGTTATAGTTTTATAGGATGGGATGAGACAATAACAATAATCAAATGCACCTTTTCAAGATATATCATTGTTAACAAGTGAAATTTCCTTGTTATTTTACAGAAAGAGCAATGGCAAAGGTTATTACATTTATGAGAAGGGTGGAAGCCAAAGCCCGATCCTAGTGTTCAACATGTGATTGACGAGTATAGAAAATGTGCAAAGACAATGCCCGTGGAAAGGTTTCCTTCCTCTCTCTTGTCCGAGACATGGATTATGCATTCTTGATAATTGACATTCCATCTGCTTTGTTAATGGAAGATTTTGCTGATATGGATACATTATCTTGCTTGCAACCTGTTACTTTATCCGATCAAGACATATTGGAAATGATTTTCTTCCCGGTTGTTAATGAGGCATGGTCATGGATGAAAATGTTGTGATCCGGGCTTCTGATCTTGATATTGCATCTATTCTTGGGATGGGCTTTCCCAAGTACAAGTAGACAACTGGTGCTTATCTCTAATTGTATCCTATGTAACTAGCCAGTGACATTTTGCATTAACTAAAAATATGATTTAGATACAGATTGAGATTGCACAACTGATTGTATGCACTAATTGATGAATCACGGTGGCCCGATCTTCCGATAGGTTCGATTTGTTTCGTCATAAGGACGTTGACGCTTTGAGGCTTCCGACCCGCAGATCTTCACCTCGCAATTAGCTACACCCGCACGATCGTCGTTATCAACCACGCTTGCCGCGATCGACCTTACCACGAGGGTTATGGTTCCCGCAGCAATCGAAGCAACTCACAAGAACACAAGAGATGCAATCTGAAATATATTGCGAATATGGATGAAGTTCACAAGTGGGGTTCTCAAACCGAACAAGCGGCGAAACCGCAAAGTGGCGAAATAATCTAAGAAAAACCCACCCCTAAGCAAAGGCGGCTCTTGCACATATATAGGGGGGCGTGGAGGTCGACCTAGGGTTGTGCTACTGCCGCATGCACATCTTGGGCTTTGACCTCGACACGCCATACAAGGCCTTATTAGGCCCAAAACGGTGACACAACACCTTATTTCCATGTCTCGACTAACACCCAACGTGGTCGCCATTGGTCGTGGGCACGGTCGTGGGACCGATCGTGAGTCGTGGGGTGGGTCGTGGGTTTAAGACACAGTCGTGAATCCGCAGATCTGGTCGTGAGAGTGGGTACACAGTCGTGAACCTTGGGAACTTGGTTTGGATCCTCCCCATTATTCCTAAGTAGCAGAAGATCACAATTATTAGGTAGCATACCATTCTGCATAGATAAATTATTAGCACCTAGAAACGAGCTCACCTCATAATTTAAGTGACGTGCTCGAGCTCTTGTCATAGGACCGACCGGATCTGGAGGATGTTGTGTAGTCGCGTATCCGAGCAGTGATGTCCTCATCATCCTCCCCTCTTGAATTGGAGTCGTCCTCGACTCAAGGTCATCTTCTTTCCCCACGTATGGCTTCAAATCTGAAATGTTAAATGTAGGGCTAACCCCAAAATCTGCAGGTAGCTCCAATTGATATGCATTGTCATTTATCTTTGCAATTATCTTAAATGGTCCATCAGCTCTAGGCATCAACTTTGATTTTCTTAATTCGAAACCTATCCTTTCTCAAATGCACCCAAACTAAATCACCGGTTCAAATTTTATTTCTTTTCTACCTTTACTTCCAAAGAACTCTATACTTTTCAATCATCGCTCTATATTCTCTTTAGTTGTTTCATGCAACTTAAGAACAAATTCAGCACGCTTCTTAGCATCTAAATTAATTTTTTCAGAGGTAGGCAAAGGTAGTAAATCAATAGGAGCATGGGGGTTAAAACCATACACTACCCTAAATGGACTTACCTTGGTGGTAGAGTGTACCGACTGCTTGTAAGCAAACTCAATATGCGGTAAACACTCTTCCCACATCTTCAAATTCTTCTTTAAAACAGCCCGCAACATGGTGGATAACGTGCGGTTGACAACCTCTGTTTGTCCATCAGTTTGGGGATGGCACGTAGTAGAAAATAGTAGCTTTGTCCCCAATTTGTTCCAAAGTGATCTCCAAAAGTGGCTCAAAACTTCGCATCGCGATCCGAGACAATTGTATTGGGCACTCCATGTAAGCGAATGATTTCTCTGAAAAACAAATCAGCTATGTTTGTGGCATCATCGCTTTTGTGACAAGGTATAAAATGAGCCATTTTAGAAAACCGATCCACTACTACAAATATATCGTCCCTCCCTCTTTGTCCTAGGCAACCCTAAAACAAAATCCATAGAAATATCCTCCCAAGGGCGCTAGGAATAGGAAGAGGCATATAAAGTCCATGTGGATTGAGACGGGACTTAGCTTTGTTGCATGTAGTGCAATGAGCCACGTGGCGCTTCGACATCGCTACCTCATCTTTGGCCAAAAGAAGTGGGCGGCCAGCACATCTTCGCCTTCTTTGCTCCAAAATGCGCCATCAAACCTCCTCCATCGCCTCCCGCAACAACAAAAGACGAACGGAGCTAGCCGAACGCATAGCTTGTTAGCACGATAGACCAAACCATGAATCAGCACATATTTATTCCATGTTTTCCCTCCTTTACAATGTTCAAGCACTTCTTTAAAGTCCAAATCAATAGCATATAAATCTTTAATGGTTTCCAAATCAAAAATCTTATGATCAAGTTGAGATAACATGGTATAACGTCTAGAAAGCGCATCGGCAATCACATTGTCCTTACCTTTCTTATGCTTTATGACATATGGAAACGACTCAATAAATTCTACCCAATTAGCATGTCGTTTATTCAGTTTAGCTTGACTTCTAATATGTTTTAGCGATTCATGATCGGAATGTATAACAAATTCTTTGGGCCATAGATAATGTTGCCAAGTTTGAAGCACACGAACTAAAGCATACAATTCTTTATCATAGGTAGAATAATTCAGACTAGGCCCATTTAATTTCTCACCGAAATATGCAACCGGCTTACCTTCTTGAATCAATACACCACCTATCCCAATCCCGCTAGCGTCACATTCAATCTCAAAAGTCTTACCAAAATCAGGGAGTTGGAGTAGGGTGTCTTTGGGTGAGCTTCTCTTTCAATAAGTTGAATGCCTTCTCTTGTGCAGGCCCCCATTGGAAAGGCACTCCTTTCTTTGTCAATTCATTCAATGGTGCGGCCAAGGTGCTGAAATCCCGCACGAAACGTCGGTAGAATCCAGCAAGGCCGTGGAAACTCCGCACCTGTGTCACAGTGGTAGGTGTCGGCCAACTTTGGATGGCTGCAATCTTTGCCTCATCCACCTCAATTCCCTGTGGTGTCACAACATAACCAAGAACGCGAACTCGATCGGTGCAAAAGGTGCACTTCTCGAGGTTACCAAACAAACGTGCATCTCTCAAAGCATTAAAAACAGCACGATATGATTCAAGTGTAGCTCATGTGACTTGCTATAAATCAAGATATCATCAAAATAAACCACCACAAATTTTCCAATGAAAGGACGAAACCTCGCTCATCAATCGCATAAAAGTGCTAGGTGCATTAGTTAGACCAAAAGGCATCACTAACCACTCATATAGTCCGAACTTAGTTTTAAAAGCGCCTTCCATTCATCTCCCAATTTCATTCTAATCTGGTGGTAACCACTCGCAAGTCAATCTTTGTGAAAATAATAGAACCACTCAACTCATCAAGCATGTCGCCTAGCCTAGGAATAGGATGACGATACCTTATGCTAATATTATTAATGGCTCTACAATCAACACACATACGCCAACTACCGTCTTTCTTAGGAACCAAAAGAACAGAACAAAGACAAGGACTAAGGCTTTCTCAGACGCACTCCACGGTCCAAAAGATCTTGGACTTGTCGCTGAATTTCCTTAGTCTCCTCTGGATTGGTCCTATATGCAAAGACGGTTTGGCAAAGTCGCCCCGGAATCAAATCAATTTGATGCTCTATCCCTCGAATAGGTGGTAATCCCGGGGTATCTCACCGAAATACATCCACATACTCCGCAAAAGGTTAGCAACAGCAGGAGGCAAAGAGCTAGATATATCCTCAAATGAAAATAAAGCATCTTTGCATATCAAAACATAGCATGGCAAGTCATTATCACAAATTTCAGCAAGTTCAGATTTAGTGGCAAGCATAACACACCCCTTCAATTTTATTCCTCGACTTAGAACTAGGCGCCACTTCCTCCCTTTAGGTGGGAAAACACGCTTAGCTACTTGCTGATTTTCAGATTCATGTTCATTGGTGTTTCTTTCATTTTTAGCACGCCTACTTCATCTCTCACAATTTCACCGGTGTCAAAGGCAACAACTTAATCTTCTTACCCTATGTGAGAATGAGTAGGTATTAGCTCTACCATGGTGCAAAACATCATTATCATATATCCAAGGCCTACCGAGCAACAAAGAGCATGCTTGCATAGGCACTACGTCAAAGTCGGTACTATCTTTGTAATTACCAGCTGAAAATTGCACTCTCACAACTTGGGTTACCTTTAACTTACCACACGAATTGAACCATTGGATGTAGTAGGGATGTGGGTGTGGTGTGTGGCCAAGCCAAGCTTCTTGACCATCTCCAGAACTTGCAAGGTTATTGCAGCTCCCTCCATCAATGATTACTCTGCAGCTCTCTCGTTCACGAGAAATCTGGTTTGAAACAAGTTGTGTCGTTGATTTTGCTCTTCTCTCTCACTTGTGCGCCAAGACTCGTTGTGCAACAAGGCTCATATGATTCCCAAGTCAACAAAGAACTACTTGTTCCTCTACATCATCAACATCACTTTGTCTGCTTCGTCTCCTCCACCGCAATGTTAGCCGCAAGTACATATTCATCCTCAATATCACTAGCACTTACATAACCTCCGTCTGCAGCAGCAAGGTATGCTCACGACTTGGCGATCCCTCATGACGTGGCCCATTCCCTTACAACGGTGGCAAATAATCCCAACAGACGCCCGTGGAAGCAACCGAAGAAGAACTCTTGGCGGGGCATGCACACTAGTAGATTTGCTTACCTCGGTGCATGTGATGGTGTCGGAGGTGTCGCTGAACGCCCTCTACTCGAGGAGGGGCAGCAGACCGTGTAGCCGAAGGTGGGACTGTTTTAACTTGACTGGTGTTGTTCTTGGTGTAGACGTGCTTCCAAAATTGTTCCTTGGCCTCTGTTGTCGCCCACGCAATTCCTTTTCTGCCAAACATGCAAGTTGAAACAATCTAGGGACACTATTATAGTCTTTGTAATCAACTATGTCCTAAATTTCACGTGTTAATCCTCCATAAAAACGTGCCATCGTAGTCTCTTCATCCTCAATAACATTACAACGCAACATACTAATCTGTAGCTCCTGATAATATTCTTCTACGGATCTATTGCCTTGGTTTAAGCGTTGCAATTTCTTAAGCAGGTCATGTTTAAAAGAAGGTGGAACAAATTTGTTACGCACAGCAACCTTTAAAGCATCCCAAGTAGTAGGCGCTAATCCATCAGTATATACTCTATTCCACCAAATGATGGCGAAGTTTTTAAATTCACTTGTGGCTTGCCGAACTCTATGCACTTCAGAACTAAGTGAGCATTAAATTTCTGTTCTACCGTCAACTCCCAATCTAGATTACATTTCAGCATCATAAGCACCCACAAAAGATGGTATAGTGAACTTGACTTTAGCATATGGATCATCATTAACACGTGCATTATGTTGTTGAATGTTATTACCTCTCATACCTTGACGGTTGAAGTTCAACCGGTTCGTTGTCGTGCATCAAAGGCATCGTGCTTGTGCATCTCATTTCCATTGTCAAACTCACGGTCATGGGCTGCACCATGAGGACCCACACGCCCATTGTTCGGTGGTTGATTGGCCAAACCATCAATGCGTGTGTTGAGCATTGCGATACTATCATTGAGTTGTCTGCGCAGTAGCGATTGTTTCGCAAACTTCCTATCAATGTCGTCATTAATAGCATGGCGGTGCTCATCCAACACCCTTGTGAGCTCTCCCCTCAAAACACACTCTTGCGCCTCCAATTCCTCACCTGCCATGTTTAGTAGAAGACAAAAGACAACACAAAGATATTATCCCTATCAACTACTAGGTGGTGGGAGGTGGGATCACACACTCTCAAGCCGCCTTACCAAGCTCTTATGAATTTCTTACCAATTGCAGCAGTGGTATGATCGGAGAAGGTGGGATGTACGATCACAAGGATGGCGAATCGAGGATCCAAATCTGGGGGCCGAAAGTATGTGGAGCTCGGATAGGTAAAATTTTGTAGCAAGGAATAGCAGTAATGAAAACAGATTAGCAAAGCTGAATCAAAGTCCACGGTACTCGTCACAGTTGTTGGCCCAAACGCGTTCCTAGAACT
This sequence comes from Phyllostachys edulis, assembly GCA_036346405.1. NCBI lineage: Eukaryota > Viridiplantae > Streptophyta > Magnoliopsida > Poales > Poaceae > Phyllostachys > Phyllostachys edulis. The sequence goes on along the minus strand of JAYEVD010000898.1, from coordinate 42,449 downwards.
AGCTCGAGCAAGCCAAATACAAGCACAAAAGAACAAAATTGCAAGGCAACCGATTTCTCCTGTGGGTGGTCGTGGACCAACTGTGGATTGTCGTGAGCCACCGAGGGTGGTCGAGACCAAATGAGGGTGGTCGTGAGCCAACCGGGGTGGTCTCTTTTTTTTGCTTCTCTCTTTCTTTCTTTTTGACTGCCAAACCCAACCGAGGGTTCCTCTCTTTTTTTTTTTTTTTGCAAGTGACCTTGACTCACAACTCTTCAAAACCCTCTTCTTGGTCTGGGGATATATATAGGTCACAAACTTCTCTCTCTCTCTCTCTCTGAACTTTGGCTAGGTGGTCGAAAGGGTAGGTGGTCGGACTCAAGAGGTGGTCGAATCCGAGGAGGTGGTCGAACTCAAGAGGTGGTCGAATCAGTGGGTGGCGAATCCGACCGGGTGGTCGAACCCGAGGAGGTGGTTGTATTCGAGGATGGTGGTCGAATCCGACTTGGGGGGTCGAATCCAAGAGGTGGTCGAATCCAACCGGTGGTCGAACCTAAGGGGTGGTCGATCCGATCGTGGTCGAACTTGAGTTGGTGGGAAGTCAAACCGAGTACGTGGTCGGATGAGGCGATGACATGATCTCGGCTATAGTAGACAAAACAACAGATGCAACCAAGGGCAAGCCGAGATACACGATGACCGAAGCAAAGAAAGACTCGACGCTAGAAACTAGATCACGACGACTAGACCAAAGAACAAAGACACCGACGATGGACTCGAATTCAACAACGCGAAAACTGAAAACACAACTGCGAAAGGCACAGAGTGGTTTGGACAGCGGAAGAACTAAGATCTAAAACTTTTTGTGGGGCAATTTTCTGGACTCTAGGTGATGAAAAACAACTAACAAAAAGGGATCAATGAAATTACCTAACGGGCAACCTGGTGCTCTGATACCACTTGATGAATCACGGTGGCCCGATCTTCCGATAGGTTCGATTTGTTTCGTCGTAAGGACATTGACGCTTTGAGGCTTCCGACCCGCAGATCTTCACCTCGCAATTCGCTACACCCGCACGATCGCGTTATCAACCACGCTTGCACGCGATCGACCTTACCACGAGGGTTATGGTTCTGCGCAGCAATCGAAGCAACTCACAAGAACACGAGAGATGCAATCTGAAATATATTGCGAATATGGATGAAGTTCACAAGTGGGGTTCCTCAAACCGAACAAGCGCGAAACCGCAAAGTGGCGAGAATAATCTAAGAAAAACCCACCCTAAACAAAGGGCGGCATCGCACATATATAGGGGGGCGTGAGGAGGTCGACCTAGGGTTGTGCTACAGTGGCATGCACATCTTGGGCTTTGACCTCGACACGCTTACAAGGCCTTATTAGGCCCAAAACGGTGACACAGCACCTTATTTCCATGTCTCTGACTAACACCCAACGTGGTCGTCACTGGTCGTGGGCCCGTCAGAGGATGATCGTGGGAGTCGAGGGGTAGTCGTGGGGTTTAAGACTGGTCGTGATCTGGCAGATCTGGTCGTGAGTGGGTACACAGTCGTGAGACCTTGGGAACTTGGTTTGGATCCTCCCATTATTCCTAAGTAGCGTAAGATCACAATTATTAGGTAGCATACCATTCTGCATAGATAAATTATTAGCACCTAGAAACGAGCTCACCTCATAATTTAAGTGACGTGCTCGAGCTCTTGTCATAGGACCGACCGGATCTGGAGGATGTTGTGTAGTGCGTGTATCCGAACGAGTGATGTCCTCATCACTAATACAATTATAAAACTTATGAACCTAATTTAATCCTTATGTAGGCTACCATTGTATGGCATATCAAAATGGATTAGAACACTTGGATTAATTTTGGTTTAGCACTCAAGGCGTAGTGAATTATGGATCTATGCCTGATTATTGGAATTGCCCCGTATACTAAACTTCTGCATATTTTTGCTGAGAGCTTTAATGATGCTCAAGCAATTTTTAGCCTTAGATTTATGCAAATATCTATAACCCTATAGTTTTGTCAATCTAAGATGTCAGCCTCTATTCGAGGTGTAGTCCTCTTTGTACACCTCGTAAGGTGGTGTTGTGGCTACTCCGAGGATTAGTTTTAATCGAATCTTTTTAATGAAGGGGTGGCCTTATCTTACGGGCCGACACTATTGGAGCATCTTATATACATTCAAAGCTTAGCAAGTGGGCTGAAATTTATGGTGCCTTGTTCAAACCATCATCATATTTGGAGGAAAGAGCTAAAAGCGGCTTACAACTGGTACTCTCTCTCTCTCTCAAGAATGTTTTTCTTTCCAACTATCAACTGTGTGAATGATAGGTAAAAAAAGTCTACATTCTTGTGCAGGTGGAAATGCTAGTTTCCATAGCTGCCCTGGTTTTTCCTTTCCAATAACTTTTTGTATTGTCAATCTTAATTCGTTGTGGCTGTATTTGCGATGCCTTTGTTGCTCACTTGTTTGTTTCCCTCAGTTAATTAATGACTATATTGCTAAATTCTGAATTACAAACTGGATACTTGTTTGTTCAACTATCAAGTATTTATACGTTGACTACTTTACCTGTTAAGTCAATAGATTGATCAAGTATTTGATAGCTAATAGTTGATATGCTTGCATGTTGATGCTTATCATTATGATTCCTTTTACTTGTGGTTAAACATTAGATATCTTGAATACTGATCCATCTTAAAATTTCGCTTGCATTCTTACTCTCCTCTATACCAAAGAAAAAGATCTAGAAAGTTCATTATTAAATTTTGATTTTATGTGCACAAAAACTATTTACGTACTCTAGCATATTGTCTTGGGTCTAATTCCTATACCTTTGTCATCCGCTCGTGACAAAAAGAGTGATCATGTTGTTCGAGATTACACTTAAAGATAAACCAATAGGTGGATATTCTATATATTACAAAGGTTGCATTAGTCAAACATTCCCTAATATCATTAGATATTGCTACATAGCATGACATTGATTATACCAAGTAAAGTGATTTCAGTTTTGTTGGGGGGGTTCCAGGGAACTAAACAATTTTTCATGTTGGATTAACACTGTCAATTGTTGGAAGATACCAAGTTGAGCTCCACCTTTCTCATTTCTCTGATGTAAAGTTTAATCCCACCACATCAATAGATATAGCATTTTCAGATCTTTCACCTTTCTTTATTCTGTGGAAAATTGCAGATGTCTAAACCAGTCAAAATTGTGTCATTTGCAAGACTGGATTAATGCATGTTTTGTTATATGCGTGACTTAATTAGCTATGTGTTTCCGTAGGAAAGTTGCCTACGAAGAATGCAGATCAAGGTAGTCCAATATAGGCAAATGGATTTGACCGTGCTTCTATTACAAATAAATGGGCTATAGGTAAATACAATGTGCTTTTATAGAGCTTTCTCTTTCCTTTTTTTAAAAAAAGAAGGGCTTAATCAAGTCACTAATACTTAGTTAAATATAATCTCTTTGATATAGGCTATTGGTAAATACAACGTGCTTTTATAGGGCTTAATCAAATCACTAATACTTAGTTAAATATAATCTCTTTGTGAACTTGTGACTTGCTAGTTAGTAGTTACACTTGTTTACTTAACCCCTGTTATGTACTTGCTACTTGCTAGTTAGTAGTTACTACTACTTGCTTAAATAGCCTATGTTATTGTGTGATATATTTAAATTTATTTGTTAAACTACTAATCTAGTTGCATTTTGGACATGTAGTATTGTTGATTGATCTTTATTTGTGCGATATATATGGTTTATGTTTTCGCACAATATCCGAATAAGTATTTGTGACCGAGACAATCTGTATTCAGCTCAGCATGTATTCACTCAGATTCGTGGTTCGAGACTATTCGCATTCAGATTCATATCCCAGACCGTCCGTGTCCGATTCTGAATCCGAGAAAAAAATATGGAAAAGGATACGGGATGAGTGATATCCATCCGTATCTGCTCCGTTTGCACCCCTAAATTGTATACCGCTCCTTTGCGAGCACTACATGGTGACCGGTTCTCCAACAGCCGAATACACACTTTAAGGAATTAAAGGGGATTTCAAAACAATGGATATGTGTCCCATGTTGGCTCCCAAGATCAGCGACCAACACGCACATACCCTAAATAACGTCAATCGCAATCATACAAAGTTCATACATTGATATATCCAAAAGACATACAACATAGTAGTTAAGTCTACAACTATTCCAAGCGACCGACCGGCCAAATCCAAAATATTACATTAAGTAGCAGCGGAAGCAAGATAAATAAATCAAAAGTTCTAGCAAGTGTGCCCAAAACCCAAGGCAACCGACTGGGTGTTAAAGAATAGTACTATTCGTTAGCGTCGCCAATATCGGCGCTAACGAATTGATCGAGTGCAACGTCGTCCTCACCTGAACAAGCAGCAACCGGGTTGAGTACAAAATGTACTCGCAAGTTCTACACAAAATAAAAATTATATATGCTAGTGGCTGTCCAAAGAGTGGCTTTAGTGGCTTAGTTTTGCATAAACACACAACTTTTCATCCCTACACCATTTAGTTTGAAATTGCCATTTTGTAAACAGTTGTTTAGTAAAAGAAGTACAAATAACATAGATAATTATATAGATCAATCAATACCAAAGTGGCAGCCCACTTTGATAAACTAAAATGCATGAATATCCTATTCAGGCCAAAATCAAGTTGTTGCTCACATCAATTTTAATTAGAGTCTAACAATGATGTCATTCAATACCAAGCGATCGTCTGTAACCGTGGACATGGCTATTTGAATAGATTAAACCATGCAGGGGAGTTCTACTCTACCCACACGACTCGATCAGCCCGTAAGCCTCCGGATAATAACACACTTCCTAAGGTATGCCAGCTGGGTAGATCGAGATTTAGTATTTTTTCAGCAAGAAGACCCTATTGAGTTGAATCCCCCTTGCGAGATGAACCCCAACTCAGCACAAACTCTTCGATAGAGCTTGCTAAGCGGGCACGCAAGTTGTGTTGGAAATACCGATACAATGTAAATAAAGAAAACAAGGCTCCCATGCACATTATAGAAAATTGCATCGAATCCTACGAACAGATGATCAAACACAAATGTCCTCACACCACCGGGAATTAACCCAACAAACCCTCCCCTTACTTGACTAAACCGCCCCAATCCAAAGATGTGGAAGTACGAATGGTACTTGGAATCGATCGCCCAAAGTTCGGTCCTTAGCGGTCCAGACAAGTCTACAACATACTCGAGTCTCGTGCATAAAGGCACCCACACTACCAACCACTTATCCTGACCAAAATTCATTTCAAACAAGCAAAGTTTAACTCAAGAGCCAGATACGAAGATCTAAACAAAAATATAGAAGATAAGAGTGAGGTGTTTCCCACAATCGACGAGATGATCCTGTCAATCGAACTAACGCATTCTCTAGACCCGCATGGCTAAGCATACCCATATATAATAGATACATCATCACACACATCTAATCTTAAGCATAATTGTAATGGAATATCAAGGGTTATCAGCAAGAGTAGGACATAACTAACTAACAACATATCAATATAATAAAATAGCATGCAAGCAATCTCATTGCATTTCAAAATACTAATTAACAAATGCTGGGATCAATATGATGCAAAAACAAAGTTCAAATGATTCTTGCCTTGCTGGAAGTCAAGTTGTTCACTCTCGGTGGTGTAATTGTCGACTTGCGGCAACTCGGACTCTAAAGAAATAATGACTACGAATGAACACCGAGAAAAGCGAAAAATTAAAAGTACTAAAAAATGTATGAATGTCTATAGCATATATATTATGATTTTATATGAATTTAGGTGAAATAATTATTTCATTTGGAGTTAGTATGTGAGAGTTATAGCGTTTCAAAATCGAATTTGAGAAAATGTTGAAAAATCCAGCTTTTGTAACTTGGTCACAACACCAATCAATTGTACTTCAGCAACAATCATCCCATTTGAATCAAATTTCCTCAAAGAGGTTCAGGCCAAAACCAATTCATCTTCTACTACTTCTCCAATAGCTTGGTAGCAAAATCTCACCACTACAATTACTTAACCACCACCAACAGTTGGAAAATTATGCTTTGTAAAACTTTGCAATACAAAAAGGTTGATCCTTTCTCAAAAGAAAGAGGCGAACAAGGACAAGTTTCGACACACTGAAAACCGTTGCTTCTCACAGTGAGCACGAGATCAAAAGAAATAATCCAATAGCGATGATCTTAGAAAACAAAAGTTGAGATCGTAGGTGAGAGCACACACTCCTCAAAAGAGAATAGCAAATATCCACCAATGAGAATAAAACATTTCTAGTGAAAGTTCACAACTCTTCTGCGGAAGAAGAACAAAAAGTTTAGGCACACTTCAATTAAACCACAAGTTACAAAACTTGACTCCAATCCTCAAATACTCCTGCTACATTTTTTTCCCTTAACACAGAAAATAATCCTTTGACCACAACAATTCTTTGTCATCTCGAACAAGATAAGTTCTTAAGACCAAACCACGAGAACTACTGAAGCACCAGTAAAATCTTTCAACATGTCATTCTACTCGGAATAGAGCAACTACCACATAAAACATAAGTTCCAAAAGATCATGAAAGCAAAACTTGAAATAATCTCATTCAAGCAATATCACCATAGGTGAACAAATGACTATGTGAATTGACGTCAATCTCACCTTATGGCAATTTTAATCGCATCGACATCAAACATTAGTGCCAAGAATCATCAAACTTTATTACCCCTTTTCTAAAGCTTTCCAAAAGAAACACAGGCCATAAGGTTGGAACAAATTTGTTTTAACAAGATCATACTATGCAATAGCAATTTCACAAGGCACGCTATCAAGGACCACTTACGAATTCATCTACTTTACGGTTGGTGTGCTCAACACCAACTTAAGCTAGCATAAACAATTGACCATTGTATTAATCATGAGTGTAACTAGGATGCTAATTCTATTTGCAAACATATAACCACTTATAAATATAGATTCAACATTTCACCTTATATTTAGAAGTCAGTTCAAAACATGATTAATGATTTACTAACATAATTTCTATAAAAAAGATTTCACAAATTGATGCACCAACATCCATCTAGCCCCTTATACAACTTTCAACAATTTTAGCATGTTAGGAATCATGTAAGTCTAGCATTTATGTGAGATCATCAAGAAGGTGTTTACTAGATAGTTTCATGTCAATATTCACTCTCTTTAGTAACCATATTGATTCTAATTAGGAATAAAGATATTCTAAATCAGTGGCATATAAGGAATTAATCCTCTATTTAAACCATCAACCAAACATTCATTCACGAATGATATGAAACTAATATTCAACACTAGCACAATCTATAAGTACTCAATAGAAGCATAACATCTAACAATTGAGTATAAATCAATTCATGAAGCCTTCTCCTTATCAACTAATCAAAGGCATTCCAACATTTCTATGCTCAAGCAGTCAATGATCAAATAGCTATGTCTAGAGCATCAATAATCAGCAATTCAACGAGGACGATAGAATAATCAAATCAAACCTTCTAATCCATCGAGAGAATCAAATGAACTTAAAAAATGGGAAATAATAACATAACTGGATCGTCCATGATCACAATCAAAACATCCACCATGAAGGATGGTCACAAAACTGAAACTAAAGCAATTATCAAGAATAAGAATTGTGGATAATTGGACTAGTTTATTCATTGTGGTTTGTGTTTATGTGACGTGCACCATGTCTACCCTTCCCATGCATGTATTGCCTCGAGAGGTACCTAGCAAGCACAACATAGCAAGTGTGAGTCCACGACTCGAGAAAGTGCAATAGTAATAAATAACATAGCATCATAATCACCAAAGGAATAAACAATCCCATCATGAACACCAGCATTATATACCATAATCCATCTCTTATGTAGAAATGCAATGAACATGTCATGAATGCACATTCTTCACTTCTTTGCAATTACCGGTAATGCCGAGTAGTGTATCCGTCGATACATACTCTAGGCCTGTGCCCTCTAGGCACAGGGATCCAAAGCCCACACTCCAAGTCATGTAACTTTCTCACTGACCTCCCCGGATTAATTACATGACTTTCCACGAGGGTGGGGACCAAAGCCCGTCCAACGCATGATGGGGACCTAATGCCCATCCAATGCTTGACGGGGACCTCAAGGAAACAACCCTTGGCTACCACGTAGTCCAAGGTTCATAAATGAATGTCATGATGCAAATGCACATATCCATTATCATTATCATCATTCATCATTAACAAGGTAGCCTCATTGCTCACCTTGTCCCATCATTCTTGCCATCAACATGTAACCGTTATCATGTAAGCATCACCATATAAACATTAATATGTACGCATCATCATGTAACCTTTAGCATGCAAAGATCATGTAAACCGTTCCAAGTAGTAAGCATCATCATTAAACTATGGCATTCATCAAGTATGAAATATAACAACTCATTAATACTACTTGCACTTGCCTCAACTGTGAGACGGAAGACAAAAGGCGGAACACTTCAACCCGGGGTTCACCACCACCTGTTCGGTATATGGTCTTGGTGTAAGCTGGTTCATCCTCTCGCTTGCACTACTTGTAGCATAGGTTCCATGTAGACCATTAGGTTCTTCGCACCCCCTCTATTGAGCTTGGCAATATGCCACTGCACAACTGGCTTCAGAGACTTTAGCTCATTAACAACATTCAAGAGTTTCTACAACAAAGAGCCACTCAACAAAAATATCGAATGCTATGTTACTCTAAGCAATACATTTAGAGCTTGAGTCATGCATTTTAGTCATGACAACTTTGCACATTTTAACAAAGAAGAATGCACTGCAACTTGGAACAATGTTCCTCCTTTCCTTGATTTATCTGATGAATCTAGAATTGACTTTGGTTCTCATTGGAACTTGACTAAGAGCTTCTTTAGCACCAATGACCAGTAGACCTCCTGATGCTCTATAGAAAACAGTAGGTCGGTGATGGGAACCAGTAGGGCGGCGCGGTCCCAGTTGGTGTAGACGGAGAGAAGATACCTTAGCTGCTGCGGCGAAGGCTGGGACGCATGCGGCGGCGCTGAGCGAGGCCGAGAAGGGAGCGAAGCAGCCGTCCATGCCCACTTGGGTTTTGGAGACGAGGCTGGCAGCGGTTGTTGTGCCTCGTCTTCCAAGGACGCGCCAAGCCTGGGGCGGCGGCAGCAGGATGAAGGCGGCCCGAGGGGGCAGTGGCGGAGGCGAGACGGGCGAGTGGAGTAGAGCCGAGCAACGACGGCGTGAATCCAAGCAAGGGAGCCATCGAGAAGCGAGGAGGCGTGGATCTGGGTCGAGCATCGGGTGCGCGGGGAACAAGGGCGCGGCGGCGTCGCTGGCAGCGCCGGGCTGTGCTGGAGGTCGGGGAAGCCGGGGAGACCGGTGGTGGGTGCATCAGGAGCAAGTAGAGGGAGGTGCTGGTCACGAGCAAGCCGATGGCGGCAAGTCGTGGTTGGGCCTGGGGGGAGGCGCTCAGGCACACACAGGCTAGGAGGAGGCGCCGTAGGGAGCGACAGCGGCGCCAGGTGGAGCCGGCTAGGAGAGAGAAGGCGCTGTAGGGGGAGCGAGTGGAGCCGGTAGCGGCGCCATGGGGAGGTGGTGCCAGGAGCCGGGTCGCCCAGGAGGAGCCGTGGGGGAAAATGACGGCGCCAGGAGGGGGGGATGGCGACCAGGAGAAAATGCTGGGGGCGGCGGCACAGGGACGGCACATAGTAGCATGTAGGCACATCGGGACTGCTAGGACTGGCGGCTGGGTGAGTAAAAGGAAGAAGGGCTAGGGTTTTGGCCAGCTCCCACTTCTCCATCTTAAAACTGGGTTCTCCCACTTGGGCTATGGGCCGGTGGCCCACCACACTCCCCAATCCACTAAAATTCTAAAATTCTTCACTATTAATTTATTTATTTTCCTTTTAATTCTTTTAGTTACCCAATTCCTTAAACAGGGTATCACAATAAATACATTTAATACTTTTCTTACCCGGGCTTACCTAGCCTCGGTCGCTGATGGATGGGGTCCACTGCATAGTGTTCTTTTTCATTTTAATTTCCGAATTACATCTGCTGACAGGTGGGACCCATCTATCATTGACGAAGGTCAACATGCACAGTCCACCGGCCCATGGCATTGTGCACTTAAGGTCTCGGGCCCACATGTCATTGACTCTAAAGTAAACCAGTTTTGTTTAATTCCCTCGTTTTCTGTTGCTTAGGCCCATGTGTCATAGGAACATTAGCTACAAATAAGCCATCTACTGAACACTTATACATAAACTGACAACATTTAAACGCTAATGACGCGCTACAGTAATCACCCATTTTCTTGATAATAGGGAGCTCGCCATGTCCTTGCCCGGCGTATCGCTCGGTGGCGTGGACCTTTTCGGAATGGAAACCTAATAGCTTTGCTCTTCTACTAGTACCGGCGGCGAGGGTTGGGACGGCCCACAATGACGACACGATGGCAAGGGGCGCGCTAAGCTATGGCCAACTATGCATGTCACAATATGATTACGAATTGAGCCAAATAATGCATGCATGTGCATCTACAAGCTACAGAGGACCTACCCGAGGTATGGAGAGGTTTGGAGATGCTCGGAGGTTCCTGGTCGTCAGCAATGGCGTCGACGACGAAGAGCTCCACGAGGGTGAGGCTACCTGAGCAACAAGAAGGACAATGAAGGTACGAGATATCACAAAGGAGCTAAGGAAATGGTGCAAATGAAAGGAATTAGGTAATGCCTTACCACATCAGATATAGGGTTGATGCTAGAGCTTTCGGCTGAAAATGGAGCAACCACAAAATTCTCAGACTCATGCGAAACATTGAGAAAATGAATTGAGGGGAAATTATTCTTACACCTGAAGGTAGAAGGTGACATGCATGAGATAGGATAATACTCACTAGAGATGAAAAGGCACGGTGGTGACTTTCGGGGCGCGCTCTGGACGTGCTCCAGGGCCGACGAAAGACACACTTGTGTTTCGGGAGCTACAAGCCAAGACAAAGGCTCGGATTAGCTTAGAGGGGACACAGAGGATTGAAGCTTACCCGAGGGAATTGCTTGAACGAGCGTATTCTTCCTCAGCCACCGAGAGGAATAATGAGGGAGAAAGGAGGGTAGGAGGGTTTTTGACTCGGGCAAGTGACAGAAATGGAGGCGTTAAGCGTGAAGCTCTGAGTGGTGGATTGTAATATCCCATTTTATTAAATGAGTATTTAATGAATTAAAAATGATTAATAATATGAATTTATGGGAAAATAAGGAAATAGTTATGGGCCTTGACCCATAGCCAAAGTGGGCGACCACCAACAAAAGGAGGAGGAGAGGGAAACCCTAGGGTCAGATCTTGAGCACGATGTGCTAAAGTAGCACCGCCACTACTACAGTGCCTCCGTGAACAATAGCCGCCCCGCCTCCTTGTGCCGCCTCCTTTGGGTGTTGTCGACCAAGAAGAAGAAAGGAGGGAGGAACCCCCTCGGGTGCTGCGGGCCAAGGAAGAGAGGGAGAAGGAAGAGGAGAGGTTGTCCTCGTGGGGTTTGTTTAGCGTGTTCTTGAGGATCTTCAAGGGTAATCTTGAGTCCTTGTGGTCTAATTCAATCATTCCCTATGGATTGATGTCGTAATTAGAATCGTTAATCCTGCTGTGATTAGAATCAGATTCTGTCCATTACTTGTGCATCAGTTTTGGCGTAGTTAGAGTCCGAATTGAAGGATTTCGTCTCCTAGAGAATTGTGGGGCTCGTTCTCAGCTTTTCATAGGTGCAAAGATCACCCAAATCAGAGTTGTGATCTAAAAGTTACGTTCATTTTATTGCTGCTGTCCAGAAAGTCTGACTAACTTGAGTAGTCGTCTTGTTCATTAATTAAGATCGTGTTAAAGGCTGATTCAGGGATTTCACCCAACACGATTATTGTATAAAATTTGATAAGTTCTCCATATTGTTAAAAATATTGAATTTTTGTCAAGCCAATCAAAAGTTAAGAATTTTCTTCTACTGCTGTTTAATTCTGTCAGACAGATTATAGTTTAGACGTTCATCTGATTGTTAGCCTCAGTTGTTGGCCGAATTAGAGGGTTCCTCCAACTAGGTTATTGTAGAGGATTTCGTTACCTTTTCAGAGGATCTGAGATCACAGCTTTTTGAGTTTCAGAGTGAAAGATATGCACTTTTTAATATTGCTGTCCAGTATAGCTTCCTGCTTGAATGTCGTTTAATTTGAGTAGAGCATATCTACGGACTTTTCGCTTTGGGAAGATAAGGTAGAAGTGTTGCGAGTAGCGTCTTGATATCACGTTGTTGTTATTCGAGTAATTTAATTGTGTAGGATGAGAGGCTTCGAGATTAGTGACTTCATCTTTGCCTCCTAACGCGTCGCAACGCGAAAGGCAAGCACTTTATGGATTATATTGTCTGTTGATTGTTCGATGTGCTTGTTGTTCATGCCATGATTACATTCTATGGTCTATGAGTAGATTCCAATGATTCCTGTTCTTTCCATGTATGTTAATCCGTGCTTCATGAGATTATGACTTTCATATTCATATTCATTCATTCAATCATATGTTCATGATTCACCCACGGGAGTGGGAAGTAAAGACCCATTATTCCAATATAGGCACGTAAGACCCACCATTCCAATGTGGGCAAATTGGATCCCCGTTATGAAATATTCTTCATACGGGTCTTGGATCCTCGCATTTTGGATAATGCGGGCCTGAGTGAATACCGACAGGTGTTCACTGGTTATGCCGGTATTAGCAGAAGAGAAGATCATGCATTTCATTCATGCATATGATTTCCACCTTTCTACATTCATATTCTATAATGTGATGGTTATGTTCTTATTCAGTATTGTTCATATTATTCTGATGTACTTGCTGAGTCGTGGACTCATTCTTGCCGTGTTTATTTGTTTTAGGTAAACATTGAGGACGACATGCTTGGGACGGATTAGTCACTGATCACTTCATTCACTTCACATTATTCACTTATTAATTAGTTGAGCTTGTTATTACCTTTCATTTGATAATTGTTGGATTGTAATAAATGGAGTTTGATAGTTGAAGTTATCATTCATTATGCTTTGGTTGAATTAGTAAATGTTTGTTACTCCTCGTATAGACTATTGATAGTTTTATCTTGAATGTTTCAATTGATTGGACAATTAGAGTTCTTGATAAGTGCTGAAATTTAATTCAATTCTTATAATCATTCCATTGTTCGTTGATCTCTACTTGTTATTAGCTGATAGATTGTTTAATCTATATCATGTTGATTCTTTATGTTAGACTTTAGGTAATATCTTGGCTTTCGCATAGCCAGGGTGTTACATGGATGGTGTAGTGGATTGACGGCGTCCTTTGGCGGCTTCGAGAGGTGCTTTCGGTAGTGTGGCTTGGAAGCTCTATGCGAGCGCCAACGGGGGGAAGGAGAAGAAGCCGACGACTGGGTCCCATTGGTTAGCGGCTCAGGTGCGCGCGGGTTAGAGTTGGGTTTGAGCCAGGTACGTTTAGGCAGTTGGGTTGAGTTCGGTCAAATTTGTTCAGTCCGAGTCAAAAGTTTTTATTGAGTTGATTTCGAACCTTTCGACTTTGACCGACGGTTTAAAAATAGCAAATATATTCCTAAACATATGAAATTTTGCTGGGAGGTTTATGAGATGACCTAGTATACATATAAATTTTCTAAACCCACTGTTTGAGATTTATTTGCTTGTTTTTAAATCTTCCACAGTAAAAGCTTTTGAATTGAGTTTGAATTTTCTATGGGTTAAGTTAGGTTCTAAAAATTTGGGAAAAATTATATTTATTCATTATAAATATTATAAGGTTAAATAAATTATTTCCCAAGGACAATCACAAGTTTTTATTTCTGTTTTCATTTGGATCTTCGATTTGGGTTGTATGTTTCAAATTCATTCAAAAATTTTAAATGCAAGATTTTGTGCATATGCTCTAGAAATGCTATGCATGCTTATGTGATGCATCTTAATTCCATTTATTGAAATTGGGGATGTGACAGGAACACTCTGCAAGTGAGGCTGTCGGCCGTACTACCGATCCTCATGCGCCCATGCATTCGGATCTAAGAGGTAAGTTATGTTCAGTATGCATCATAATTATTAATTTGGCCCGACGTTGTGTTATCCTAACATCATTCAACTGTTCGGCCCGTCTCACAGGACATGGATGACTTCGAGACTGGCCGCCGTCACCGCGAGTAGGAAGGAGACAAGGGGAAGGGAGCGATGGGCCACCGAAACTATGATCTTTGTTTCAATCGACTTTAATTCTATTCCAAAAAGTGCATATATATGTATCATAGGTGTATTTAGGTTTGTTGTATCGTGCATGATGTTGTTCCTTATGCACGCGTGTAATTTGCAACTTTATTATAAAGTCTATTTCAATTGGCAACTACGTTGTAAAGTCGACTTCAAACTCGTTCTCTTTTGGCATTCAATTCTTGGCGTAGCAAAATAGGTAGCAACATAAAAATAAAGGTCCAAAAGGTGTGTTCTGGAAGCAGGCACTAAATGGTCTTTGACCCCTAAGTGACGACGAGCACCACCTATCATTGCAATAGGATGGGATGTGCCTGCCTAATCATTCATCTATTCATTCAAACTAACAATATTGTATGTTCGAAATAAGATCTACTGCCTAGGATTGTGCATTCACTTAGCACCGTTCAATTCTTGCTATCTCAAATCATGTTTTTTTTTTGGAAAAGATGTCTATGAAAAAACAAAAGCTAAGAACGATGTACATGACAGTGAACTTGTGCATTAAAATTTCATCTTTCGTGCCAAATGATCCACATATCTTATGCAACAAATGTAAGATTTCTTCATCTGGGAACACCTTCAAGTAAAGGCCGGCACTGTCACGCCACGGGAGTTGGCATCACATGGCAGGCTTGTCACACCATGAGTGAAGTTGTGCATTAAAATTTTATCTTTCGTGCCAAATGGTCCACATATCTTATGCAACAAACGTAAGATTTAGTAAATGCAGGAACACCTTCAAATAAAGGCTGGAACTATCACGCCACGCTAGTTGGCATGACAAGGCAGGATTGTCATGCCATGAGTGATAGTGTGACAATGGCCACACAAGCCCTTCGCGCTGGCACGACGCGCGGACGAGGGCTTGCGTGGCAGGTTTGGCCACGCCGAGGACAATGGCGTGACAACATGTTTTGCCCACACCGCTCGTCATGGCATGACCAAAGGGGTTAGAATTGAAAATAAAGTTAGCGAGGGGTTCACTTTAAAGTATTATTAAAAAATGATTAAATAATAAAAAAATTCAATAGATATCTATGTTAGCTAGTGCGGGCAGACTTTCCCCTTGTAGTCCCGCTGTGTTCTCTAACAGTTAGTCTCATCTCATCTTTCTTTGGCTATACTTGTAGCCAGCTATATTAGCTCCACATTCCACCGTTTTTTATTTATGATGAAAAAGGCAGTCATCAGTCACCCCCTTTCCTATCTAGTTTTGCTTGCTGCCTATTATGAGAATAGGTCCCGGTTCAAGTGGCCCACCTTTCATCATCATCTATACCAGATGCCACGCACGATCCCATAGGAACGATTTCATCGCCCTAAGAAGCAGAATGCACAATCACCTACAACCGGCATGACTAACGTGAGGGTGGTTATTGGCTCATCTAGCAACTTATGACAGTTGACTAAGAGATATGATGGTTCAAGGCTCAACAGAGGAACGTGCGTGAAGTTAGGAGGCTCCTTTAGCGGCATTAATTCCTACCCCTTCAATAGCTATAAAGGGGGTAGCCAACGTATTATGTAAATAGAGATCAACATGTTCACCATTCATTGACTCCATATGATCATTGGATCAATCCTGGGACATCCCATTGTATTCTTATACATTTATTGTGTCTACAACAATAGATGGTCTTCATTTAGATAATGTTCCCATATCATTTTCTCGGATAAGCTCGATAGGGAACCCCTTGTTCCAATCATCGACAAGCATCATCGTATGTTCAACATTAGTTGCCCTGGTATATATCTCAGAGTAGTGGTATGGCTGATCTGTCACCCATACATGAATGCCTTGGCCCCATCCCTTGTGGAGAACGCCCCCCTTATGGCATGGCTTAGTCTGTTATTTTCTTTTGTTAGAGTGGATTCAGACTACCACTTCTTTGAAAGCATGGTTCTTGCCTCCCTCTCTCCTCCCTCCTTGGAGCTCGCCCATTCGTTGGGTGATCCCTTGCTCTCAAGTTCAAGTGTTTGCTCGTCATTTAGGCCAGTGAGTGAAATTTTTGCTAATTGTAGTCACCTCTGGGGTTCTTTGCACCTAGGCGTACCAGGACCCTTGTGCCCCAGACTGCACTGCCCGCCCTATGACCCAAAACTAAAAACAAACCTTGCGATGAGACACAAACATTCCTCATGTTGCTATCCCTCTGGTCCGTTCCCGGGTTGGACTAGGGGAATATTCGAGCGATTGCCTTCGCCGATCCAAACGTGCTCACAAGGCGATGTAACACTCTGGCCCAACACTGAGTCCAGAATGTCACCTAAATCATTCCCACAAAGAATTTTAACCATATTTGCCAATAAATTCCAGCAAGCTATGCTTGGAATAAAACCATCCAACGGGTCACAGAACAATAAACTTGACAATATAAATGCATAAAGGATTAACTTTCACAGCTTGGTCACACGCACCAAGAACGCTTAGGTCACACGCGCGTGAGAAACGCCCGAGTCACACGCGCTTGAGAAACACTCGAGTCGCGCGCGCCCGAAAAATGCCGGAACCATGCTCCTAGTATATAGGATGTAAACAAGTAATAAAATCAAACTAGTATTAAATAAACCAAAGTTCCAACCATTTAACTAATGATAACCAAGTCTAATAATCAATTCTAAATGACAGTATCATGTCTCTAGATTTACTGAAAACAAACTAAATAAAGAATGTCTAGGTGATGTTTGCATGTGATGCACATGTGCTACTCCATCCTATGCATGGCACCATCAATGTCCACCTAAAAGTAACAACAGAGCAAGGGTGAGTCCACGACTCAGCAAGTACATAATAAAACAATAAACAAGCAATTTATCAACCACAATCATTAATACCATCATTGGTCATGTGTCCAAGTTATATAATCATTTTCCATTAATGCAGTGCATCTCTACTCTACATGCTCATTTTCTCATCTCATCGTTCATACCGGTATAGCATGAGTGAACACTCACGACAGTGTTCACCCATTCTCGAGCCCGTCCAACAAGGAACCGGGGATCTCTCTACTCCCATGGAGGCTCTATAACCAAGGTAGATATTGAAGGGATATGGGTAGTCTACACTAGGTAGCAATTTCAAAAATTCTACCACGTAAACCAGGAAGCCATGCAAGCAAGAGATCATAGATCGTTACCACTAGACACGCGGTGTAGCGGAAGAATAGTTTTGGCATCTTGACCATTAAGTCCTAGTGAGCTTTGGCATCACTGCTAGAAACCTAGTGATTTAGGTAACCAACCCCTTGCCAATTATATCTCATATGACTCTTATTTGTTGGGTGGTATCACTATGCCCTGCCGACCAACACTATACCCCAAGGTCCAAAACCATTTTGATAGTCTTGTCAAGTTAAACCAATAAGTTTCTTTTTACTGCTGGTGCATGTTCCTCCTTTATAGTGATGCTAAAAAGATAGGGATTCATATCCTCTTTTGTAATGTATGCCAGAAGATAAAAGAAGAGGTATGACTATTAAGAACATTACTTTATGCGAGATGTATGAGCAGAAGAGGAAACGATTTGAACGCTATAACTTTTTCTCCAACCTGACTTACTCGCACGAGTGATTAGCCAGTATACTGGTTCTCCTCGAGTGCTTTTGCAGCTTGGCCTCCTACGAGGCTGTCTTCGGCTCCTCATAGGTTTTGTCTCTAACCCCCTTTGGGATCGGATTCCTAGTGAGCGATCACTGAAAATTCAATATCTCATACACTAGCACCAGGGCTATACTTTGAATCACTAACTTACAGGTTTGCTTTATTGAACCTAGCTTCCTGCCAGGCTTACTTGTATAGCTACAGAGCTAGAACCAGTGGACTAAAATCATTCTCATTAATTCTTCCTTCCATACGAGATATCCCGGGGGATTAAGAACCTCTATGCAAAGGGGTTTAACCTAATTGAGTCATTTACCAAACTGTGTCAAACTTTATTTACTTAACTTTAGTTTACTACACGTTGGTTATCCAACAAAGACTATGAAAAAATTACACCTAACAAAGCTATGAAAAACTTTATTTGCCTTTTTTTTTTGTCATGTTTGGATGATTGCAGTAATTTCTGTCTCTCAAAACAAAAGAGACACCTTTAATCTGATGGGTTGTTTGTAGCCCAGCACATATTAACTCATCTCTGTTGCCTCAAAAAGAAAAAAAGGAATTTACTACGTATCTAGCATCCGAAGGCCGTCTCCGCATCGGACGCTCCACTCCACTCTCAGACTATACATACCCACCCTTAAAAAACATAAATTCATATTCTAACTCCTCTCTTCCCCACCCCTAAAAGTTCTTCACTCCAACCCCATTCATCTCCCAAATACACCAATCAAATACCAAAATCAAGTCTTGCATGTATGATTTTTGGATTCCCCATCCTTCGATCTACCCAAGCATCCATTCAATTTTGACATGCATGAGCATCTAAGGAGTTTTGAATTGGTGGAGATAATTGGATCAGGAGTAACTGGGGAGCGATACTTCTGCACCCATATTCCGCCGTGTAGCAAGGCTCGTTGGCCACTGAGCCGATGGCAAGGAGCGACGCAAGGGCATCTACCGCAGTGAGAGTAGCCATGGGGCCACTGAGTCGATGGCAAGAAGCGACGCAAGGGCATCTGCCGCGGTGAGAGTAGCCACGGAGACGTCGTTGGAGACCTTGCACGGTGGCAAGTCGTCACCTCCGAGCCACACAACCACCATTAGCCAGCTGCTCTTACTCATTATCTTCCTTCTACGGCGGTCACAAGGAGAGGGCATCGAACCGGTTGATAGTTAGAAGGGCATCAAGCCGGCATTGCCCCTTCCCGATCTGGGACCTCCCACTGGCTCTGAAACAACAAGGCTGACCACCGCTGCTTTCTCTGAGTTTGGCTCCTTGCCACCGTTGCAAGTGTTTTTCAATTTTGTTGCATCCCCTTTTCTCATTGTTGCACGGAGTGTTTCTCTTTGTTGCACTATTTCCTATTTGAATGTTGAACTATATTTTGTTGCAATCAAGTTGTTCATTTGTTGCATCCGAGTAAATTTTTGTTGCAATAGGAGTTAATGTTTGTTGCATCAATTGCATCAATAATTTGTTTGAAATGTTGGATTTGGTATGCCAAAATGTTGAAATCAATATTATTTTTAATGTTGCGATAACATTTTTTTGGGAAAATTAATTACTTGTTTTGGTTTTGTTGCGAAAGTGTCACGGTTTGTTACATCCACCTGTTGAGGATGTTGCACTGTTGTAATGTAAATTTTTAGAGCAGATGTATAGTTTTAGAAAAAATTTGCACTACATATTTAAGTTGAATATTGAATAAGTTCTTTGATGTAACTCAGCATATATTGACATTATTAACAAAATGAGTTATAAAAATCAAGTGATTTCTACAAGTTTCTAATGCTAGTTAACCGTTATTGCATATGTGAATGCAAAACGTTGCATATATTATTTTCCCTTTCTGCATAGGAATGAGGGGTGTCCGATGGAAAGCTTTCAATCGGACGTCCGGACACTGCTCCTAAAAAAAAGGTTCATACCTCTAGACCTGAGCAGAGCTAGAAGGCATTCTGCACCCCGCAACACACTGTGTGCAATTGTTCAATGCACACATCAGCTGAAAGCAATATGCTGCCTCCATGCCACATAGGCAAGAAATGCCCACCTCAAGATCGGCAGGGCCAAGCCGCCAAGGGGAGACTGCCACGTGTCACACGGGACCCATCCCATTCGGATAATGGGGGCCACCGCGAGTGCCGAGGCCAGCCAATGGGATTGAAGCAGCCTCACCCTATCCACACGCCCACCACAACCCCAAGTTTCCCTCCACAATATCTCCCTCCCGCGATCAAAAACAAAAGCCATCGCGACCCCTCCTCCTTGTTTGCCAGCCAAACACGCGCGCGCACAGCTGCACCAAATCAAGAAATCACAGGGAGAGGAGAGGATCATGGCTGGTGTGAACTCCAGCGTCGTTGGTCTCAAGCCCGCCGCGGCGGTGCCGCAGTCCTCCGCCGCCTCGCCGGCGAAGCGGGTGCAGGTCGCGCCGAAGGCGGCCGAGGGCCGGCGGTCGGCGCTCCTTGGCCTGGCGGCCGTCTTCGCCGTGACGGCCGCCACCGGATCGGCCAAGGCCGGAGTCATCGACGAGTACCTTGAGAAGAGTAAGGCCAACAAGGTCTGTTCCATAATCCGTAGACATTTAGGCATACGGCATACCTACGTAACCTACCTAGCCTATCTAGCTTGTTCGTCAGTTTCTTCTTTGGTCATGTGAATTGGTGCCCATTTCAGCAAGACCTGACAAGATTTTTGCTGTGATCAGGAGCTGAATGACAAGAAGAGGCTGGCCACCAGCGGCGCCAACTTTGCGCGCGCCTACACCGTCCAGTTCGGGAGCTGCCAGTTCCCCTACAACTTCACCGGGTGCCAGGACCTCGCCAAGCAGAAGGTTCAGACCATCACTCCTCACATACCTTGCATGTGCGGTTGCTTCACCGGATGATCTGATCGATCCTGCCTATTATTCTTGTCTGTGTTCTTCTTGCAGAGAGTCCCATTCATCACCGACGACCTGGAGATTGAGTGCGAGGGCAAGGAGAAGTTCAAGTGCGGCTCAAACGTCTTCTGGAAATGGTGAACTTAAGTTGATTGGCCAAGAAATGGCGAGTGCACGCCATGTCTGTACCTAGATTGTCCAAACTGCAAAAATACTTGTCTGTAACTTAGCGTCATTGTATTTGTATCATCTGGCGGTGAATATCTTGGCGGGAGTGAATTGTAGTACCTGTTCTTGTTTGTCTCATTTTATCGCGTCATAACGTCTTTTTTTTTGTACAAGACGAGGGTGAAATTAAGTTGATTGGCCAAGAAATCTCGTCATATCAGACAGATTGCAACATCAAGATTGAAAACCAAAAAAAGGGGGAAAGAGGAAGAGTATGATATGACGCTAGAATACAGCAAGATTCTTCAGATAAGTTTCCCCTTTCAACCTGACACATCACTTGGAAGTTGGAACCCTATATTATTATATCAGCATCCTCAGATAAACGCACACTCTATTTCATCTTTCCTGATGCCTGTATAATTGTCAGTTTGTCACACACAAAACGCAAGCATTCGTCTGAGAGAAACAAGAAACAGGAGACACATTTCACCCAACTTAAGAACAACATTGGCCATTTATGTTGCTCTTTTCAGTACTTGCCTCCATTCTTTTTTGGTGGTTCAAACTGTTTTCTTTCAGAAATCCCAGCTGGAAAATTAATTACCTGAAATTTGATCCAAGCATCAGTTCTTTTCACTGGGAACCAAACTTAATAATGAGCTGACACCTGAAACTAAAATGTGAGACCTCATGTTCAGTTCCAAATCAGGAGTGAAAAGTGAGATGGTGTTATCTGTCTGTAAGGCCATTAGGCCAAGGAGCAACATGAATAATAAGGATGAATCTTTTTTGATGATACTTGAGGGTTGTAGTGAAATCAGACTGATCCTCGCAATTACACGGACGGGTGATTGAAATACGAGAACCAAAGTTTAGTCCCATGCATAACAGCAGAAAATTGCGACTAGAGAGCAAACCACAGTAACCCTGGATTGTTCCTTTTGAGGACAAGACACAAAGGGAGTTACTAAAATCAGAGCTAAATCCTCGCGGTTAAACAGTACATGCAGACACTTTTTTTTTTTTGAGGAAAATCAGTAGGAGAGTGCCCTACTGTATATATTTATAGATTAATAAGAAAGAAAGAAAATTTATGTAGACGTAAATTAAAAAAGAGAAAGAAAAAGGGAGCCTATACAAAGTTATCGAGCCATTCTTTCAATTTCTTCTTTGCCCTATGGATAACCATGGCAACTTCATGCTTAAAAAGTCTTCTCCGTTCCTCTAAGTTTGGTCCATACTCCGAAAAATCTTTTTTATTTCTGACAATCCAAATACTCCACGAAGCTAGGATGATTAGTTCCATGTAAAAAGGCTGCTGGATATGAGCTTTAATATTTTCTATGCTTCAAGTATTGATGAGTTCCTACTTATAAGGCACAACTTGATGCAGATGGAACCTCGAGATAAGATTAAATATATCTTGTAGGTTACTCGATCTTTTGCGGTGGAACAGAGGCAAAAGTGCAGTAACACTCCTGCGGCCGTGTAGTAAAACGATGTCTTTCGTGTAATAACACTCCAGTGGTGGTGTAGTAATCTACATCTTTCATACAGTAACACGACTTTCGTAGCGTAGTAATGAGCTTGATAACATGGTTAAACCGCACTAGATCAACAAGAACCAAAATAGAAGCGATCAACCGTGGCCTCCCAAACCGTGAACAATAGATTGATCACGAATTAGAAGATTGAATCGTATAGATTCCGTGGACAATCTCAAAAACAGCATGCTCTTGATATGCGCCAACTCTCGTAAACCCTAGATGAAAAAACCTCAACACATGGTACACAAGGATAAACCCTAATAGCACCAAGCTGAAACACACACACACGTGTTTTCAACTTACAATTCAACTCCTCCTTACATTGGAGGCACCCATAGAATTATATAGCCAACACACGCACGAAAGCCTTAAGGCCGATTAGGACTCTTATGCATGTATATGATTAACGTGTTCGACTGGGACTCCAATATACGACTGGGACTCTGATATAAACTTTCTAAACCATACTACTCATCGTTCCTAACTAAAACCAGTTGAACCAATTAAACCAACTCAAAGTATGGACAGACTTGATATGCATGGACGTGGCTTACGGAGGGACCCACTGCCGCAGGATTAAGTCATTTCTTGCGTGAGTTCTTCTTTGGTGGACCCTATCTCATGCATGTAAAGATAGAATTGGCCAAAATACGCTCAAATAGATGGCACCGATTCCTTCTCCTGGGCACAAGCAGATAGGAAACTCCAAGTTGACATGATCTGTTATTTGAGATCCTTCTTTATCTGTTAGAATCGTGTAGAACAGGAATTATTTTCTTGCGGCTGCATGCATCTGCACGCATGATTGTTCACACATGCTGTCCTCCTTCCACATGCTGCTGCCCTGTTTGCAAGATGCGCATGCTTCTGTGAACAGCATACGTGTTGGGCTTGAGCAATTCTTCAAACGGTGTAGCATGTTGCATCTGGTCTTGCACTTGTGACAACAACAAGGCTGCACAAAATTTGTCAGTATCAACAGTGGATCTGAAATCAAGCATTGAGAGATCACTCCGTATTTGCAGCACTTTAGCTCCTGGAACCACATCCTCTTGGTGAATTGTAGGTCCAACACCGGCCGTATTAACTTGATCTCATATGGCTTGTCTGTGTAATTTGGCTGTGAACTCTCTGTCGCTGGGTGCTCCTTGGCAAAAAAATAAATCAGCAGATTCGACCACCTCCTTGAGCTTCTCTTCTTCTCGTGCACTCCTCTCTAACAGCATCTTTTCCTGGTCAGCAACAAATAGTTGCACATCCATTGAAATAAACCGCATTTGTTTTCCCTTCAAAAAGTAATGCGTTGTGTGCCTATGCTGACCAACACCTTCAGCTTTGCACCACGGTTTTCCCAGGATAACATGGCAAGACATCATAGGTACAGGAACAACATCACAAGAAATCTCACACGAATATGCTCCTAATGTAGGCAGTACCTTGGTTTGCGTTGAGATCTGGATGACGCCTTCGTACCACTCCAGTTGGTACGATTGTGGATGTGGAGTAGTCAGCAGCTTCATGCCTCTCCACCAGCTCGATGCTAGTAGTGTTGATTGTACTTCCATCGTCGATCGTCATGGCACAAATTTTCTCTCCCACTTTACAGCGAGAGTAAAATAAGCATCTCATAGCATCACCCTTCCCTTCATGCCGAAAGTTGCACCCCAACTTTCCAAAGCTCTATTCCGAAGGCGGTATAATAGATCCATCTCCACTATGAGCAACCATGGCTCTGACTCCAGCTGCGAGAATCGAAAGCTCTGATACCAACTTATGCGGATCGAACCTCGAGATGAAATTAAATCATGTAGGTTGCTCAATCTTTCACGGTAGAACAATGGCAAAAGTGTAGTAACACTCTGTTGTCGGGTAGTAACATGATGTCTTTCAAGCAAAGAAAACTCCGCGGTGGTGTAGTAACATGGTATCTTTTGTGCTATAACACTCGCGATGCTAGAGTAATACTGTATCTTTCATGTAGTAACACGATTTTCGTAGTGCGGTAACGAGTTTGATAACATGGTTGAACTGCATTAGATCAACAAGAACCGGAGTAGAACTGATTAGCCATGTCCTCCCAAACTATGAACAATGGATTGATCACGAATTAGAAGATTGAATCGTATATATTCCGCGGAAAATCTCAAGAACAACACTCTCTTGATCTACGCTAACTCTCGCAAACCCTAGATGAGAAAACCACACATGATACACAGGGATAAACCCTAACGACACTTGGCCGAAACACACACATATTTTCAACTCACAAATTAATTCCCCTTTACATTGGGTGCACCCATAGGCTTATATAGCCAACAACAACTAAGGCCTTAAGGCCGATTAGGACTGTTAGTCTGTTACGCACGTATATGATTAACGTGTTTGACTGGACTCTAATATAAACTTCCTCTGCTCCTCTTCCCATTTACACACACAATTGCCGCTAGTTAGTTTCCCGTACTACTCCGGTGCTCTCATGTGGTTATTCTCTAACCTTGCCTTGGGTTTTGGGTGGCGCTGCCCCGCGGCCCCGCCATCTGCTTCCCGCGACCTGGTGCGTTGCGACGGGTTTCAAGGCCTCCTCGTGCACCGGGGATCACGCAGGCGTGCCACTAGGCGCACACTGGTTCTCGGGTGCGTGGGCTAGCGTGGCTGTGCTGTCGTGAGCCAGCGAAGTCTCATCTCGCGTGCGTCGCGGCTCTACTACTCCTCTGAGTTCACACAACCTCTACATTTTTCCCCAATTCCTTCAGCTCACAAGCACCAGTTCCCATCTCTCTCTAGCAATTTCTCTGAACCCCTCACTCGAGCTCCCTCTCATCTACAGTGCTACTCCCAAATTTTAATTTACAGCTCTTCTTTTTTTGTTCGATTTGGGGATGATTACTGTTCAATGATGGCCTATACTGTGATCTGTGTTGTAATTAGCTTCAATTTGATGGTGATTATTTCAAGTGGATTACTATCTAGTGCAACTGAGTTGAATTCCTTTTTAACAATGTGTATGTGTGGCACTCTGGTACCCTACTACCATGCACTCATAATTTGGTTAGACAGGAAGTGAGAAAGAGAATGTGACATGCACCTTTTTCTCCTTGTCGGGATGTGAACCTGTGAACACCGTCTTCTCTCTCCCTTGCCTTCTTTCTCCTCCTGGTGCTCTGCCTTCTTTGTTGTGCAGTGGATGGTGAGTTCAAGATGATTATGTTTTGATTTTTCTTGGTTTTTGAGTTGTGAATGAGTCGCGCTTAGACCTGTTCATGGGTGGTCTGGCCCGAGCCTGGCCCAAATTTTCCAAGCTTGAGCCTTGCTTTTTGACCCGAAAGCCCGGCCCAAAGCCCTATAAAGGCAATAAAAATAATAAAAACTAATTTTTATTCTCAAAATAATTTAAATATTAATTTTTATTCTAAAAAATAAATATTATTATTTTATTGAAAAAACAATTTTGGGCTAGGCCGGGCTAGGCTCAAGCCTACCCGTTCAAGGTCGAGCTTTTCCAGGCCCAGCCTGGCCCGACCCGGGTTTGATCAGGTCTAGTCGTTCTCTTTGGTGGAGACGGTGAGCCGCAGGCTGTTGGTAAAGAATGGGGGAAGTAATGCAATGTGCTAATCTTCTCGTCCCCTTGCACTCGATGCTTCCCTGCTTGTCTTATTTCTATTGGCCCCTACTATTGTTCTTCTTGCATGTCAAGTCTGATTGGCTCATTTGTTTGCCTCCCCTGGGATGAGTTGGCATTGTGGGAATGGATTGTTAATGGCAGTGTGGCCTGCTTCCTTCAGGGAGGCAATTGAATTGTGCAACTTAGTGGTCTCTTCGTGGCTATTGTGATCACTAGCTAATTGAGTGTAATGTGTGCATGACAGACTCATGAATATAGAATTTCCAACGTGAGAACTATGGCGGAAATGAATTGGGATGGCTTTCATATGATAAGTTGCCGCATGATAAAACTCGACAAAAGCCAGATGTGTCAATTTGTCCCGACGGTCTGGTTATCTTCATGAGCTACATATAATACACCACAGTCCTGATGGCACTATTTAATTAATTAAAATTTCTTATTATCGTTTATACTATAATTGTAATTTGTATAAAATAGTACTGCGTTATTTAAGTTGTTTTTTAGTTTTTAATTGTCTATCTTAGCCAGCAACACGGCGACTACTAATAATTAGCCAACATCGTGACGATGTGGTCGCTAATTACTAACATTATCCGGCACGGTCGGCGGCGGGTCATTTCATATTCTCAATCCCTGGTATGTAATTTTAGAATCAAGAACTTTGAGTTAGCGAGTGACAAAAAGTAAAGTCTTGCATCAGTACGTTCCAACAAAACAAGATACACAAAAGGCACATCTTCCCGCAAGTATAGGACTGTACGTCTTGAAATTGCATTGTAATGTAAGGAAATATTATATGAAATGATTCAAAATAAAACATTTCAAGAAAGAGACTTTTCACTAGAGGTGGGAGTGGTCCTGTTCGATCCTCTGGATCATTGCTCCACCTCACAATTTTGAGTCCAATGGATCAAAGGGTCGGCCCTAAAAATAATTGGGCCAACAAGGCTACGATCCGAGCCATACCATAGGGGCGAGTGGGTCAACCCCTTCCTTCCCTACAGGCGGCTGCCACACTTACCATCTTGAGCATCATTTCTCCTTTAAGCTAGCATGCTGCATAGAAGGCATGGCACGAGCCTGTTCTTGTTGCATCCGGGGCATGGCGGGTGGCCGCCGGTGGCACCACTGTCATAGAGCCTATGACTGCCGCTGCAGCTGCCATCACTACTATAGAAAGGGTCATTACAGATGGTTTTAAACAGTCATCACAGATGGTTTCTCAACAGTCTGAATTTATGTGTCTGTGATAACAGCCAGTTATTACAGATGGTTTTCTGGTATAAACTATCTGTGAAGACCAACTATCACAGACGGTTATATGTGCCAACCGTCTGTGATTAGATACATAACACAGTCGGTTAGTAAAAATAACCGTTTGTGATATGGTGGTAGCTGTCTGTGATTGGATACATATTACAGACGGGTGTTAGTAGTAACCGTCTGTGATTGGATAAATATCACAGACGATTATTAGTAGTAGCTGTCTGTGGTTGTATATATATCATAGACGGTTAGTAAAAATAGTTGTCTATGATATCGTTGGTGGTAGCCGTCTGTGATTGGATACATATCATAGGTGGTTAATAAAAATAACCATCTGCGATATCCTATATATCACAAACGATCTTTGGTGGAAGCCGTCTATGATAGTATACATTCACAAATGGTTTATTCTACAAAACCATCTGTGATAGTTCATTCTATACCAAAATATACATGGTTTTTGGCTAGGCTCGTAATGCTAGCCATGCCCTCTCGAAAACAAGCAAGCGAAAAATGATATATCATAATTGATTTGATATAAAACAACTCAAAGTGATTTAAAACTCAATATTAATTACAAAGTGATTTGAATTACAACTCAAAGTGAATTACAATAAATCAATGTCATCGGTGAAACTCTCCATTCTCGCTTAATGATCTCCCGTGATGAAGGCGTGAAAGCCTCGAACATCCGCGAGTAAGTCCGGATGGAAGGCACTTTCTTCGATTGTCATGCCCTATCACTAGCAAGAGTAAAGTAATAAGCATATATATTTAAATTCATAATTATGAAATAATTATTGCGAGATTGACTAACAAACCTCTGGATCATTCGTCTTAGCACTCATAATTTTCAAAGATATGACAACAAATGTAGAATGCACATATGTTGCCTTGTAGTAGTTGCTGGTGGCATTGCAAAAATAGAAGTGTGATATAGGATATAGGTATAGTCAGTTCGAGAGGCCAAGTTCCGAAGTGTGATATAGGATTATTGTGCTATCGCAGTGTGGCTCTTCATTCATTTTGTATCCCTCCCCCGACAACATAGGCGCTGAACGACCTACGTAATTCCAAAAAGTTATCCTCGGCCATTTCAAACAAAGGAAGACTACAATAGAATTACATATGAAGAAAATGAGCATACTTGTCAAGTACTTTTTGCACAAAGTACTTTTTGCACAAGGGTGAAGTTGTGGTTTTTTTCGACTAGGGAATCAAGGTATATTACCTTGTTCCACTTTTGTACAATGACTAAAAAGATCCGGTGCCACCTAAGTATGTCGTTATAGTCATTAAACCTAAGTTTATGTTGCGTATAAAGTACAAATAAAATTTGTATAGCAAGTAGTGAAGCACTTACCCTTGGTTGTAGGGCACTAGTATGTAGTCCTTGTCGTGGTGAGCAAGCAACCCCTTCATTATGTATTTCTCGACGCAGAATGCGTCTTGGTTGATGCATTACTCAGAGATCAACTGTGGGTCGAGGAGACCCACTGGTTCTCACGATCGTCGGGCTTCTTGCATCATGTATCTATACATAAGCAATGAGTTATGATATTTATCGGTATTACATGAATGTAGAACTTGATTGTACACACTTATAGTGTCCAACATTGTAGAAGTGAGGCGTCGATGGCGCCGAGGCTGAATAGATCAAATAAGTCTTCGAAGCCTACGACTAAGTAGCCCGACATGTATCGGAAATGGTTCTCCGTGTAGCAGACGGTGAATCCAGTAGGCCAGTCTTCCCCCGCCTTGTCGGTCTACCGCATGTACCAGGCATGCAAAGTCCGGCAAGCCAAACGAGCGTGGTGTAATATTGTGTCGGAGACCAACGACATTCCGAGGGAGAACGTCCCAGGCATGTGAGGCGCCTTAATCTTCTTCAATTTGGCCTTAGCGCCTCGCGTGCTATTTGTCTTTCTAGAAGACGATTCGACACACTTTTCTTGTTTCTTCGACGCCGTCTCTACGGTAGCCGATACGGAGGCCTTCTGAAGCGGTGGTTGAGGTGGAGTCATCGAGGGTACTGTTTTTTTGGCATGGTCGTCGTGTGGAGATCACGGCACTGCAGGGTCAAGGGCGATGTCCCTCTTAGGCCACTATACATAAGTGTACAAGGCATCCCCTAGTGTTATGATCTCTTCGTTCGGGCGCTTTTTCAGCAGGACGGCCATCAAATTATCATGTACCATGTCACCTGGACCTTGGTGTAACCTCAAGCCACCGGGCAAATGCACCACTATCTCTTCCTAGTATGGATACACCACCCCTCGCCTAGTCTCAACAGAAATGGACCCAACCAGTCTCACTTGGAGCCTGCAGGGCGTGGGCACCTACAAAATGATACATAATTAGCTAAGACGTCCTATAGGTCTATCTTTGGAGCATTCTAGAGATGTACATTACCTAGATGACGTCAATAGGTAATTGGACGTCGCCAAGTTCAGAAAGTGCAGGCGTGGATGTAACGCTACTTCGGTGTTGAGGGGGACGGCTCCCAAAATCACTGTAGGCGCATTATGCATTGGTTGATGAGTTGATTCATTTGTTCCCGCAATGATGTTAACTATCCTTGAAATTGTGCAGTAATCCATGCACTAATCTCCTCTTTTAACTGTTCCTCACGCTTGGCCTTGGATCTCTTTCGACTCCTATACATCTCGGAGTCGTGTGGAATCCATGCATCCAAGGTATGTAAACCCTAAGGCCTCGCGTGCAACCCGGTGCTCCTTGTTTCCCGTACCGTGGATAGTATATAACAGTCTCAATTTTAAATAAATGGTAATTATGCATTTCATGAGCATACATGACTTTTTAGATCATTTGCACATTTGGTTGTATTTGAAAAATTCAAATTCAAGTCAAATTTAAAACATAAAAAGAAACTCCAAAAGAAAAACTGAATTTAATGCTTGTAAACAACTCTAGGAAATAATTTAATCAAATATTAGATTAATTATCACTAATTAATATATTTTTCTCAAATTTTAGAAATCGGTTTGACCTTAAGAAAAATATTTGCTTCTTATTTAAAAGTTAGGTTAAGGATTTTAAATTAAGTATTTAAATCATGAACAGTGACTTTTCAAAATTTATATGGGATTTATATCATCCCGTTTCATCTCTGAAAAATTACAGTTTTTATAAATTTATTTGCTATATTTAGTGGCTTGGTCAAAGTAGGTTTGCGATTTTAATTCCCACCAAACCCTAAACCCAACCCTAGCATCATGGATTCAAGCGCCCACCGAAACCACGTTAATTGGCTCTTCCCAACCCTCTGAGATTCGTGTGGGCCATCCGATTTGAAATAGACTGTCGAGCTCAATTGGGTCGTTCGGACCATCCGAACGACCCACGCGATCTACACCGTTAATTTTCAATTGGATCGCGTCATTTCCTTTTGGTTGAACCTAATGTGCGGGTTGTCCGATTTGAATCGGATGTCGGATCAATTAGGTTGTTCGCACCATCCGAACGACCTAGCAATTTGGACCGTCCATTTTCAATCGGACAACGCCGCTTTCATTCATTTCAAAACCTAAGCGCGCATCACCTCGGGACCATTAGATCTTAATCGGACCGTCCGTATGAGTTGGGCCGTTCAGACCGTCCGAACACCCCACTCAATCTGGACCATGGAAACTCGATCGGACCATCCTCACCGTTTGGACCAAGCTGCATAGTTTCATTGGACCGATGTACCGCCCACATGTCGGCTTCTCATCTCTTCTTCGTCTTCTCGCGCCATGCCACTCCGACAAAGCCATGGGCGAGGTGGCTTTATGCGCATGATTTTCGGTGCATGCATTGCCACTTGGGCTCACCGTGATGACAATGCTTGCTCGTGTTGCCACGAGTGACCGTCATCGTTTTCTCCAAGGGACACCATCAAATTCCTTCGCTCCATTCTTGGCGAATCGTATGCCCATTGTTCTTCCACTTCGCTCAGCATTCCTAAGCATTATTGTGCTCGTGTTCTTCTATCACCATACCTTAATCCCTGTGCTAACTTAAGATCTTGGTATTGCTTGTAGCCCTGGGAATTCGAGCTTGTCTTTTGTCAGTCCAGAGTGTGTCTGGAAAGCCGCCGTCGTGGATTTCTACGCTTCGGTGAGCTCCTTTGGGTTTCTTGTGCGTCATATCTTGTCTTAAGATATTATGAGCGAAACCCCTCAATCAATTTGTCTTTTGATTCTTAGGGTTATCAAGAATTTGGGTTTTCTCTATCTCCAGCCAACTTCACGCCTTTCGTTCTCATCTCCGGCCTGGTGAGTTAATCATCGATTCCTTCCGGTATTAGCATCCTTTGTGCCTATGCAACCTATCCCGACCGCTCATTCCATTTGATTGTGTCTAGGTTGTCTTGTTTGCGTGGAGCTATCATTGCCGTCACACGGTTACCATCGCGGGAGCTTCCCCTTAGGCCTTTGGTCATTTTATGGATCCAGGTAGCTTCTTTATACCCCATAGGAGCATAAGCCTACTTGCCATTGCTTAATGTGCCATCGAATCATTGGTTTAATTAGAACCATAGTGGCACCACCGCATCTCGTTGTCGCGCTGCCGCTAGGGCTCGCCGCCGGCAGTGCTCCGGCCACCACTAAGTCTGCAACACTATTGTGAATCCATTTTAGTCCTTAGCTCGTGCCGCCGTGGACCAACGCGCTGACTAGCTGTCGAGCAAGCACGCGGGGGTGGGATCCCCTGTTGTCGGATTTCTGACCAGGGCTGTAAGAAACGATTAGAGTTAAACACTGTCATATAAGGTTAAGTACTGCTTAGATATTAAATGTTGTCTCTTAATGTCTCGCTTACACGTGGGCCCAAGCTCAGAAACCTGTGAACTTTAACCATTAGTTTCCGCACCAAGGCACTGACAGGTGGGCCCATGTTACTGACTAAGCGTTAGAGTAAAGTAGTTTAATACGTTTTCTATTAAGGAAGACGTATTTCTTACACACTAAAATCCGGAAATATGTCTTTAGTTTTGGAAAACGTATTTCTGTAGAAATACGCTTTTACCGTCCTTGGTTGGGACTAAGTCATCACCAACCGAGTCAAACCCTGTTCTTAGGACCCGCATGTCAGCGCCGGGGCTAGATGAGGTTCGGTTTAAAAAGTTTTGAATACATTTTGAAATCCCGAAATGGTGGTTTATTTCTTCACTAAAAATAGTTTAAACTTCAAAAATTCATAAGTAATTCGTTATAACTCCAAATCAAGTGAAATAAATTTTGTTAGTTATAATTCTTACTATACTTTAATCTAGAACAACTTTGAAACATGTTTATATTATAGAAATTTTTTTTGATAATTAGATTAATTGCACATTAAGAACTTTAACCTTGTAAAATTCATAGAAATTTCAAATGAACTCCAACTGAACCAAAATCTTCACCTAAATTCACTAAGAAATAGAACCTTACTACTGTGATTTTATCACGCATTTTTTTAATCATTTTGGTATTTGGATATTTTTCTTGATGTTCATTTGTTATCACTCTTTTGAGATTCTGAATTGCCCGACGCGAGTGAATTTATTTCTGAGACTCCTGTGACTGAACAAGTGGAATATTATCATGGCAAGCATCCTCTTGTATTATTTTGATCCCAGTTTTGGTAATTTAGTATTTTAAAATGCAATGATAATTGCGTGCATGCTATTTTTGCTATATCATTAATTTGTGAGTCTAGCTAGCTATATCCTAATCATTGTGGCTTACCCTTAATCATTTCATACACTTAAGCTTAAGATAGAAATCTTGTGCTGGAATATGTAATCTTTATGTGAATGCTTAGCCTTGCAAATTAGTAGATCAGTAGTTGGTTGACAAGATTAACTTGTCAATCATGGGAGACACTAAATCTATTTTACTTTTGTTTCCTTCTTCAGATTCTTGAAACTTAAGTTTAACTCTAAAATTGTCATTTGAAAACATGGTTTAGATCTGGACAAGTGGTTGCTAGTGAGGGTGCCTTCGTGCACGAGAATGGGTATTGTGGTAGTCTTGTCCGGATCATTAAGGACCGAACTTTGGGCTGTCAATTCAAGTACCATACGTACTTCCACACGCGGTGTATAGGCGCTGCTTGGTTAAGTAAGGGGAGGGTTTTATTGAGTTGGAAAACTAGTGGAGTGAGGACATATGTGTTTAATCATATGTTCATAGGGATCCGATTGCAATTTAATATGTGCGAGTGAGCACAGTTTTTAGATTTCAGTTCATTGGGTCGGCATTCCCAACACAACTTGTGTGCTCCGCTTAGCGTGCTCTATCAAGAGCTCTGTACTAAGCGGATCTCGTCTCACAAGGGTGATTCAACTCAATAAGATTTTCTTGTTGAAAAGTACCGAGTCTTGATTTCCCCAGCCAGCATACCTAAGGAAGTGTGCCATTATCCGGAGGCTTACAGGCTGATCAAGTCGTATGGGTAAAGATGTACACCCCTGTAGGGTTAAAACTATTCGAATAGCCGTGTCCACGATTACGGACGACATTTGTTTTGATTGACATCATTGTTAGACTCTGAAATAAAAATTGACTTGGGCAAATTCTGGTTGTCGGCATGGATGGGTGTCCATGCGGTTTGGATTGTCAAAGTGGGCAGCCACTTTGATATGTTTGATATTATGATTAGCACTTTCTTACTTGTTGTCTTTTGGTTCAAACATTGTTTACAAAATGGCCTTTACAAATTAGAAAGAATAGGAATAAAACTTGTTGCTTTATGCAAAACTAATGCCATTACAGCCTTCCTTTGGACAGCCTTTAACTTGTATATTCTCTAATCATTTGGATATGCTCTATCAAACACTTTCTTTTATTAGTTTGTGTAAGTCTTGCGAGTACCTTCTGTACTCAGTTGAATTAACCACTTGTTGCAGGTGAGGACGATTATGCTTACGATCCATCCATTAGTGCCGATTATGGCGACGCTAACGAATGATGATGTTTCTTCCTCCACTCAGTTACCTTTGGGTGATGGGCACACTTAGTTGGAACTTTTGGTGTTATATTTGTTTCCGCTGCAAGTTTTTGTTTTCAGAGACCACCGGTCACATATGTAAATTATGTACTTCATCCTAACTGTGTAAGATCACTTTATGTGTAATGTATGACTTGTGTATGACTGTGTACAATGTTGTTCAGGATATATGCACATTAGTCATTGATTTTGGGAACTAATATGAGACACATATCTGGGAATTTGAAATTGGGTTCGTTCCCTATTAAAAATTATGCCTATGGTATAATCTTTTAACTTTGAAATGAATCCAATTTCGGGGGTCCCCACAGCGTTGGTATCAGAGCCATACTGACTGTAGGTTAGAAATAGCATGGTCGTTAGCATTAGTAAGTCTTCTGTGAAATTATTTTCTAAATAGCAAAATAATTTCAGAAACTTTAAGTTATGAAAGTCTTTTATTCCTCATCCATCTTAGTGTCATTTCTTACCCCAATTTTCAGTTGGATTTACAAACTATTTTGCTCACTTACCTTGTCTTCGTATGCTTTAGATGAGCAACTGGAATTTGGTTAAGGAGACTCGTGCTGAGTAAGTGGATGGATATCTCACATTGCTGCGAGATATAATGTGGCGAGCCAATTTCACCTACCATCCGGAGTATACCATCTACCGTCGGGATCGAGGACCAAGAATGGAAGAATATCGAGCTGTAGTCAACATCATTGCAAGATAGGTGGTTGGAAGTACTCTATATCAGATTCAAGTTCATGCCACCTCTAAAGGCATGGCCATTCAGGAAGCGGCTAGTGGGGCTATGAGCCATCTTCGCCATGATCTGATGGAGTTGTCTCAGCCACCTTACGACCACTTCCCGAAACGAGGTCCTGGAGAAGAAGTGAACACGTTCGATGAAAATCAAATGGTGATTTTTATTTTGAAAATATCAAAAAGGCCCAAAAATTGGGATGTCACACAGCTCGATTTGGAAGCAAGGACACCGATGACAGTGTCTGTAACCGTGTTTTCTTAGCTCAATGATGCAGGTAAGAGATTACTTATCCAAATCGCTTTGCATCGGTACATGTTTGTATAGAATAATGATCTTAATCTATTATGGTCCTGTAGATGATCGTGATGGCAAGAAATTCTTAATAACCCCAGTTTATGGTGCATAATTCAATCTTTCATTTTTCTCATTGCCCGATCATAATTTCGTTTTACGTTTATGCAGCATGTCTATTATCATGAATTCCGCTTATAACTTGGTGACTTGGTGTTGTCTTTGTCCAGAGATAGATATGCACGTCATTGCAGGATTGGCTTCTTGGGAAAGAACTATGGTTAGATCTTCTTGCCTCCTTCACTAGCTACATCTAATCACCCTAAGCTTCTGCACTGTTAGTTGCTTCTCTTGGTTTGGATATGGATGAACTAACACTTCTATGATTCAGACGCACATACATATTATTACATCTTCCAGTTGTTTGTCTCATAACCACTATACACATATACGTTCATACAATCCTCGTGCTGCATGCATCAGATTCGTCAAATCTGCTTCGTACAAAGATCTATAGTATTGCTTCATCTATTTGTTTGTTCCATATTTTATCTACATGTAGGACCGAAAAGGCGACAGAGGGGGGGTGAATGTCGCTCTCTTTAAAATCGCCCCCGAGAAAACGTACACTGATTTTTTTTAAGAAGAAGCAAAACAAAGTAATTCACAGAAAGTTAATTCTGCTGAAACCTAGAACGCATGTGACACTGAAAAATTCAGCATAAATCAGAGACCAGCCAGTAAAAAATTCAACTGAAAATACCGCTGTTTAATCTGCATGCAAAATGGTTGAAAATCAGCAAAAAGAAAAAACGCACTGTAGATGGACATCAAGTCAAACAGTGAACAAAACAAAATGCTAGATCGGCAATCACTGCAGGACGAAGGAAAGGAAATCGCACTCAACACATCACCGAACAGGAGATAGCACACAGGCTCGTGAAAAAGCGGTCGAGAAAAAGAATCGGCCGCCGCACCCACAGAGTCGACAACGAGCTGATAAGAAAGACTGAAAAACTGCAACCAAGAAATCAAAACCAATAGCAATTAAAAATCCTCAACTCAATGCAAAGGAATTGGTTGCACACACAGATGTGACAAGTAATAAGTTTACATCCAAGATAAACCATTCACGCAAAACGGAAATGCTGCCGATCAGATCAAGTCACACGGATGAGGCCAGCCATCAATTACAGAAGATGCTCAAGCAATAAGTTGCTGCTGCCGACTCCTATTTTCGGTTTCTCTGATGCATGTTGTCGAGCAAAGAT
The DNA here is from genome assembly GCA_036346405.1 of Phyllostachys edulis. Lineage (NCBI taxonomy): Eukaryota > Viridiplantae > Streptophyta > Magnoliopsida > Poales > Poaceae > Phyllostachys > Phyllostachys edulis. Next base: position 5,670 of record JAYEVD010000898.1, on the reverse strand, counting down.
GAACAGAGAGACCATAACCAAAACAACAAAAGCAATATTATGGGGAATCAAAACGCCAAGAAGAACTCCAGATTTTTCGTCGGATCAAAAACAGTAGCGCAATGAAATCAACACGTGGCGCCACGCAAGAAGAAGACTTCGATTTTTCAGAGAGCAAAGAAGCCACCAAGAACTAGAAACTTCACTGGCGCTAGAGCCGATCACGCCATTTAACATCTCATTTCTCCCGAGAAGCGACCAAATAAAGAAATCTATTTTAATCTCGCGAGCAGTAACAACACGCCGAGTGGACAAGATCATTGCCGCTAAGCTCATGCTTTGGTGCAGACTCTGGCCTTACACCAACAGGTCGAGCACAAGCACTCACAGCAAAGACAATGAAGAGCAAAGAACAAGCAACAGCAATAAACAGAGAGGACCAAAGAAGAATTAAAACAAGATTCATCAAATCATTAAGTGCAAAGAACACAAGAGACTAATCAAACTCAAAGACTCAGAGCAACCTTTAAAAAACAAATCAAAACCAAGCACCATCTCATATTGATCTAGAGGAAGAGAGATACATGATTGATACAAGAGGAATGATTAGAAACTTTCATCTCATCCTCTCCCACTCTCAAACCTCAAGAACACACTCACCATCTTGAGGAAAGCTACAGGGGACAAGCAGGAACAACCTCAACAACTAAAGCCTAAAAGCCAAAACAAACTCTAAAGCCTCTTTTGACTAAAGGAAACCCTAGAAACTCTTGAATTGTTCAGTTGGGCAGCAGCCCTCCAACCTATTTATAGCCCAACACTAACGGGTCTCCACCCGCACGCCCGCTAAATCCAACGGAGCCCGCCCCGCTTGTGCAACCTTTGCGAAATTCTGTTTCGCCCCTCCTCGCACCTTCCGAAGCTTCCGCCCTTGTCTCAAGACGCCGCGCAACCACCTCGAGTCCACGCTGCCTTGACACATCCCGACCGCTTCGACCTCACCACTCGCACCTAGTCCGGTCCACCGTGTCTCGCCACGACTCCACCCGATGTCCCGCAGCTATACGCATAAGAAACACATCAAATAGCACCGCCGATACATGAAAGCGTAAAACCAACATACTTACTATGACAAAATCCAAACTTGTCGAATCAAAGAATATGCATCCTAATCCCATACGACCAAGTTTGACCAAACCGATCGAGCTCAAGCACCACGCAACGACATGGTCCAAACCACCCAAACCAAACTCGACTTCCTAAACCTATGTCAATTACTCATCACACACACGGACGACCTCCACATGGTCTCTCAATCTCCCCTTGATGAGTATATTGACAAACTCCAAAAAGCGCAAAGTTGAGTTTGAGTTTGAAGAATCCAACATGGTCCAAAGAAGAAGAGTGAAACTAATGACCATGTCGATGTATGAACACTAGAGCAACAACTAAAAGAGCAAATTGTTCTCCAAAGCTCTAAAATGATCCCAACTAGCTTTTTTTCTTCTATTCTCCCCTTTGGCAATAAACACATCAAGAATGCTCAAGAGAGAAATGACATGTCAATGGATGAAATGGTCAAGTTTGATTATTCTAAGCGCTAGAGCCATGAGAATTATCCGTAATGACCATAATGTAATACACCAAGCCATAACTTAATAAAAAGGCTATCTAGATCATGACAAGATATGTATAAGCTAGCTAGAACACATAGATGACAATATGAAAATGAGGTACATTATGTGAGCAAGTCAAGTCATCAATGAGCAAAGTCTAGCTAAAGATATCCAAGGATGATGCAGCCATGTCAATAAGCTAAGCGTAGCTAAGAAGCTTAAATTGAGACCAAATAGAGTGCTATGCTCAAGAATGAAACATTGGTTAAAGTACTTGATACTTTTTGTAGCTTTAAGCACATTGAACACATAAACCATATTTTCTTTTGAAATTCATGGTGGTTTCCAACCAGATTTTTGTTTTATCATGTGCTAGGTCTCAAGCCTTATGCGACTACTCCAAGCGAGAAGCTTAAGAAGATAGTCTAGGTCACCCAAAACTCCCCTAAGTTCATGCCAAGTGCAATGGCAAGCCATCTCATAGGAGAGAATTGGTGAGATCAGTTTTTCACACAAAAGAGATCTTTTTGCCTTTTAACAAGTTGTACTAACTCATGCATCATCAAGAGACTAAAACAAATTTCAATCTAAGGCTCAATATAGATTCATCACTCTACCCAAATTTATTTGACATGGCATGAATCATAAAAGGATAGCTCAAGAAAGACTAATCTCGAAAGTGCTAACATGACAAGTTTTAGTTTAAGTTGAGCAATTTTAATTATCTTATCATGGCAAAAGCTAGGCTACACATATGAAGTCATGATAAATCTAGCAAATAAGCACAAGTCATGGCAAGGTGTAAAGCATTGTAAACATGTCATAGCAGATAATAATCAAGGCTCAATGTAGTTATATTACAATGCGTAATGCTAGAAATGCGTAAGATCCAAATTCCCTCAACAACAGATGCAACTTTTAGTTCAAGTTGAGTTATGTCAATATTAAGCTCCGAAGCTCCCAAATGAACTCCCTTGAACCAAAACAATAAATCGAGAAGTCGGCAAAGAAAACATAAAACAAAAAATTCTTAAAGCATAGATAAGATATAGAGAATACTATGGCTCGATCGACTCTCATCTACCCCATATGACTCTAGGACTATCAACGCCCACTTAACACACCTAGGAGCAAACACGCACTGCCTACCCGAGGGTGGCCCAACCTCGCTAGAACCTACAAGAAGTGAGTGAGCTCAACCTAGTGAGATAAGTAATGTACTAATAAGCAAGATCCTAGAATCACAAGATAAGAGCAGAAATCTAAACAACTAGACAAAAGAAGCACTCTAATCTATGCTAGGAGGACTAATCCCAAATGCACCCAAAATGCAATGCAATAGTAAGGAGCTAGAGCATAAATAAGATAGTAAAGCAAGAAACCAAAAGCTCCCTCACTACAAATTCATAAGGACAAACCACCCCAAGCTCTCCTCAGCAGAGTGAAAACCTCGAACTATCCAATGGCTTGGTGAAAATGTCACCAACTGGTGGTCACTTCCACAAACCGAGCACTATGTCGCCTTCTCTACATGGTCTCTAAGGAAGTGGAAGCGATATCGATGTGCTTGGTCCGAATGTCAGACTGGTTCTGGCAATGTTAATCGCAGAAGTGTTATCACAAAAGAGTGGAACATCGCCGATAACTAACCCAAAGTCCCGCAGGTCGAAGTCATCCAGAGCACTTGGCTACAAAGAATCGGCCGCAAAGAACGATTTCGCCTCTGCATGCGGATCAGGTAACACCGGATCGCTTCTCAAGACCAGAAACAAGAGAAGTGCTAAGAAATTGGCAGGTGTTCGAAGTGTTCTTCCTATCTATCCTGACCAAATAAGTTCAGATCCGAGAAGGCTCTCAAGGAAAGACAGATGAGGAAGAGTACCAGATACCATAGTCAATGGTAGCTCGCAGTACGAAGATGCGCTTCACCACCAAGCGGTGAGAAACGCGAGGAGAAGCTCGAAACGAGCGCACAAACACACGTAAAAATGTATGTCCGGTCTCGAGGCAAGAGGTACAAGAGGGAGCCAATCATGCCGCGAAACTCCTTTTGATCAACTCGCTCGCCATCCTCATCTCGGGTCAAGATAGGTCAGAGAAGCCATGGGAGTCAACACAGCTTACCATCACTCATGTCGGTTGCCTCAGAGATCACGAGTGTACTTGCCCCGATGAAGAAAAGTACCTCCCGAGTCCGCTTGATTTGGAAGCCAAGAAAGAATGTCAACTCACCCATCATGCTCATCTCAAACTCTGTGCTCATGACATCCGAGAAATGTGAAACCAGAGCATGAGAAGAGCCGCCAAAGATGATGTCATCGACATAGATTTGGACAAGCGTAAAGTCACTACCAAGCCTACGGATAAACAAGGTCTTGTCAACTTTACCCATTTCAAACCCATGACTCAACAAGTAGGACTTAAGCCTCTCATACCAAGCTCGGAGCCTCGCTAAGTCCATACAACATGGAAAGCTTGAAGACATGGTTAGGTATTTGGGGTTCTCAAACTGAGGTCAGTTTGACGAGACTTCCTCCTCAATAAGGCCATTGAGGAAAGCACTCTTCACGCCCATCTCGTAAAGCTTGAAACCCTTAGAAGCCGCAAAGGCAAGGTGATTCTAATGGCTTCAAGTCGAGCTACAGGGCAAAGGTCTCCTCAAAGTCTAGACCTCAACTCGAAAACCCCGAGCTACTAATCTAGCCTTGTTTTGATGATTACCCCATCCTCACTCGCTTGTTCTTGAACACCCACTTGGTTCCAATGATATTGTGGCCTCGTGGGGCTCAACAAGCGACTGCACCTTGTTCCTCTCAAATTTCTCTAGCTCTCATGCATGGCATTGACCCAAGACTCATCGAAAGGGCGTGACAAACATCCTTGGGCTCAAAAGAGGCAACAAAGGCGTAATGGAGACAGAATTGAGAAAAGCTGGACTTAGAGCGCAGACACGCCAAAAGGTCTCCAATCATCTCGCTCAAGGATGCCTTTTCCGGATATGTCGGGAGGTCCTAGATGAGAAGAAGAAGTGGCCTCTACCTCGTGTGCAGACGAGGCAGGACAGAGCCACTAGCTCCGGAGGAAACGGAAGGCAGGACGATCACCTTGAGGTGCCGTGGAAGAAGGCATCTCAAGGGGAGGAAGAGGAGCCGGATCGTAAACAACCATCGCCTCCTCGCCCTCATCATCCACAAAGATGGTCTCGACCGCTTCTAAAGAACTCGAGATATCTGCCTAGTCCCCTGACCGCCTCGCCAAAAGTCACCTCGCAGTGTCTCTACCATTTTGCTAGACTCGCAGCCTGCACTTATAAGCCCGCCAAGAAGTCGAGTAGCCTAGAAAGATACCGCCACAGAACGTGACTCGAACTTATCTAGGTTCCTGCACTTCAAAATAAAGCACTTGCAACCAAACACACGAAAATGAGAGACGCTGGCTTTACAGATCTCACTTCATAAGAAGTGCGTGCAAGAGTGCCCAAGAAAACTCGATTCAAACATGGCACGCGTCGCAATGGCTCTCATTTCAAAACTTCCTGTAGAGTACTCATCACATCGCCCGCCATCTCGACTAAGGTACGGCTTCTTCCTTCCACAACGCCATTTTGCCGAGGGACGATGGAGAAGAGAACTGGTGCTCTACACTGCCTCACCGCAGAAACTCTCAAAGTAGGAATTTTGAACTCCGTGCATTGTCATCATGGATCGCTCAGAAGGCACCCGGAGCTCAACAGACAAGCCTACTAAAAAGACCTCGAAATGTGTAAATGTCTCGCCCTTCGAGGCTAAGAAAACACCCAAGAGTACCTCGAGAAGTCATCGACCACAACAAGAACATACCACTTCCTCCGCCGATCAAGACTCGAGCCGTCCAACTCGGTCCATGTGGAGCAATTGTCCTGCATCGGTCATAGTAATCGTGGACCGAGGATGAGAAGCGGCAACCATCTTGCCGCGGCTTTAAGATGGAGTGCAAACAAGATCTTTGACCATCTTGAGTTTCGCAGACTACTTAATGAGATCATGGTCGCTAACTCGGGTCAAATGGTCAAATCCAATATGACCAAGTCTCCTAT
>JAYEVD010000856.1:0-81300 GCA_036346405.1 Phyllostachys edulis | reverse complement strand
GCCGTAAAGAGAGATCGCGGACTCGTATAACTAAACACCGAGAGGATCGCCAAAGACTCGTAGAGAACTCAAAGACGAAAGATCCTCCCATAACGAAAATCCCGAAACCGACTACCAAGAATCAAGAATTTTGCAAGCGTTTTTCTTGAAGCTCACCTCAAACCGCTATCAGTAAGTCCGAGAAACGGAAAGCAAATTGTACCGCAGCTTACTAACCAAGGCAACATCCTTAAGAATAAAAGAAGCATTAATACGCGACAAGACTTTTGGCGATGACGCCCGACGAAGCGCTCCGAAGGTGATCGCCTCATCACCGGAGCGCGGGCTAGGAGGAGAACCAACGGAGTCTCCTATTATATGACGAGAACAACCGAGTCTACAAGCCAAACCTTCTCCTTCCCTACCCGCGAACTCCGAGTCAAACAGAGAGTAAAGTCTCAAGATCGATAAATCAACAATGATTTTGGCACCCAATATCGAGTAACACGCCGAGCGATGAAGTAGTCAAGCCCGATCGACCTCTATCTACCCTACGCCTCAGTCACTCAAAGCAGAAGGTCTAAGAGAGACCGGTCGTTAGTCGAGTCCGATCGCTACGGCGAGCGAAGCCGAGCACCGCAACATCGAACACGCCATGGTAGCTATCTCGATGGGGAAAACGAGATCTACCTCAGACGGCGAAGTCACGATCGAAGCAAAGATGAGGACGAAAACCGTAAAACTCGAAAACCAAGTCCTCGATGTCGCACAAACCCATCGAAGAAACAAGCCTAGACCTCGTGTTGGTCTTAGGTGCACTCAAGGTCCGGGTCGACCACAATGCGCCTAAGAGACTCAACATGGTCTCTACGCGATCTTGGCGCGCCAAGCATCGACGACCGTGTCCATCTTCCGACAGAAGGTGCAAGGATACTTCACCTTCGAGAGGTAGAAGCAAGATGTGAAATTACCTTATCGTCGAACTCGACATAGCCCGCCGACTTGAAATGGACTTTCTCGGCCCTGGCTCGCCTCGATCACACCTGTGCTATGGGTCCGAGCACGGCAGTGGATGCTTCCTCATGTCCTCAAAGAAGTCATATCCTAGACCCCGATTAAATCTGCAGATCTTAGATTGGTCTAGAATAAGATTGAGCTTCTTCTGCTCTCCTACAAATCTCTCGAGAGTGTTCATAAGGTACCCACACTCCCGAAAGAGAGAGGTGCAAGAAGAGCAGGGGAAGAAGAGACAAGCAGAAGGTAAGGAAGCAAAAGAAGAACCAAAGAATAGAGGGAAGAATGGCTTGTGCACGCACAAACCGACTCAAGGGACACCCCATTGCTAGCCAGCTTGGTTCACGCTAAGCTGCCTCATCCTTACCCCGGGCTTCTTTCTCCACAATCATATTGCAAGCACAATGTGGCTTCTCTAGAAGGTCCTTAGTTAGCTTCACACATTTCTCATCCAAAGCAATCAAGTCGATTTTAGTTTGTTACACTTAATGCATGGTGAGCTAACAAGGTCCTTAGAAGCAAACCGAGCCAACTTCCTTTCATGATCAATCATATCTTGAACTGTTGGAGACAAATTTCAAGTTCAAGAAGCTTAACTTAGGACAGCTCAAGCATGAAACAATCGCCAAGTAAAGAAGCTTGTAGTTCAAAGAATTTTATGATCCGCCTGCTTTAAGTTCATCTTCGTTATTGCAATTTTCACAAGACTCAAGCAGATCAAGGAGCATGGCATAAGATCCTCTAGCAAAGAATGTCCTTACCCTCACATGAGGTGGGAGAAGTAGTCTCATCAAGAATAAGTAGGGTAATGTACCATCCTACTCAACTCTAACTCAAAGAAGCGCACTAACATTCTCCACCTTAACACTATCAAGTTTGGAGGACACACTATCATGTGAGGTCCTTAACTTCTCCATATCAACCAAAGAAAGCAGAGCATGTATCACAATCATCACTAGAAGGGCGTATGTAAGAGCAATAATCTCTAGTGACACTATCTATTTCCTTCTAACTCAAAGACACCTAGCCTTAGCTTTAGCATGAAAACCTCCTAGCTTAAGAAAAGCATGATTGAGCTGCTCAGGTGGGATCTACCTCGTCCGAAGTCGGAGTACACCATTGTCAGCCGAAGTTCGCCGAGGGCCATGAAGCACATGCCGAGAAGTCGCCGCCGCCATCCTTGGGCTCTTGGTCACCCGTCCCGTCATCGCCGCTTCCATCCTTCCACCTCGCCGAGGTCGAGGTCGCCGAAGCGCGAGGACGCTGTGGAAGAGCTTTTGGCTTTGCCGGTTATGAACTTCTTCTTGTCGGGCGCCCGAGCTGGAGGCTTTTGTTGCGGTTCTTGTTTGTAGTCGTTTTGCCCGAACCGCCGAGTCGTTTTGCCCTTCTCCAACTTAGGGGCTTTGCTCGGATGTGGTTGGGGCCACCACACTCAAGCAAATCACGGGTCCTCTTCTTTCGTCCCTCCTCCTCTTGTAAGCATGAGAAAATCTTCGAGCTAGGAGGGCCACCGCTTATCCTCGAGTCGCTCTAACCGATCATCGCTACGCCACAGAGAGCAAGAAGGAGAAACCACAAGAGGAATCAAGAAGAGAACCGGTTTAACCGATCGGTGACTAGGGCCATCGATCGTGACTTCGACTTTCACGAGACAATGTCAATCTCGTGAGTCTTGAGACGCGAGTACAGCCGCATCAAGAGTCAAGGTCGAGAGGTCCGTGGTGTCTTTGATGGTAGTCACTTTCATCTCCCACACGCCGCAGATCGAGTGCCGTAAGTATCCGACGAGCGTTGTCCGAAGTCGGGTATGTGAGACCGACCGCCGAGGTTGCTCAAGATCTTGTGAAAACGCATGGCACTCATCTAGGGACTCACCAAAGCATCTCAAATTTGTTGTATTCTCGCTTGAACCGGGTCCCGCTGCATCGCCTTGATCTCGGTGGTGCCTCATGGTATGCGCCGAGGGTCACCCAGATATCGAGGCGACGACAGTGAGATATGCGGTCAAACTCGCCACGACTCAAACCCCGATGATGATGTTCTTGCTTTTGCATTTGCCTCAACATCAGCCATGTTCCCGACATTGATGTTCTCATCGGCAGAACAATGAATCGAACCTTGACCTTTCGCCAGATGGCATACCCCGGCCTCGATGTATGTCTCCATTCGCTCTTCCGTAGGGTAATCGATGCCATCGAAAATGGGCGGCTTGGTCGAGTATTTGTCCATCGCCATGGCTTCTTGAGACCGTTAAGATCTATTGAAAAGAGCTAACCGCTCGATACCAATTGTAGGACCTAAATGGCGATAGGGGGTGAATGTCGAATTTTTTATTTAAATAATCTATTTTTATTCTAAATTACAAATATATTCCAATCGATTTTTTTTACGAAATATTCCCATCGTCACCCAATCGCTGGGCGATCGATCTTATCGCCCAACTACAGCGATCAGAAGCGATCGCCCAACCGCTGGGCTTTAAATATGCACAGAGCCGAACCGATGGGGCATTAATGACAACTGCTCATATGATCGAGCTCGCCGCTTAATCATGGCGACAGATGTTCCAGCCAACGGTGCGGCGACTGGATTGCTTATATAAGCGGCTGTCCTCTTGCCGATTTTTCCTCCGCTTCTCAACAAAGGCACTCCGCCGTGAAGGAGAAGAGAGGGAGAGAAGAGAAAAAAAGAGAGGAAGAGGAGAGGAAAAAAGAGAAGGAGAGGGAGAAGGGGAGTTTCACTGCGAGGTAAGTTTGTTTTATTTTGTAATGCATTCTTTTAGTAGGTAAATAATTTAGTTAGATCAAATAATAGTGTAGTTTTTGGATAGGTAAATAGTTTATTTAGCTAAATGAGTAGTACAAGAGCACCTGTGAGGGAAATTGTAGTTAGAGAAAAAAATAGAAAATCTAAATGTTATTGATCTCAGATGTAAGTAGTAGCCATAAAAACTCTAGTTAGAGGAAAAATAGTTTATTTTGTAGTGTAATTTTTTCCGTAGGTAAATAGTTTATGTAGCTAAATGAGTAGTATAGTAGCACCAGAGGAAATTGTAGTTAGAGAAAAATATTAGAAAATCGAAATGTTGTTGATTTGTATGTAAGTAGTAGCGATAAAAACTTTAGTTATAGGAAAAATAGTCTCGTGAGGGAGTAATGCGTGACCGAAAGATAAGGAGGATGAATTATTTGTATAAACCAATTAGTACAAGTAAATTAGTATGAACTAACCGACTTACGAATTGGTAGAAGACCGAATGCCACTTGGAGCATTTTCGATTGCAAGTTAGCGTCCTAATCGGTATTTAGGTTGAATATGAATATCGCATTACACGCTCATTGTGGCCTCTGCTTTAGGGAATGAATGACGCCTTGATTATGCTTATTCGCTACACTCGATGTTTTATTTCCGCAGATTTGCTAACTTAAAGTTGTTTTGCGTATGGCTCACTTGCGGATCGAGTTTCGCTCACGGAGGAGCGATCGACCGGTTACATCGCAAGGCCGCCGTCAGGTCCCTCATCCCACGGGGTGTCGACGCGACCGTGGTTGGGGGTGATCCGACGCGACACCTCGTGTCCCTGGAGGCTAGACCCACGCCGATGTATGTGTTAGTATACGGATCGCGACTCGGCCGCAGAGGTTCACGGACAAAGGCGAGGGCACACGCGAGGACACGGGCCGCTTTATCCGCCGTTGTCGACAAAGCAGCCGCACGATTTTGCCTATTGTCGCACACTGTGCTCCCGGAGGTTGGCACGCCCAGCCTTGGTTCACGGTCCGCCCTCCGCCGCCGCCCGGGCGGCACCACAAAGAAAGTGAGGGGCAGCCAGACCACGCCCGACGCCGACGCTGCTCGCGAGGTTAGTTTCGAGTAGGCCACGCCCGACATCGACGCGCTTCCGAGGAGGCTAGTCGAGCAGTAGCACGCCCGACACGGCAGCTGCCGGACTACGCCGTACACAGACCGTGTGGATAGCTTTTGCACGCGCCATGGCGCTTAGCCGCGTACGCCACGCTTCGCTTGTCGTAACGCTTCACGCTTTTAACTAACAATATCTAGTGCAGGTGTATAATCGCCACGATGACGCGGACGCGATCACGCGGACGCGCAGACGTGGACGCCGCAGGACGGACGCACCGGACGCGGACGCTGCAGGACTTCTGGTGGACGAGGACTCACCACTCACCACACCTCACCCACACCCGCCGAGGTTCTCGTCTCGGCCACATTTTCTATAGGCGCCAAAGACTCCACACAAAGAGCTAAGGTTGCCCACCCTTGCCTCTTGGCCTCGCGATCAGGTTCTGCATCTGTTTTTCCTTCAGGCCGAGGCCTCGCACTCAAGCAGAGAAAGGCGCCAAGCGAGCCCGTAGGGGAGGACGCGGAGGTGGATCAAGCAGGATCAAGCGTGGCGACGCGAGGGGATGTCAAAAGGTGCGTCGGGGTTAGTAGGGGCGGCGATCAAGACCGGTGTACATTTCTTCGTTATGTGATACTTAAATTTTGCACTTAATATATGATGCCCGGGTTACTTTTTATGCTCTTGTGTATACTCTTTCATACAATGTATGTTTGTTCAATGCATATCAACGCCTATAGCTTAATGCACACGACACCTCGATGCAAAAGTCAACTCGATAAATGGCAACTTCAATGACGCTGGCCCACCATTTACTTACATACGCTACGAGATTGAACGTAATTGCGCATGTAAGGGAGACTATCTCATGATGTACCGTAGTAGTAGCGTAGTTTGACTAAAGCAATTAGTCAACCATCATGCCATGTGACTACGGTCACGCGGCTTCAGACGCGACTCTAATGTAGTTCTCGTTCGGTTCCACTAAGCCATCAAAGCAAGACTATATTGCAAGTATGCCTCTTCTAGTGCAATCCCGTAAAGAACCATTCGCACCGACATTGAATCCTCCATGTTTTAAAGCATCTTCATAATCACAACGAGCGCTTCATCACCTTCACTCATATTCTCAGATAGGGTCCATAAAGCACGACCTTCCCGCGACGAGGAGAGACTCTTCCTCACGGTAATATCACTTACCTTTCTACTTACAACTCATTATCGCCTCAATCGCCCTCACAAAATTCAATGTAAAATTAGCGACTACAACAATATACAACGATCAAAAATGTTATTATGACTCGACAAATTTCATACCTATCATATTCTACTTAAAATAACAAATGCACTAACTAACAAATACACAACACTATTATTTTCAAAATAAATATCATGACACAATCGATTTGCTAAATTTAGTTCACTCTAGAAAATGTAATATTCATTACAACTCAATTAAACAATATTTAAAAACAACAAAACAATCAGCAGTTCTCGTCACGAACCATTGGGCGATTGAACTGGGCCGCCAATGACAGACCCAAGCCAATGGTTCGGCTGACAGAACTCGTCGCCAATGACAGATGCAATCGCCAAATGGCTGTGATTCACAGCCAGGCAGACAGATCCAACGCTTAGCGACAAGATCCTCGTCGCCCAATGGTTCGGCGACAAAACCACGCCAATGATAGATCCAAACGCCCAACGACATGACATGAGAATATTTCCGTAAAAAAAGTCGTGGAATATATTTGTAATTTAGAATAAAAATAGATTATTTAAATAAAAAATTCGTGAATGTCGCTTTTTAAAATCGCCTCAGAAAAAACATACACTAATTTTTTTGTTTTTTTAAGAAGAAGCAAAACAAAGTAATTCACAGAGAGTTAATTTCGCCAAACTCGAACGCATGTGATATCGAAAAATTCAGCATAAATCAGAGACCAACAAGAAAAATTCAATCAAAAATACCATTGCTTAATCAAGATGCAAAATAGTTGAAAATCAGCAAAAAGAAAATGCATCAGAAAGGGCCATCGCAATTGAGATTCGGTCACAAGAGTAATAAATGGCCTAACTCATCGCTAGCAAAGTGCACTTCAAACTGAAATCATAGTCGACAAATGGAAGCCAAACAAAAAATCTCAAACCGATCAACTTGTCGCACCATCTAGTCAAACAAGCACATGCAAGCTCAAGGAACAAAACAATAGAATAATATGCATGAGGCAAAATTTGCCCTTGAAGTTTTGGACGGATCATTGAAGGTCAACAAATCCCATACCACTCGATCATTGAACAATTTCAAGCCTCAAGGGAATAGAAAATCTAACACTCAAGAACACACAGAGAAAAAGATTCACCAACTAGAACACCAAGGTAACCCAAGACAATCAATCGATCCAAACTCAAACACAAATCGCCGCAAATAAACCCAAGAATCACTTGCATAAAAGAAAGCAAAGACACTAGTGAACACTTGATGCAATGCACACGAGCCTCCAGATTTTTCGGGATTTCTACTGCACAGATGAGAGCAAAGCAACCAAGCTACAAGGAGTCCGTGATCAATAAAAAACGAAAGACACAAAGAAAAGAGCAGTACAACAGAAAGCATGGAACTGCCACGGATTCACTCGCAAGCACAGATGGGAATCCAAAGGAAAGCTAATCTACAAGTTGCGTACCAACTCAAATCGGACAGACTACACCAATACAAGCCGCCACGCTTCCCTCCGTAGTCCAACAACAAAACGAAAGCAGAGCGTACCCAAACAAGTACAGAGAAAAGTAAACAACACAAGGAAGACCATCGACAATTTACTCTACAGTAACAAAGAAGCGCACAACTCCACATATCGGGTTTTCAGAGCAAACACAAGAAGTCGCACGAAGAGAACCAAAACCCGAGATCAAAACTCACACGCAAGAGAACCAAAGAGCCCAAGATAAACAAACCCCATCTCATATTGATCTAAAGAAAGAGAGATATATGATTGATACAAGAGGAATGATTACATGATGGATCAACTCATCTTCTCCTTCCCCAACTCAAGAAACTCAAAACACACTCACCATCTTGAGGAAAGCAAGGAGACAAGCAGGAACAACCTCAACAACTAAAGCCAAAAGCCAAAACAAACTCTAAAGCCTCTTTGGACTAAAGGAAACCCTAAAAATCATTGAAGTGTTCACTTAGCAGCAGCCCTCCATCCTATTTATAGCCCATGGCTAACGGGTCTCCACCCCTGCTACGCCTCGCTAAATCTAACGGAGCCTGCCCCGCCAGCACTTTGCTAAAATTCCTGCTTACTTTCTTCAGACCTTCCGAAGCTTCCGCCCTTGTCTCAAGACGCCTCGCAACCACCTCGAGTCCACGCTGCCTTCGACACATCCCGACTGCTCGACCTCACCACCGCACCTAGTCCGTCCACCGTCTCGCCACGACTCCACCCGATGTCCCGCAATACACGCATAAGAAACACATCAAATAGCACCGCCGATACATGAAAGCGTAAATACCAACATACTTACTATGACAAAATCCAAACTTGTCGAATCAAAGAATATGCATCCTAATCCCATAATGACCAAGTTTGACCAAACCGATCGAGCTCAGCAGCACCACGAACGACATGGTCCAAACCACCCAAACCAAACTCGACTTCCTAAACCTATGTCAATTACTCATCACACACACGGACGCACCTCCACATGGTCTTCACCACGCATCTCCATGAATGTCGATAGTAACTTAATGTCATTCGCTTGAGATATGCATCTCATCAACACTCCATGAGATCCTCGTTTATACAAGGTACTTTTGATCAGAGTGTATAATTTGGCTTTTCAAGCTATACGATTAGCCTCTACATCATCTTCAGGAATAATGTCATGCTGAAGATAGTTATAGATCGACGTCATCCAATCTCTACCAGGATCGTGCTTGACGACCTCCTGTGGAGCATCCATGCTCGTAGGATCGATTTGTACGACCTCTAGTGGAACATCTATGTCCTCAGAATGCTCGATCACTGAGGGTGAATCAAGTTGCTCGAGAAAAACTTCAAGCGGGATAGGTGACCTTGTGGAGGCCATCCATGCCAACCGGTCTGACAAAAAGTTTTCCTTTCTAGAAATGTGTTGGATCTGGAAACCAAAAAAGTGCTTTTTGAGTTTTCATACTTCTGCCAAATACGATGACATCTTGGTACTTGAGCATTGATACTCTTTCCCAACTTGATTCGCTACTAGTTGAGAATCGCCTTCACTAGTAATCAGGAACTCGAGCGACGAGTCCGCTTAGAGTCCTACCAAGAACCTTCATATTTTGCTACATTGTTTGTAGCAGAAAGTTTAGTTGATGGCATATTTGATGTGTTCGCCAAGAGGGATATCAAGACAACTCCAATTTCGAGCCTTTGAGCATCAAGAAACTATCAGTACATTGTCCACTCATCGTATGCTCATACTCTCGTCCTTGGGTGGGTTCGTGGTTTGTCCATTCGCAATAAATTTTGCTATTGCTTGGGACTTGATTATTGTTTGTGAGATGAAATGGAGGTCAAACGCCCCAAGTTCGACCGCCCATTTTGCTATTCGCCTTGATGATTTTTGTTTCCAAGGACTTGACCCAGGGGATATCCGGTTGGTACGACCACTTTGTGGGCTTGAAAGTAATGCCTTAGTTTCCTTGAAGCCATAATAAGACCATAGAGAAACTTTTGTGCCTATGGATATCGTTCCTTTGGTCTATGCAAGACTTCGCTTACGTAATTTACCGGTCATTGAACGCTGTCACATTCTACGACCAGTACATCGTTGACTGTTTGTGGCATTGCAGCCACGTAAATCAATAATGTTTCTCCCGATCTTGGAGATACTAAGATCGGGGGTACTCGTAAGGTACTTTTTAAGTTCTTCAAATGTGTCGTTTGCCTCTTTAGTCCACTCGAAACTTCTGTGTTTCTGAAGAAGTTTGAAGAAAGGGAGTCCTTTCTCACCTAACCGTGCTATGAAACGACTTAGCGCTGCTATACAACCGGTTAGTTTTTGGACTTCCTTTTTTGTGGTCAGAGGGCGCATCTGATCGATGGTCGTAATCTTTGCTGGTTTGCTTCAATCTCTCTAGCCAAAATTAGGAATCCAAGAAGCTTTCCCGAAAAAACTCCAAATACACACTTCTCTAAATTTAACTTAAGGTTATGCCTTCTAAGTTATTGAAAGTCTCGTAGGTTGGAAATATGGTCGCCTGTTGATGCTTTTCACAACCAAGTCATCAATGTAGCCTTCTAGATTTTGACCTATCTCGAGGATTAAAGGTTTTTACATCAACCTTTGAAAAGTTGCACCAGCTTTTGAGACCAAATGTCATCTTAAAATAGCAAGAAGTGCCATATGGAGTGATGAATTAAGTTTTCTTCATCATCTTTACTCATATTAACTGTGGTACCGAGTACACATCTAAAAACTTAATAACTCACACCCTAAGTAGAGTCTACAAGTTGATCAATGCATAGAAGGGGAAAGTCCTCCTTCAACAAGCTTTATTAAGATCTGTGAAGTCAATACACATTCGTCATTTTCCATTGCTTTTTCTAACCATTACAGGGTTGGCAAGCCACTTTGGGTGGTCGACTTCACGAATAAATCCAACCTTGAGGAGCTTATCGATCTCCGACTAGATTGCCTCCTTCTGATTAGGTGTGAAACATCTTAGCTTCTGCTTGACCGGTTTTTTGTTAGGCTGGAGAGCTAGCCTATACTTGATCACCTCCCTAGGGACTTCGGGCATGTCAGATGCCTGCCAGGCGAATACGTCCTGGTTTGCTCGCAGGAAGGAGACGAGCGACTCTTCCTATTTATGGTCAAGTCCTACCCCGACTAGTACCTTTTGGGCAGACGCATTAGCGTTTCCTGACCAAGACAGCGCGTTGGTGCTTTCCAGATGAGCGCCTTTGCCAAGTGGTACCTCTTTGGTCTGGTCGGAAGGTTTTGGCGCCATCTTTGGCCTCGAGTGCTTGACCTGCATGGTAGGCGGATTAGTTTCCCTGGTCGGAAGCTCATCGACCAGTTCTAAAGACTTCCGATCACATGCATAAGCCATTTTTCAATCTCCTCAAACCGTGATGACTCTTTTCGGTCTTGGCATTTTTAAACTCTAATAACCGTAATGCGTGGCTATCGAATTTTGCTAAAGATGGACGATCGAGGATTCTATTGTATGCGCTTTCAAATCTAGAACATCAAATGGAATTTTTTCTGCTCGAAGTTGTTGGGTCTTTTGAACGAACTAGTAGGGATATTTGTCCTATCAGTTTGGCGGTAAAACCAGGAACTATGCCGTGGAAGACATATTTCACTGGTTTTACCTTAGACTTGGGAATTTGCATATCTTCCAATGCTCCCATAAATAAAATGTTTATAGAGCTACCTTCATCTATTAAGACTCGATTAACTTTACAATTGTTAATAGTAGGTTCAACTATGATAAATAATGTTACCACATTTCAAGAACTCGAACTAACACATATAATTCTTTGTCATAAGTGGAATAATTCAGACTAGGCCCGCTCAATTTTTCACTAGAATAAGTAACAGGCTTACCTTCTTGAATTAATACACCATCAATTCTAATTCCACTAGCATCACACTCAAGTTCAAAAGGCTTACCAAAAGCTAGAAGTTGGAGCAATGGTGCATTCGTGAGCTTTTCTTTGAGAAGATTGAATGCATCCTTTTGTGCTTGCCCTCACTTGAAAGGAACTCCTTTCTTTGTCAACTCATTTAGTGGTGCGGCAATGGTGTCAAATCTTTACTTAAGTGACAATAAAATCTAGCAAGACCATAGAAGCTCCACACTTGTGTGACCATTTTAGGAGGCGGCCAACTTTGATGGCATCGATCTTGGCTTCATCAACCTCAATTCTCGTGGTGTCACAACATAGCCAAGAAACTAAACTCGATCCATGCAAAAGGTGCACTTCTCAAGATTACCAAACAAATGTGCATCTCATAAAGTATTAAAACAACACATAAATGTTCAAGGTGTTCACTAGGTGATTTGCTATTGTCGACGATCGAGTTGCCGATCTTACAAAATAAAAATAGGAAAATGGCAAAGAGTTTTTGGGAGAGAATGAGAGTACTCTTTATTGCTATGAACTAGATATTACAGGGGGAGCCTTCGACAAGGCAGTGGACTAATCCTAATTACACTGAGCGTAGTGCTTGATTATAATGCTTCAATCTGATGGAATGTGATTGAATCCGATCCTCCATTTTGCCATTTGTAGTCTTCTTTAAGTAGTCGATGAAGTGGTGGCAAGCATTTCATGAAATCACGTGGTATGGAGCAATATGACATGTGTTCTATTCATCACACTGAAGGAATATGCTTGGAGTTAGATTCAGATGCCAATTCATTGCTTTCTACGAAAGCAAATACCGTCGCGACTAGATACAGTGACCTCATCCGACTAGGGTTCCCATTATGTAACCTCTCAGAATCCTTACAACCTCTGAGGTCGTTAGCCTTTGGGGTTATGTACCACAAAGAAATATGATCTTTATTATGTATTAAAGTAATACATAGAGATTTTAATCCTCGTCAGCTATAGATCAGAATATCATCAAAATAAACCACCACAAATTTATCGATAAAATTGCGCAAAACTTCATTCATCAAACGTATGAAAGTGCTAGGTGCATTAGTTAAACCAAATAGCATCACTAACCACTCATATAATCCAAATTTAGTTTTGAACACAATTTTCCATTCATCTCCTAGTTTTGTTCTTATTGGGTGGTAACCGCTACGCAAATCAACTTTAGAAAATACAGTAGAACCACTCAACTCATTTAGCATATCATCTAACCTAGGAATAGGATGACGATATCTAACAGTGATATTATTAATAGCTCTACAATCTACACACATGCGCCATGATCTATCTTTCTTAGGAACCAAAATAACAGAGCAACACATGGACTAAAGCTACAGACGCACTTTTTATCAAGCAGTTCTTGCACTTGACACTAAATCTCCTTAGTCTCTTCTGGAGTGGTCCTATAAGGTGCATGGTTTGGCAAACAAGCTCCCGAGATTAAGTCAATTTGATGCTCAATTCCCCTAATTGGTGGCAGTACCGGGGGTATTTCTGCGGGGAACACATCCTCATACTCCTCGCAAAAGGTTAGTGACAACAGAGACAAAAAGGTGCATATCCTCAAATGAAAATAGTGCATATTTGCATATCAAAGCATAGCATTTAGAATTATATGCTTCTATCTCATGCAAATCAGATTTAGTAGCTAACATGACATAACCTTTCAATTTAATTTCAATTTTCTTAGCACTAGATTCTTTCTTCTTAGGTTGAGCAAGCTCTAGCTACAACTGATTCTCACTTTTTCCCTTCTCTTGATTTTCTCTCGCCTCTAGCTAGTTCATCTTTTAAAATTGCATCATGAGACATTGAAGCAAAACAATTTTCTTTCCTTTAGATATGGGAGTGTATTGATTAGTTCTACCATGATGAATAGTATCTCCATCATATTGTCCTAGTCTACCTAATAGTAATGAACATGCTTGCTTATGTACGACATCGCAATTAACATAATCATGATATGAACCAATAGAAAAGTGTACTCTCACGACACGAGTTACCTTTAGCTTACAACAATTGTTGAACCATTGTATGTAGTATGGACGAGGGTGCTGATTTGTTGTCAATCTAAGCTTCTCAACCATATCCATGCTTGCTAAATTATTGCAACTCCCTCCATCAATGATAACACGACATGAACACTCTTTGACGACGAACTTTGTTTGGAATAGATTGTGGTGTTGATTTTGTTCAGCACACTTTATTTGTGCACTAAGCACATGCTTCACAATAATACTCAAATATTTTTCCGCGGCATCAACACCAAATTGTTCCTCTTCATGCTCAAATTGTTGTTTGTCACTTGTAGGGTCAGTTGTAAGCATAGCATATTCTTCCTCAATATCACTAGTCAAGTATACTCACCATTATCCTTTATGAGGAGAGCTCGCTTGCTAGGGCAAATATGCATCATGTGTCCGTGAGTCCTTGTAGCAATGGCATTGTGTTTTCGTGCTCCTCCCGTCAAGCAAACCGAAGATGAACTTTGTGCGGGACTTGTATCGTGTTTGCTCGCTTCTGTGCACGTGAAGGGTAGTGGAAGTAGATGATCGTGCATGGTCATGGTGGTGTTTGATGGTGCCCTCGATTGCACTTGATTCACATGACCTCCAGAAAACCCCCCATATGTGCCTCTCGTCTTGGATTGTCGCCCTCAGATTTTACTTTCAAATTTTTACAAGCGAAAGTGATAGAATTGTATTCTTTTATAATCAAGTATGTCCTGAATTTCACAAGTTAATTCACCTAAATATCTAGCCATTTTAGCATCTTCAATTTCTTCTAAACCATAATGTAATAAACCAATTTGCAATTCTTGATAGTAATCTTCTACTATGCTACTACCTTATCTTAAACATTGTAGTTTATTCAAAGAAATCATGAGAATAATATGAAGGCACAAATCTAGCCCTCATAGTTCTCTTCATAGCATCCCAAGTTCTAGGTATGTTTTGTTCATTACTACACAATTCATTCCACCAAATAGAGGCAAAATCAATGAACTCACTAGTAGCGCCTCTAACCCTTTTATTTTTAGGAAATTCATGGCATGCAAATTTTTGTTCTACTACTAACTTCCATGTGATATAAGCATTAGGATCATATTTACCAGCAAAAGGAGGCATAGTGAATTTAATTTTACCAAGTGTATCATCACTACCACGCACTCATGTGGTAGATCTCTTCTCATACGTTGTCGATTGAAGCGCCGTCACGATGATCACGATCATTCTTGGGATTGAAGCCACCATCGAACTCTGTATTAGCAATGTATAGGTTCGCTTCATCTTCTACCTCATCGGCCCATGAGCGAGCAACGGATGGGTTACAGCGTGGTTGTGCAATGCTGGTAGCAGTGAGGGCGGCAACAGGGGTGGAGCTCTCTCTAGCTGCTCCACACGTGTAGCAATCGTAACAAGATCATTATTGGTGCGATCTAGAGTCCCCTCAAGACGCTCCGAATGGTGATTCAGCAAAAGTGTGAAAAGTGCTACACGATTCCCTTTGTGCGAGGTGTGAGAGGTGCATCCTACTCAACGTTGGGACTACTATTCTCCCATTGCAACCCTGAACCTGCCATTGTTAGTATCAATAAGAAAAATACACAAGTGTACGAAATTCCCTATCAACTACTAGTTTCTGGAGGTTACAAGTCACACATGCTCGAGCTCTTACCAGGCTCTTGCAAATTCTTTCCAATGCAAACAGGTGGTGCAATCCTATGGTCGGGTTCGAGATAACCCGACTTAAGTGATGAGTATAGCGATTGCCAAGACGACGAGACCTATTCTTGCTAGTAGTTAGTGGAGCTTGGACTTGCAATATATAAGTAGTAAATGAATGAAAATATTCAATTTCAGAATTTGTAACATCCCAAAGTTTTGTTACCAAATTTTTTAATAAAGTTATTATTTTATTGAATTTTCTCAAATTTAAAATAGTTTTATTGATTTTCTTGAATTTCCTAAATTTTAAAAGTAAAAAAATATTTATTGAGTTTTTGGGATTTTCTTGGGCTTAAAGTGAAAAAATTAATTAATTTATTGAATTTTCTCGAATTTAAAAATATTTTTCCAACTTTCCGTAAATTAAAAATAATTTATGTGCAAAACTAAAATCCAACTTTAAGTGGAAGTAATTTTATTAAGTTCAAAATAATTCAATGAATTTATGTGATTTTTCTAGAATTTTGGACTTTATTTGCTATTTTCTAAAAGCCTATTTGTTTTATTACAATTTCTAAATTATTAAATCCTCATAAATTCGTAATGTATTTGGGCTGAAACCCATGTTCTTCAAATTTTTTTTTTCTTCCTGCCCACTGCTGCTTATGCCCACTCTTCCCGCTTAGCCCACCTAGCCTTCCCTCTCACCCTCTCTTTCTCCCTTTCTTCCTCCCCCCTTCTTCTTTCTCTCGCCACCGCACACAGCTACCATTAGAGCCTCACGGGAGCTTTTGTAATCTCATGATTTCCTCCCCAAATCTTCAGACCATCAAATGACGTACACCGCCTCAATCCCACAAATGACGTACACCCCGACTTGACCTCCGATGCGATCTCCTCCTCCCGCTCCCTTGTTCTATAAATAGGAGCACGAGGTGCCCTTCTCTCCTCATCCATCCCTAGAGGTCTCACCTCCTCCTCCTCTAGCTGCAATCGTTTTTTCCTGCCGCCAAAACCCAAAGTTGTCTCCGACATGCCTGTAACATCCCAATTTTCTCGAGCTTTAAAAATCCTTTGAATAGTTAGTAGTGAGAAAATCCACCATTTGAATTTATTTGAATTTAATTCAAAAGCTTAAATATGGACTTTGAGTAACAAAACAATTTAATTTGACTAAAGTCAACATGAACAATGGTCAAAACCATTTTATTTGGATTCTATGTGCTTGGATATATTTTCTAGAATTTTCTAGAATTTTTCCAAGTTCATTTGCTAATTTCTATTGCTTATTTGAATTCTCAAGATTTTCTAAAATAGAAAAGCTATTTAAAATCTCCAACAGCTTTCAGTCAAACCCATTCTACCACCTCCTTTCTCCGCAGGCGTGGTCGCTTCTCACCAAATTGTCACAAGCACCATGAATCTCATGACGCTCGCCACACCTCTCGCTAGGTGGTCCCACACCACCAGGCTTCGCTTCACGACAGTGGGGGCCGAGGTCGCTGTCCTCCTCAGCGATGCAACACGCCCGCCATGGATCTTCGCCGAGCTCCATCCGACAAATGCGCCTAACTAATTCGATTTCAGTGCGAATGAGCCCTTCTAGAAGCTCTATCCTTCCTCAAGATCTATTTCAAACGAATTTGAAATTCAGATCCGCCTCAATCTCCTATTCTCTCGCTGCTTTCAATTGATTCGTCTCCGCCACAAGACGCCACCTCGCCATCCCCGACGCCTATAAATAGCCCCCAAGCATCGCCATACCACCCTTTCCAAATCCTCACCCACTTCTCCCAACCTCACACGCAAGATTTCATCTAGGGTTTTTCGCCGAGCTTCGCTTTCGCCGAATTGCACGCGCCATTGTCCGCCACACATCGGGAGCACACCGCCGAAGTTCGCCATCGCCGCTTCTACCTCTTGAACCCTTCAGACGCAGAGTGCCACCAGAGACCCCGTCCGACAACATCGTAGCTCACCGCCGCCTTGCTCACCGCGCCGCCACCGACGCCCTCGACCACCCGGAGCGATCACCAGTGCATAATAACCCAGCACACGCCAGACACCCATTTCCGGCGAGGAAACGCCGTCACGGGCGACCAGGGATCCGCGGCGCCGCCGCCTGCTGCCGCCGGTCACCGCCACTCACTTTGCTCCTCCGTGGCACGCGGCGTGTCGCCCTAGGTGGCGCCGCCTGTTACATGTGCGCTGCAGGCGCCACGCCACCGAGCCAATCCCACACCCTTGGGTGAACTCCACCACTTGCACCCAAATTACCATATGTGGGACCCACTGCTGTGGACCAGGCAGGCCAAACCTATCACGACGCCAAGTTATGCAATATTCCGATTTTTTCGTTAAGAAATAATTCGGGAAATTCAAGAACCAATTTTAAGGTTTTTTTTACATTCAAACTTCCAAAGCCCATATCTTTTGCATCCGAACTCCAAATCACCATTCAAATTTCTAAATTCCTATAAATTCAAGATCTATTTATTAAAGATTTTTATTTAATTTTTGGAGTTTGTTTTGCTTCTGTTATTTATTTAGTTTGTTTGTTTGCTTCATTTATGATTAGACTTCTACACTTCTAGAATATTTGAAGAAGAAGGAGCACCTCAAGACCAAGATCAATTTCTAGACTTGTTCCAAGGCAAGCTATACCTTTGACCATCTTGAATCCCAGTTAAGATGAAGTTTCTGAAATGCTTTGTTACGATTAGTGCTCGCTACACTAGTTGTATCTTGTAAGTAAAGTGTACAACCTCTACAGAGTGTTAAATCAATCTATTCAATACGCTGGCCCATGTCATGGACATGCTCGGGGATTTCACACGAGGGGTAGATCTTCATAAACTGTGTAGGAAGGGAGCTGTGTGATCTAAATCATATGGCTATGTGAATAATCTATTTAGGTTGTGTGTCTTTGTGAAATCAAATTGTTAAATTATTATTGTCTATTTGTTTTACTTACACTTTCAATCTATTATTTATATTCAATTGCAAATGTTGCATTTCTACAAAAGAACTACGTAATGCCATTCCTTTGTAATAGGCCCGCATGTATAATTGCATTTCTGGGTATGGCTTATGTAGTACGGGTTGTATTCATGCTTGTTGTAAAACATGCAAAGTAAGAGGAGGAGTATTCGCCAAAGATTCAAGGAGGAGTTCATCAAGGTGCCCGATCAGAGGGTTTTGATCCCACGGCTGTTCGTGGTGAATTGATGGGATGCCGCTGCTGCTTCGCTTCACGCTATTTATTACTCATAGCCCCGCATGCCTTAATAAATGTAAACTCGACCGTAAGGTCAAAACCCTTATTTGTTAATCAAATTATTCGTTTATGTTATTAATTGCTTGTGTGGATCGATATCCATCTTTGTTGACACTGTGTGCACTAGCGTGATCCTAGACTAGTGCATTATACACAGAGGGTCCAGAATCGTATTTTTGGGTCCCGACAGAGGTGGTATCAGAGCCATACTGACTGTAGGTCTAGACCTTAGTTAGATCGGCCATTTGAGTGTCCAAATTATTTTCTAAAGAAAAATTTAACTTGCAAGACTAATTGAATTGCTTAACTCCTCTCATATCTTTCTTGACTCATCTCTTGCTAGAATTTTTCCTCTCCCCGCTGTTTTAACTTGGTTCTTACCTCTTGTCTGCTTTGGACAGATGCCTTACCTTCGCACTCGAGATCGCAATGGAGGACTTGCCGCAGAGCTTTGAAGTCGCCGCAAACGCTTGAGGCTTCGATCGCCCAATGTATCGTGGGCAAAGAGTACCGGTCAATGGGCGAGATTGTGGTGTGATTCGCCGTCTGACACTTCACGCTAGGAGGAACACTAGAGCCACCAACGCTGGACATCTCGGCCAGAGGATCACTTTACGCAGGAATCCAGAGTCGCCACGCTTGGCCATCCTCCGAGTTCCGCAACGCTTCACGCAAGAGCTGCAGAACACCATCTTCCGCTACCATCCCATATCTTCTTCAGTGGAGCTATCTGCTCGCTTTCCGTCTACGAATGGGGAAGGCAACGCCACAGTGGTGCTCCTTGCTGAGTTCGCAGCTGCTTAGGAGGAGTCACTGGAGTTGGTCGCTACAGAGCTGGAGTGTGCCTACGAAGCATGGGAAAGAGCCAAGGAAAGGATCGCCGTCCTAGAGCAAGCTCTCTATGGTCAGCACGAGCCCGAAGATGATCCAGAAGAAGATCCAGAGGAGGTTCCAGAGGATCCAGCAGAGGCTGCACAGCCAGAGGAGCTAGCAGAAGCTGCAGAGCCGGAGGAGCCACCGAGCTTGCACTCCAAGACGCTCGCTTCGCTGCACCAGCCCCGGGCATCGATCGGCCACAAGATGCCACCACTTCTGTGCTCCACAGAGGCGGAGCGCCGCCGTGACAGTGGAGGCTTTCTTGAGTAGTTCGTTTAAGTTCCAATTTAGTCAAGCTTAGCTAGGTTAAGTTTAAGAGAGTCGCCCTTTAGGCGGTAGCTTGTGTGCTTAGGTTCGCTTTATTTCCTTATGTGCAAGTGTGAGTCAAAGGCCCTTAGGCATTTGTTGCACCATGCTAAGACGCTAATAATAAAGTTATTTCATTTGTGTTTCTTGAGTCAGTGTTTGTTGGGTTTAATCTACTCCCTTGTTTAGTTCTTAACTCATCTTGTGCTTGCTACCTTATCTAACCCATGGAGCTTCACCAGATGGTTCAGACTCACACATCGCCGCAAGTGGATCCAAAGACCCCAAATCAAAGAAAATGATCAAATCCTCGCAGAACAAAGTACACCCCAAGCACCCCCTCTCAACTTGCGTAACTTTGAGCCTTCATGGCAAATAAGAAACGCAGATGATGTATACCATGATGAACCAGATGCAAGCTATGAACAACAACAACAATCATCATGGAGGAGCCCCACCACCATGGTCACTGTGGACCATCCAAGTTGGCTAAATACATGAGGACCCGTCCCGCCAACTTTCTAGTCATGTCTCGCCAAAGAAGTCGATGATTGGCTTCAGTGAATTGAGAGGAAGCTGCTGATCACCAATGCAAGATCACGAGAAAGTTTGTACGCCACTCATCGATGGAGGGCATAGTCACGAGTGGTGGGAGAATTTTTGCACAAAGACATGAGGCACCGCAGATATCACTTGGGAAGAATTCTCCGCACTTTCGCTAGTATCATGTACCAAGGGATCATGGATTTAAAGAAAGATGAGTTCCGTGTTTTAAGCAAGGAGCTATGTCGTTGATCGACACTGAATAAGTTTTCTCACTAGCTCGCTATGTCAGCAGAGGATGTCGCCATCGACAAGGCTCGTCAGAGTCATTTCTTGAAGGGATTGAACTCAGGACTACAGGTCAATCTGCTTGCCCACACTTTCCTAGATTTCCAGGAATTGATTAACAAGGCGTTGGTTATGGAGGACAAACACAAAGAACTGGAGGACCACCGCAAGCGAGGATGGTTCAAACAGGAAGCCACCACCGCAACATCGAGAGCAAGAGTAAAGCCACAACAGCTTAATCGCTTCCACCAGAGAGTTCTTTCAAGACACTGCACCGCTTTCAAAGACTCGCCTAGTCGTTCGTAATTTTCAGAACTCAACACTACCAACCCTACCCCTGTGGATCAACCGATGTAATGAACCAAGAGTGTGTTACAATTGTCGCCAACCAGGTCACTTCGCTAATCAGTGCCCTCAGAAAGGAACAATCACTCCAGTCCACTTCAACCTTAGAGCAACACCTACCAAGACCCCAGTGCAGAGCAACCAAGGAGTTTCTCAGGGAACCAGTCAACCAAGAGGAGCGCCACGCTTAGTTGTCGAGGTCGTGTTAATCATGTCACCGAAGGAGCTCAGAAGCCCTGCACGTTGTACTCGGTCGGCTTCTTAGTAAATTCAAGACTGTGACGCCTGCTTGATTCTAGAGCTCAGATTTGTTTGTTTCTCGAGTTTTTGTAACTAAGAATAAATTGCAAGTTATGCATCTTAAGCATACTTTGTTAGTCCAGCTTGTTTGGAGCAGAGCTAAGTTCTAAAGTGGGTTGTTTAGGGCTGTTACTCATAGTCGAGTTGAGTTTCTAGCTAACCTAATTGTTCTAGACACCCAAACCATAGATATCATTCTTGGCATGGATTGTTAACCAAGCACAAAGCCGTATAGATTGTGGTCAAGAGTCATATAATCAAGGATACTAAGGGAAACAAAGTAGAGTTCCAAGCTACCTCAGTGCGTAATAGACATCTGCTAGTCAATAGCATGAAGACCGTTGCTTTGGAAGATGTGCCTATTGTCCGAGAGTATCCAGATGTGTTTCCTGAAGAGTTACTAGAGACGCCACTGCATCAGAATATCGAATTTGTCATCGATCTAGTGCCAGGAACAGCACCAATCTCGAAGAGACCTTATCGGATTCCAGCCGATGAGCTAGTAGAAATGAAGAAGCAAATAGAAGAACTTTTGGAGAAAGGTTTTGTGAGACCTAGTTCGTCGCCATGGGGAGCACCAGTTTTGTTCGTCAGGAAGAAGGATGGAAGCATGAGAATGTGCATCGACTACCGATCTTTCAATGAAGTCACCATCAAAAACAAGTACCCATTGCCCGTGATAGATGATTTGTTTGATCGATGAAGGGAGCCGAGTGTTTCAAGATCGACCGCGATCAAAGTTACCATCAGCTTGAAGATTTGTCCTAAGGATATACCTAAGACCGCTTTCAACGCTGCACGGACATTATGAGTTCTTAGTCATGTCCTTTGGTCTCGACTAATGCCCCGCCTATTTCATGAACATGATGAATAAAGTATTCATGGAATATTTGGACAAGTTTGTAGTTGTGTTTATTGATGACATTTTGATTTACTCCAAGTCAGAAGAAGAACATGCTGAACATTTGAGATTAATCTTAGAGAAGCTCAGAGAGCATGCTAAGTTTAGTAAGTGTGATTTCTGGAAAAAGGAAGTTGATTTTCTTGGTCATGTGATGACAAATTAGAGTAGCAGCTTGACCCCTGAAAGTTAAAGCAAGGTTGCATTGGGAACTCGCCCAAGACCGCCACTCGATCCGCAATTTCTTGGGATTGGCAGATATTATCGCCGCTTTCATTGAAGGATTCTCATCGATTGCTGCCTCTTACGCAATTGTTGAAGAAAGAGAAGAAGTTCACTTGGACCCCAGCTTTAGGAATTGAAGAAGCGCTTGACTTCAGCCCAAGATCGATTTTAAGTAGATATTCGCAAGGATTTTGATATCTATTGTGATGCTTCGCCAAGGATTAGGTTGTGTCCTCGATGTAAGAAGGAAGAGCCGCCGCCACGCCACAAGGCGCTTAAGACCTCATGAAGAGAATTACCCTACCCATGATCTAGAATTAGTCGCAATAGTGCATGCTTTAAAGATTTGGCGTCATTACCTCATCGGTAATCGCTGCGAGATATACACAGATCATAAGAGCCTGAAATATATTTTCACTCACTCAGATCTAAATTTGAGACAGAGAAGATGGCTAGAGTTCATAAAGGATTATAATCTTGGAATCCATTACCATCCGGGTAAAGCCAATGTAGTTGCAGATGCTTTGAGTCAAAGAGTCACCGCAATGCTATGGAAGTAAAAGAGGTTTGTTCAAAACTTCAAGAGGAATTCCATGTCAAGCCGAAGTGGTATTTGAAGGATTTGTGGCCAATCTGGAAGTGCGCCTACTTTAGAGAAGCAGATCCGTAAAGCTCAACCAAAGGATTCGTAGTTTTCGACATCAAGAAGAAGATGGCGTATGAAAGTTCAAAGACTTCACCGTAGATGATCAAGATGCATCAGGATCAATGGACGATTCACGCATCAGATATTGATGGTTTGAGACACCTAATTTTGAAGGAGGCCCATGACTCAAAGTATTCGATTCACCCTAGTAGTACTAAAATGTATCAGGATGTTAAGAATAAGTTTTGTGGCCAAATTTGAAGCAAGACATCGCAGAGTTCGTTGCCTTGTGCAACGTGTGTCAGAAAGTCAAAGCAGAACATCAGGGACCAGCAGGTCTATTGCAACCTCTGAAGATTCTAGAGTGGAAGTGGGAAGAAATCAGAATGGATTTCATTACCGGTTTACCCAAGACTCAATCGGGTTATGATTCGATTTGGGTAATAGTGGATCGCTTGACCAAAGTTGCCCACTTCTTGCCACCAAAACCACTTACTCAGAGATTGTCCGCGAGTCAGATATGTCAAGGATTGTCGGCTTTGCATGGTGTGACTAAGAAGATAGTGTCGATCGAGGATCTCACCACCTCCTGCTTTTTGGCGAGTTTGCATGAAGCCTTAGGGACTCACCTGAATTTCAAGATCGCATATCATCCCTGCATGTATGGACAGATCGAAAGAGTTAATCGATATTGGAGGATATGTTGAGAGCCTCGTGTTTAGCTAATGCTACCCGCCGATAAAAGTTTACCATATGCGAATTCTCGACAACAATAGTTATCAAGCCGCTTTACAAATGTTACCGCTTGAAGCTTTGTATGGTCGTGCTCAGAGAACCCCGCTGAATTGGTCGAAATGGTCAACGACGGTTTTTGGTCCAGATATTATTCAAGAAGCAGAAGAACATGTATCTATGATCAGAGAGAGATTAAAGATAGCTCAGTCGAGGTAGAAGAGTTATGCCGATAATCATCGTCGTGATCTCAGTTTCGAGCCAGAGGACTTTGTTTATCTTCGAGTTACGCCTCTCAGAGGTGTGAAAAGGTTTCATGCCAAAGGAAGCTTGCCCTCTAAGATGTTGGTCCATTTAAGATTTTGGATCGCCATGGAAAAGTAGCTTATCAATTGAGCCGTCAGAGTCGCTAGCAGAGTACATGATGTCTTTCATGTCTCTCGCTTGAATAAGTGTCTTCGTGTGCAAAAGAACAAGCCCCGCTGGTGTCACTCGAATCGAAGAAGACCTCACCTACAAAGAGCAAACAAATAAGATTTTGGATATCGCAGAACCTCAGACTAGAAGCAAGACGGTTCATTTTCGCAAAGTGAAGTGGAGCAACCACTCAGAAGGTGAAGCAACGTAGGAGCGTGAAGAAGAGTTGAAAACTGAGTTCCCTAGCCTTTTCTCCAGCTAGCCTAAATCTTGGGTCGAGATTCCTTTAAGGGGGGAGGTTTGTAACATCCCAATTTTCTGAGCTTTAAAAATCCTTTGAATAGTTAGTAGTGAGAAAATTCACCATTTGAATTTATTTTAATTTAATTCAAAAGCTTAAATATGGACTTTGAGTAACAAAACAATTTAATTTCACTAAAGTCAACATGAACAATGGTCAAAACTATTTTATTAGGATTCTATGTGCTTGGATATATTTTCTAGAATTTTTCTAAGTTCATTTGCTAATTTCTATTGCTTATTTGAATTCTCAAGATTTTCTAAAATAGAAAAGCTATTTAAAATCTCCAAACCGCTTTGGTCAAACCCATTTGGCTCAAATTTTTTCTCCGCTGGTCGGCTTTCTCACCAAATTGTCAAAGAAGACTGCTGGCAAGGCCTCGCCGCCTTCGCCAGTGGTCTCCACATACCAAGGCCCGCTTCACGACAGGGGGCCGCGAGGTCGCTGCCCTCAAGCGATGCAAATACCAAGGCTCGCCATGGATCTTCGCCGAGCTCCGTCTGACAAATGCGCCAACGACCCCAATTTCGTGCGTGGATGAGCCCTTCTAGAAGCTCTATCCTTCCCGCATCTATTTCAAACGAATTTGAAATTCGAATCCGCCTCAATCTCCTATTCTCCCACGCTGCTTTTCAATTGATTCGTCTCCGCCATCACACACCACCTCGCCATCCCCGACGCCTATAAATAGCCCCAAGCATCGCCATGCCACCCTTTCCAAAACCCCTCACCCAATTTCCCCTCCCGAACCTCTACGCCGCAAGATTTCATCTAGGGTTTTCGCCGAGCTTCGTTTTCGCCAAATTGCGCCGCCATCATCACCACCGCTGCCGTCAGGAGCACACCGCCGAGTCCGCTGTCGCCGCTTACCTCTTGAACCCTTCAGATCGCCGGAGCGCCACCGAGTCCCCGTCCGACAACATCCGTAGCTCACCGCCGCTTCAAGCTCGCCACCGCCGCCACCGACGTCCTCGACCACCCGGGAGCGCATCACCGTGTGTGCATAACTGGCTACACGCCTGTACCACCCATTTCCGGCGAGGAGCCATGTCACGGCGAAAGAAGGATCCGTCGGCGCCGTCGCTCATTGCCACCGTGTCACCGCCACCTCAGCTTTTGCCTCCGTGGGCGCGCATGTCGCCCTAGGTGGCGCCTGGTCACGCCACATGTGCGCTGCAGGCGCCACGCCACCGAGCCAATCCCACACCCTGTGAACCCAGCCCACTGCACCTAGCCGCTTACATGTGGGACCCACTGTTAGGTGGACTGCTGTGCAGTCAAACCCATAGCTGACGCCAGTGTTGCGCAATATTCCGATTTTTCTGTTAAAAAATAATTCGAGAAATTCAGTAAATCCAATTTTAGGGTTTTTCTTTACATTCAAACTTCCAAAGCCCATATCTTTTGCATCCGAACTCCAAATCGGTCCATTCTAAATTCTAAATTCCTATAAATTCAAGATCTATTTATTGGAGATTTTTATTTAGTTTTTGGAGTTTGTTTTGATTTTATTATTTATTTAGTTTGTTTGTTTGCTTCGCTTATAGTAGACTTCACACTTCTAGAAGATTTGAAGAAGAAGGAGCACCTCAAGACCAAAATCAATTTCTAGACCTGTTCCAAGGCAAGCTATACCTTTGACCATCTTGAATCCCAGTTTGCTAAAAGTTATTTTATTTCAAATTATTGCATTTCATTTAAATAATTATTTAAATGCTTTTAGGTATAGTTAATGATCCAAATTGTTATACCTTCCTTGTATAATTGATATGTCTTAATCCTTTGTCACCCTAGTTGGTACTTTAGTTGGTAATATTGTAGCACCAACGTGGGTGGGTTAGATGCGATTAGATTGCTTAGCCATGCCACGAATCATCTGTTCACGTAAAGTTGCAATTATCAACTTGACTAAGTGACTATGGACCTTTGTGATAATCTGTGTGTACTATGTGCTATTATGGCATGTGTTGCACTTAACCAACTGGGTAGTAAAAGGTTTGGACTGAAGCAAGTGGTGGAAACTCTGTGACATGGTGGCTATGTGATATGGGAATATGAATCTGTGTGTCAAAATAATCTGTGTGCCTTAGTTAGAATTTGGAAGTCTTGCCTTGGTCAATTAAGGACCGAACTTTGTGTGCTATTGAACTGAGCCCTTCTGTACGACCACATGCCTGTTATGGGACAGGCCTAGCTTAGTAAGATACTTAATTTGACATTGATTGCTCAGCAAGAGGGTTAGGCTATGTGGAAAGGGTGGAGGTGTGTGCTACCATGTAGTCGCATCATGGATTCGGTTCGCCGCTTCCTCGTCTAACGGTGTGTGTCGTACCATCCATTGTGTATAGTTTGGTATGACGAAGCACATCGGGAGTGTCAATGTTAAGATGAAGTTTCAAATGCTTTGTTACGATTAGTGCTCGCTACACTAGTTGTATCTTGTGGATAAAGTGTACAACCTCTCGCAGAGTGTTAAATCAATCTATTCAATAGCTGGCCATGGTCATGGACATGCTCGGGATTTCACATGAGGGTAGATCTTCATAAACCGTGTAGGAAGGAGCTGTGTGATCTAAATCATATGGCTATGTGAATAACTGCTTAGGTCTGTGTGTCTTTGTGAAATCAAATTGTTAAATTATTATTGTCTATTTGTTTTACTTATGCTTTCAATCTATTATTTGTATTCAATTGCAAATGTTGCATTTTCGCAAAAGAACCACGTAATGCCATTCCTTTGTAATAGGCCCGCATGTATAATTGCATTTACGTGGTATGGCTTAAGCAGTACGGTTGTGTACTCATGCTTGTTGTAAAACATGCAATGTAAGAGGAGGAGTCTTCGCTAGCATTCGAGGAGGAGTTCATCGAAGGTGCCTCGATCATAGGGTCTTGATCCCAATCGGTTTCGTGGTGAATTGATGGGATGTCGCTACCATTTCGCTTCTCGCCGCTATTTATTACTCATTAGTTCTCATGGGGTCAATAAATGTAAACTCGACCGTAAGGTCAAAACCCTTATTTGTTAATCAAATTATTCGTTTATGTTATTAATCACTTGTGTGGATTGATATCCATCTTTGTTGACACTGTGTGCACTAGCGTGATCCTGGACTAGTGCATTATACACACAGGGTCCAGTATAGTATTTTTGGGTCCCGACACGCCGCCTAGAGTGGAGCCCCGCCACCTCTGATCCCACCTCCGGCTTCACCTTTGCACGTTCTACGTGGTTATTCCCAATTCCATTTGTATGGGCAAATCGTGACATTGAAATATCCATACATTTTCACCGTAGATAAAATCTAGTTGATGCAATAGTATGAACTAGAACATTTTAAAAATTAAGCTTAGCCATTCTCGCACTCAAATATTTGATTTGGGGAATTTTAGCCAAAGATTCAACTATGGATTTAAAATAAGTCTATGTCATTATTATTTCATAGTAATTTGCAAATGATTTTAAAAGCAAAATAAAATAGAAAACCGGTTTAGACTTGGGCAAAATGGATAGTCGGTGGGTGCAAGTTTATGCACGCACTGCCTCGTTGAATGGTTGAGACCTGTGATTGTTTTGGAAGTTGCCTATTCAATTAAGGATCGGTTTATGAGCCGCAGATTGTAAAGCCTTTCGTGACTACCACAAGTCCAGAGGGACAGACTGCTAATTAATTTGCAAATTTCCACCGTTAGTTGTGCCATGTTGATGTGTGGGTATCGTGAAGACTTATTTTTAATACCCACGTGATGCAAGAGGGGCTTCCGCTTACGTGAAAACTTACTACAGTGAAACTTTAGCGGCATGACTACTTTGGGATGGCGCATTGTAAAGGCCTTGTGATAATTACTTAGTCGCACACCTATGGAAGTATGTGAAGAAGACATTAAAACTTGATTATCCCTTGTGGGTAAAATTGTACAACCTCTATAGAGTGTAAAACTATTCGAATAGCCGTGTCCACAGTCATGGACATGCTGAGCAAAGCCTTTCACGGATTACACTATGGCTTTGTTTTAAAAATGGTTTGACAAAATGATTTCAGGGATGTTTATTCCATATGGAAAATTTGGGCAGAAAACCTGGTGTGATGGGGTTAGTCCTTCACCATTTGTGTGTGGATGTTTATCCTACACTCAAGAATTGATGAATAAAAATGAAATTTGATTTTAGCTATAGACTAAACAACTTTTGAACTTAGTATTGTATTTAAAATGTCAAATATTGCTTTTGCACAAATAACCCTATAATCCTTCCTTTGATAATATCCATGCATGCATTAACTCTCATTATGGGTGTAACTTATAAGTATATTTTTATACTAACCCTTGCTTAATAAAATATTGTTCAGAGGAGAAGGACTTTGTGTCACATCCTCAAGTTAATTAATGATAATTAGTATGCATCTCATCAGCATACATATTGTTTTTGGAAGCATTTACATATTTTGTTGCATTTCGAAAATCTTAATCAAAGGTTAAAACCCTAACTCAAATTTACGATCTAAAAGAAAACAGAAACAAATGCTTATAAAGTTCTCTAGAAAATAATTTATTCAAATACTATAATAATTTTCACAAATAAATATATTTTTTCCAAAATTTTTGGAACTAAATTCGACGATAGAAAGTTCAAACTCAATACAATAACCTAAGTTAGGTTTGAATTTAAAATAGGAAAATAAATCTTGAACAGTGAGGTTTAAAATTTTATTTGAGTACTAGGATATCCCAGGAACCTCTGATTTATTACAGATTTTTAGGATTTTTATTGCTATTTTTAGTGTCCCGTCCAAAGTAGGTTTTCGATTTTAATCCTAGTCAAACCCTAAACTCAACCCTAGCACTGTTGGACTCAAAAGCGACTAATCGAGCCACTTTGACTTGGTTGAACCCAACCATCTACACATTTGGACCGTCCGATTTGATATCAACCGTCCGATTTGATCGGAGCCGCTCGGATCGTCCGAACTCGCAGCAAGATCTCGATCGCCGATCTCGACGGATCGTCAAACTTGTGGTCCTATCACCTCGATCGGTCCGAACGCTATGACCAGCCAATCGACTCAACCCAACCAACTAATCCGCGACCAGTCCAACGCGACCGAGGGCGCTACAGGCGCTTGAGTCGCCGCTAACCGGGCCTCACAGGTCGCCTTCTTCTTCCTCCTCATGTAGAGCAGCTGCGTCACATGGCCGTGATGCCCTGAGCAGCTTTGTCGATGTCGTGACCGCACCACCCTCCACGGCCTATCCTAGAGCTTCTATTTCAAGCCGCCTCCATTGTCGCCATATTCTTTGGGTTAAAACGCCTCCAAACTCTAGTTTCTTCTCACTTCTCCTCTTTTCGGCCGAGGAGAAGGAGGCTTGCAATTGCTCATCTTTGCGGTAAAATCCTCACCACGTTGTCCCTCATCTCCTAACTTCTAAGCCGCTTTCCATTTTTACTAATGCCACCCTTGTCATTGCTTGTAGCTCTCAAACATCTTCGTGCTCTCTCACCGCTCCAAAGTGTCCTCCAAAAGACACCATTGTGTCATCGTCACCTCTGGTGAGTATTATCCTCAACTTTGCACGTCATACCGTGTCTTTGGGTATGATATGGAAAACCCCTCAATCAATTTTGTCATTTCAAGATAGGATCTTGTGAATTTGAAGCTTTGTCCATTTTCGGCCGAAGAACACCTCTTCATCTCCCACTTCATTTCGGTAATGCATTCTTCGATTCCTTGCTACTAGAGCATCCTCTAATGATCTTTTAGCTATCCCGACCACTCATTGCCTAGGAAGCCTTCTCCACGTTGATGCTCATTGCCGTCGTGGACTTTTTCATCGTCGACACGACTCCAAATGCCACCCGAAGTTTCTCCAAACCTCTCTAGCCTTAGGTAGCTTCCTTTAGCTCATAGACGCTGGGCACTTTCGCCAGACGCATGTCGCGGAGCTTATTTGTGCATGCATGTGTTTGTCGAGTTTGCACCGCCGCTCATCTCCGGCTAGTCACCGTTCTAGGCCAGCTCTGCCATCGTCCCCATCACCAGGAGGTGCACACTGCTATTGTGCATCTATCTCAGGTCTTAGCCGGTGCCGCCATGGCGCTGTAGACCGGCGAGTCATTGGCAAGCACGCAATGTAAATCCGTTGTTGTATGCGATAGTCACCGAGTACGACAATTTGGATTAAACGGTGATGATTAGCATTTAAGTGTTGTCTTAGCCGCTAACTAGTCCTTACATGTGGAACCCTAATGTAAATCGGGAGGTAAGTGAAAACACCTCGAAATGACATGTGGGCCTAGCCCTAAATGCGCAAGAAGCACATCGCGATGCAAGGCGCACTGAGTCCAAT
Source organism: Phyllostachys edulis (assembly GCA_036346405.1). Taxonomy (NCBI): domain Eukaryota; kingdom Viridiplantae; phylum Streptophyta; class Magnoliopsida; order Poales; family Poaceae; genus Phyllostachys; species Phyllostachys edulis. The sequence goes on along the minus strand of JAYEVD010000856.1, from coordinate 50,610 downwards.
GTACTATGTCTATGACAACGGCCCCAGATGCCAGTTCGGGATTAAATTAGAGTTTAAAAGAAAAACACACTATGCATTGGACCCCACAAGTCAGTGACTGAGGCTAGCTCAGCGCTCGGTAGACAAAGTCTAAAATGCTTAAGAAAATCTGGAAATCAATTATTTGTAAACTAAAAAGACTTTTAACCTAAAAAATACATAACTAATTCATCTTAACTCCAAAATGAGTGAAACCAATTTTCATAATTTTCATTTTAACTAAAATTTATTTTAAAATAGGTTTCAAACATGTCACTATCACAGAAAATATATGCATAAAAACTCCAAATGAGTTGAACCAACTTAATTTGGTCTTATATTAATATCCTCTATTTATCTATGTAATCCTTTGCCTCCCCATTGCTCTGCGAATTTTGACCAAATAATTAAATTGAATGAACAGTAACCGGTTGGAATTAATTTGGATTTTTCTGAAAACTGATATTCAAACCTTCATAATTTTCACATATTAACTCCAAATGGAATAATTCTTTCACCTGAATTCATCTAAAATCATGAACTAGCCACTGTAGAAAAATCATGCATTTTTTAGCACTTTGATTTTTGAGGTATTTCTCGGTGTTTATTCGATGTCGTTATTTTATAGATTCCGAAACTTTTGACGTTGACTCTTACGCCACCGAAAGTGAGCAATTAATCTACCAGCAAGATAAGCATCATTTGAACTTTCTTTTGCATCATATTGATCCCAGATTTTGATTAGATAAGTGCAACGATAATTACTTGCATGCTATTTTTACTATATCACTGTTTTTGTGATGAATAGTTAGTTATATCCTATTCTTGAGGTTATCCTTGAATTATTCCAGTACCTACATGTTTAAGTTAGGTTGTGTGATATATATATTGTACGGGTTTGCTTAGCCATGCAAGTCTAGATTCGGTAGTTTGATTGTCGGGAATAACCCGACAATTAAGGGAGACACAAACTTTCTTATCTTCTTTTATTCCAGATCTTCAGATTCATTACTTAAGTTAAAACTTTGTCATTTTAAAAGAGTTTTGGGGCTTGGACAAGTGGTTGCTAGTGAAGGTGCCTTCATGCACAAGATCGGGTATGTGGTTGACTTGTCCGGACTAACAAGGACCAAACTTTGGTGACGTCGTTAATTCAAGTAAAACTTGTACTTCCACATGCGGGTTGGGAGCCGCTGGTCAAGTAGGGGGAAGGTTTTGATTGGGTTGGGTTTCAGGTGGTGTGAGGACATTTGTGTTCGATCATTTGTTCATAGGAGCCGATGTCTATAGTGTGCATGGGAGCACCATTTTTCTTTATTTACATTGCATCAGTATATCCAACATAACTTGCGAGCCCACTTAGCAAGCACTATCAGTCATTTGTACTAAGTTAGAGGTTCATCTCGCAAGGGGGACCTCGCTCAATACCACTTTCTTGCCGAAAAATACCGAATCTCGATTTCCTCAGCCGACACACCTTAGGAAGTGTGTTAATTCCGGTGTCTTACGGGCTAGTCGAGTTGTGTGGGTAAAGTAGTACACCTCTGCAGAGATAAATCTATTCGAATAGCCATGTCCATGATTATGGACAATTGCTTGAGTTCGGGAGTCACTATCGTTAGACTATGAATTAAAATTTGTGGTTACAACTTGGTATTCGGTATGAACGGGAGTTCATGCATGTTAGTGTATCAAAGTGGGCTGACACTTTGGTTTTTGTTTGATTCATTTGTTTGTCAATGTATTACTTTATCACATGCTTTACTTCTACTTCAAATCTGATTTTGAAATGGCAATTGAAAAACTAGTATGTGTAGGTTGAAAATTGTTGTGTTTTCCGCAAAACTAAAGCCACTAATGTTATCCTTTGAATGACCATTATGCATAACTAATTTTATCTTTGTGTAAGACTTGCGAGTGCATTTTGTACTTAACCTGGCTGTAACGATTCAGCTGAAGAAGACTTCGAGCCCAACGAGCTCGTTAGTGTCGATTTAGGCGACACTAACGAGTAGTGCCATTATCTGATTCCCAGTCGGTTTCCATGGGTTATGGGCATACCTTGCTGGAATTTTGGTTTATTTATAATGTTTCCGCTACCACTCTAAGTGTTTATTTGAATTTGGCCAGTCGGCCCTTTTGTAATCGATGTAGACTTGAACTATTATGATATATGTCTTTCCTTATGTCTTTGTATGAATGTTGTATGGATGTAATCAATGTTGAATAAGAGTATGAGTGTGTTGGTTGCTAATCTTGGGAGCCAACATGATCTCATGCTCGCTGTTCATGAATTTCAATTTAACTCACTAAGGGTGGGCTTGAACCGTTTAGAGAACCAATCATCATGTAGTGCTCGCAGAGGAGCAGCGCGCATGTTCACCGGGGCTCTAATTCGGGCATGACCTCTTGCTTAGATGGAGTTAAGTTGGAATCCATTTACTGGAGGCCCAAAGTTATTTCCATAAGACCGGAAAGGCCTCGGTCTTACGGAAATAACTCAGGGGTCCCCACATTGGGGGCCCTCGAGGCGACTCAGCCGCAGGCCATGACGGTTGGGTGTTGCTGAGGAGCTGGAGGTGACGACCAAAGGGCAAAGGCTGAGGCACTGAGCGGTTTACTGATCTATCTCTGCATTTTGGTCTTGACCCCTTGTCTTCCTTGGTACGGTTCTTGCTAGGATGTTGAAATAAGGGAGAATATACGAGTGCAGTCATCAGTTGAATACATATTTAGTAGTTGGTTAATTAGTTTCTGCCAAGTTCAGTTGTTTAAGGTATCAAGCAATGGTAGCTCGTTCCTGTCAGGATTTAGCTGGTATATTGTATTTGTATGCATCTCAATGTTAAACTTCCATTAATTTAGTTATGTTAGGATTGGAATTACTGCTAACAGATAAACAATTATTCTGAGAAAATGTTTACATCACTAATATACTGCTATACTGTGTGCATCTTTAGCTAGTTTCTGCTTAGCCTTGTATAGGAAAGATTTATATTTAGTCAATTTTCGTGAGAGCATCTAGCTTGTTAGCTGCTATGTTTCAGCAGATGCTAAGTTCGAACATTTACAGATTCTGACGATGCCAAGATTGATATAGCTATAGTTCTGTCAGCAAGTGGATATGGAAGATGCTGAATTGTTTTTAATTATATTTCTTTTGATTCAGCTATAAGAATGAATGCTTCATCTCAGCATATATCTTAACATCTGAAAAATCCTATGTTAGTTCAGAACATGTCATGTTCATGGTAGTGTTAGAGATATATGTATAGTGTGTTATTCCCCTTTGTTATGAGGGGTTATTTGCATATTCACCTTTTGTACTTTGTATATATATATTGGCCTTTTGGCCCCCTTATAATACAAGCGCTATTCATAACATGGTATTAGAGCGTACCTAGGGTTTTTCCCGTCGCTTCGCTTGCTTCACTTGTCTCCCGTGCGTCGCCCCGCCGCCGCCTCTCAGATCCGCCGGCGTCACCTCTTGCCTGGAGGTCGCCGCCTTATCGTCATCTTTGACGTCTCCTGAGCGGATCCTCTTCTCCATTACGCCACGACTCTCCCGATCGACTACACTTTTGTTCTTGCCCGATCTTCGTCGCGCGCCGGTCAAAGCCGAGCCCGACTCCTTGTGCCGCTGCCGGATCGTCTTGCCGCTCGGCGCCTCCGTCCCGGACGCCCCCGCACCTGTTTGTGCCGCCCTCGGTCTCCGCTTGCGACCGCCCTCTAGATTCCGCTGCCTGCGTCACCGAAGCCTTCGATTCCGCCGCCGAGATTTCGCCGTCTCCGCTGAACTTCGATGCGCCGCCGGACGATCACGCTGTTGTTTCGGGTTGCTTTCGCCTGGCTGTACTCGGCCGATGCCGCCGACGCCATCGCTTCCACCTTCGCTTCGCTCATTGCGCCGCCGGGAACCTAGTTCCCTGCGCGCATGCGCAAACTTGCGCGTGTTGCGCCAGGGCCGACAACTGTTAGCCGGTTTTAATCGCTCGGAAGAAAAGAAAAGAAAAATCATTACGCCGTTCTAACCGCCACGCCGCCCAAAGACCGCCGTTAGACTTCGTTGTTTTAGTCGCTGCGTGCCGCCCAAATACCGCCACCAATGGGCACTATTTCGCTTCCACGCTTCAAAGACACCGCCTCCTCCAATGCCGCCAGTGGTGGTGGCCATCCTCATCGCTTCTGCGCCGCGACAAGGTCGGCCATTATTGAGTCCCAGCTATAAGAAGTAGCGGCATCTTTCACGCCGTTCTTCTACTAGCACTAGCACTGGTGCTTCTACATCGACGTCTATATCGACTCCTTCAGCAGTTTCTCTCACTGAGTAGGAGATAGCCAGACTTCGACGCCTGCTTGCCGCTTGTGTTCTCCTCGACAGTTCTCACATCGACTCTTCTGCACCGCGAAACCACCCCTACACGATCCATTACCTCACCGTGGATTCTTGATTCTAGAGCATCTTTTCACATGACTTCTGATTCTTCAACTCTGTCTTTCATTACACCTCTTGATTCTCCTGTTAGTGTTTTTACTGCTGATGGTACCTCTCTTTTTGTCTCTGGTCGAGGACCTCTTAGCAACTCATCTTTTCATGTTTCTTCAGTTGCTCATGTTCCTCGCCTTACCATGCAACTTTCTTCTAAGCGACATCGACCTTGGTTGTCGGATCATTCTCGACTCTGGCTCTTGTTGTGTTCAGAATCGCCACACAGGAGTTCTGGTTGGTTCTAGCCCTCGGTGTCTTAACTTACAGCGTCTCTGGGAGCTTGACTAACTTCACCTTCCTTTCGCCGCCACCGCCGCCGCCAATCTCTCCGCTTTTGCCACTCCGCTCATCGGCTCTTTCCAAGAAGTGGCATCACCGCCTTAGTCATCTATGTGGATCTCGTCTCGTCGCCTTTAGTTCGTCGTGGCCTTCTGGGGTCTATCTTAGGAGACGTGTCTTTAGATTGTCAGGGCTGTAAGTTAGGTAAATAGATTCAGCTTCCTTATCCTCATAGTGAGTCAGTGTCTCAGCGTCCCTTTGATCTTGTTCATTCAGATGTTTGGGGTTTGGCTCCCTTCGTTTCGAAGGGGTCATCGATATTATATCATATTTATAGATGATTTCTCTCGCCACACTTGGATATATTTCATGTCTTCTCGTAGTGAGGCCTTGTCTATCTATAAACAATTTGCCACTATGGTTCGTATACGCTTCTCCACTCCTATTCAGATCTTTCGTGGCCGACTCACGACGAGTACCTCTCTTGTTACCTGCAGCCTTCCTTACCGAGTAGGGCACTCTCGCCGCCTCTTGTCCCGGTGCTTATGCTCGAATGGTGTCGCCGAGCGCAAGCATCGTCACCTCCTTGAGACGGCTCGTAATCGATGATTGCCGCCTCTATTCCACCTCACTTTTGGGCCAAGGTTGTTTCCATCGCCACCTATCTCGTCAACATCCAACCTCTTACGCTTCTTCAGGTGCGATCCTGTTGAGCGCCTCGTGGTCTTCTTCCCGACTACTCATTCTTCGCTTGTTTGATCGTGTTTGCTACGTTCTCCTCGCCTCGAGAACACACCAAACCGACCGCTCACCGTTGAGTGTGTCTTTACGATACAATCTTTGAGCACAAGGGCTATCAGCCGGGATCTGTTGGTTGCCGGATGCGGATTTCTCGGGATGTGACTTTCGATGAGTCTCGTCCCTTCTACCCACGTCTTGCCTCTCCTTCGACTTCCTCTGTGGAGTCTCTGTCTTTTTTGACCTTTCCCGATACACCTATATCTGTCTTGCCCTCGTCCACCCGTCCCACTGAGTCTCCACATATTCCTCCTGTAGCCTCTCTGCCGTTGTCGCCGCCTGCTTCGTCTCCTGTGGCTCTTCAGGCTCCTCCCACTACAGTACCCTTTCCCCCTCTCTTCTACACTCATCGACCTCGTATTGAGGATCTTCCAGATGAGCCATCTTCTCCTGATGTTCCATTTTCTCCTGATGCTCCATCTTCCCCTGATGGGTTATCTTCTCCTCGCTATGCTCTCCGCGATCGCCAGTCGATTCGGCCCCCTGCTTGTTTTGCTTTTGCTGGTGCAGCTACTCATGAGCCTGTCTCCTACCAAGATGCTGTTACTCATCTTGAGTGGCAGCATGCCATGGCCGAGGAGATTGCTGCCCTCGAGCGTACTGGTATTTGGGATCTTGTTCTTTTTCCATCTCACTCTCGTCCCATTACGTGTAAGTGGGTCTATAAGATTAAGACTCGTTCTAATGGCTCTCTTGAGCGCTATAAGGCACATTTTGTTGCTCGTGGCTTCTAGCAAGAGCATGGTCGTGACTACGACGAGACTTTTGCTTCTGTGGCCCATATGACCACTGTCCGCACTCTTCTTTCGGTGGCGTCTGTTCGCCACTGGTCTGTTTATCAGCTTGATGTCAAGAATGCCTTTCTTAATGGCGAGTTGCATGAGGAGGTCTACGTGCATTCACCACCTGGGTATTCTGTTCCTGAGGGCATGGTCTGTCGCCTTCGTCGCTCTCTCTATGACCTTAAGCAAGCCCCTCGTGCTTGGTTTGAGCGCTTCTCCTATGTGGTCACTTCTGGCTGCTTTTCACTAGTGATCATGATCCTGCGCTCTTTGTCCACACTTCGCCTCATGGTCGGACTCTTCTTCTTTTGTGTGTTGATGATATGATCATTAATGAGATGATTCTAAGTACATTGCCTTTGTCAAGGCTCGCCTTAGTGAGCAGTTTCTTATGTCGGATCTTGGTCCTCTTCATTACTTCATTGGAATTGAGGTTACTTCCACTCCAGATGGTTTCTTTATGTCCTAAGAGAAGTATATTCAGGATCTTCTTGATCGCGTCTCTCTCACTGATCAGCGTACTGTTGAGACTCCTATGGAGCTCAATGTTTACCTTCGACCCTCTGATGGCGGGCTTCTTTCTGATCCGACTCGCTATCGTCATCTTGTTGGGAGTCTAATCTACCTTGTTGTTACTCGTCCGGATATCACTTATCCAGTCCACATTTTGAGTCAGTTCGTCTCTGCTCCTACTTAGGTCTACTACAGCCACCTTCTTCGAGTTCTGCGATACCTTCGTGGGACTATCTCTCATTGTCTCTTCTTTCCACACTCCAGCTCGTTACAGCTTCAGGCTTATTCGGATGCTACTTGGGCCAGCGATCCTCCGATCACCGGTCTATCTCTTCATCGTTTTTCTTGGTGGTTCTCTCATTGCTTGGAAGACAAAGAAACAGACTGCAATGTCCCGTTCGAGTGCAGAGATTAAGTTGCGAGCTATGGCTCTCTTGACAACAGAGATTACTTGGCTATGGTGGTTACTTGAGGATTTTGGTGTTTCTGTCATTATACCGACTCCTCTCTTGTCAGACAGTACATGTGCTTCAGTATTGCCCGTGACCCTGTGAAGCATGAGCTCACCAAGTATATTGGTGTTGATGCTTCCTTCATGAGGTCTTGTGTGCATGATCGGTGATTGCTCTTCAAGATGTGCCTTGATTAGCTTTCAGATAGCGGATTTCTTCACGAAGGTCCGGACTCGAGCACGCAAGATTTGCTTTACCTCTCCAAACTCGGTGTTGTTGATCCACCATGAGTTTGAGAGGGTGTTATAAACATATGTATAGTGTGTTATTTTCCATTGTTATAAGGGTTATTTGCATATTCACCTCCTGTACTTTGTATATATATATTGGCTCTTTGGCCCCTCGATAATACAAGCGCTATTCATAATAGGTAGTACCTTATCAACATTCTTGAACTTTTAACTTCCAAACTCTTCATTCCTTAGAACTTCATCCTTTGAGCTGAAACTCTGCACTTCTCAGTTCTTACACTAGATGTTTCCTGATGGCATTCAGCTCGCACCCTGAACACACCGATCGACTGGCGAACACAGATGACATGTGATGTGGTGAGCAACTATCTTTGCCATCATATTCAGGATTAATCACAAGTTTTTCCTTGTAGCACAACAACAATCGTGTATGTCAGGAAATAGATAAAGCAACAAAAGGAGAATGGCTACATCTGTTTTTTTCTAGCATTCCAAGAACAAGAGTAGACAAAGTAGAGTTAACAATTTTCTGTAAGGTACTTCTGAAGTCAATCACGTGATGCCACTTAGTCCAGTTACCTTTCTTTTCTTTTTTTTCTTTTTTTCTTTTTTGTAGCAGGTACTGCTGAAGTCAATCACAGGGCCAGCAGCATATTTCAGAGAGGCCATTCACGAGAGGCCAATTTAATTTGTCACCCAAAATGTAAGTCATTGCCACTTTTTTGCCAACATAAACAAAAGTTCTTGTATCGCTGGCTGCTCAACTTTGGGTGTATCTTACATTAGAACCTATATAATCCTTATGGAGATGAATTTAGTTATGATTGAGATCGTACAGTTCTTAAATTTCTGTGATGTTTCAGCTCAAGTACCCACCCAGTGTGCTTTATCTCTGAATTTTTATACTGTGACATGTTGTAATTTACTAATTATAGAATTTGAATCCAAAGTCGCCAACTTTTATACTGAGTATACATAAGAAGTAAATTGAGAAGCAGGAAAAAGTATTTACTTTGCCTTTACTTTTTAACAAGGTATGAACACATATTGCTCTAGTGCATCCCAGAAGTAAGATTTTTGAACAGTTCGATCCGTACTTGCTGTCCGCTTTCCCTGGCAGCTGTCTTAACAAATGTAGTTTCTTTATGAGTTTGTAGATCAAATGAGATCTGTAGAATTACTAGTGTCATCTGTATCTGAGAACAATCTAATACAATTTTCCTTGCAGATGAGCACTGGGAGCAACAAATGACAAATGGAAGGTTAGCCCGTGCACCTCGAAAATTCGTGTACCCACTGCCCATGATCAACTTTGTAGATAAACTACTACTTCGTTGTTGAACTACTTCAAACTCTAGGATGTGTGATACTTATTGTGTGAAATTTGAACTCAGAACATGTTGCTGTTGAATCTCTATTTAATGGCGGTCCATATCTTGTTGCTGCTGGATATCAGTTCAATTGTAGTGGATGTCGTCAATTGCATGTAGTTGTGCTATAGCAATGGTTTGTGGTTGTGTGGATTGGTTTTTGCACGCAATTGTTGAAGTGGTAAATGTTATATTGTATGGTTGTGGTTCTGCTGTATCAATGGATGTCTTTTGTCTGCAGTTTATGTTTGTATGACTGCTATAGCCTATATGTGGAGAATTGGCTGGAATTAACTGCTGGATAAAAGCAGGGAATTGATATTTCCCGAGTGCCAGCATAACACTCGGGGAAAGAATAAACACGTGGCGGCAAAGGATCCGTCCCCGAAGGTACTCGTGATGGTAGTTTCCGTGTATTGACATTTGGAGACCATTCCGTTACGGTCCGCAAAGCGCGTTATCTACAAAGGTAGGTTCCTGTGTGTCTACGGTTCCCCTAGAGTTTTGTGAACACACGGGCACATGTTTCGGACATTCTACACGGGAAAAAGAAATTTCTCCATTTAGGATTTGTTTGGATAGAAAAGGATTAGATTCAATCCTTTCAGATTAAAAGGATATTTAGTTCAAATTTTGAGTCAATTCGAAAGAATTGAGTTAGATCATAATGTATCCAAGCAAGCCTAAAACAGGTCTTTTTTCGACGGCTGGCCTTCGGAAACCTTTGTCCCGAGTGTTTGTCGTATTTCCTTGTGTTCCCTCGGGAACTTAGCAGATCCTGGTAGCTAGTCCAGCATGCAGTACTAATTTATTGGGATCATCCGACTAACAACCAGCACTTGACATCACCCATCAAGCCAGCACATGATATATATGACTTGTGATGTCACACTGCACACCTACTGCAATCAACTGAATCAAGCGCTTGACTTAGGATACCCCGGCAACTAACCGCTAATTGATCAAAGACAACTTAATAGCAGCGAGCAAGCATGCACATAGCAATCATGCCTCGTGTCTGTAAAGATCCATAACACTAGTTCTCATTAGACCCAGGGGCGGCACAACAAACATGATTGGTGCCTGCTAATCCAGACATGTCGATTATCGCCAACAAATTAGGACTCAGACACTGTACACCAGGGAGGGAGCTAGACCTCGGGCTGTTGGAACAATACTGACCGGCACGAGTCCTAAGCTGTGGCTGGCTCCGCCCTACAGTACACTGTACATGAAGCATGGATGCATACGCCAATGCATTACGCATTGATTTGTACTGATCCTGTGAAGATCAATGGCATCGATGGACGTGCTTCATATGCATTAAGAATGCAAGCGTCCGGCCGGCAAGTGCACGAGCAAAGCGAAGAGAGCTCACCAACCAAGCCACCCAAAGTCCATAAGCATGATTAGACTGCCGTCCAGTCTTTGGCTCTCCGCAACGTCTTTCATCATTCTACCCCTAGCTAGCTATCCTCTACTTATGCACACCCAGGCTCACATTCCTTCCTCTCCCCACTTTGCTTCCCTTCTACTCCCTCCTTCCGCATCTCTCTCTATATATAATACCCATGAGCTCCATTGACACATTTGGGGGCCTACTCTAATGAAGACACCCACCATTATCCATCTCCACACATAACCACTTCCTCACTAACATGGCAAAGAAAAATCCATCACCACTAGCATTGCACTCCACGCTACATTTTCAACATCCAATGCGACCACCTTCCAAGTGCTCGAACCCATGGCCCACTTGTCACTCTATACAAAAAAAATAGCGCACCGTCACGTCATCGCACGCTCGAAAGTGGAAAGCCAAATCGTTTGCACGCTTGAAAGTGGAAAGGCACACGCCAAGAGATGCACTGCAATCAAAGAAAGAACATATATTGAGACCATTAGGGGTGTAAGTGGACGCGGGTCATCCGCGAACCCATTAAACCCGCTCCACATAAAACAATGAGTGGGTGTTGGTGGGTCAACTCAAAAATTAAGTGACTGCTTACGGGACGTCCATATATTCCACTACGTGGCCGTATATCCCACTACTTCAAGAACAACTAATTAGCAACAAGAAACAACAAGATTTTTTTTCTTTGGGAAATAATTCGAAAGGATGCATTCTACATTTATACTCTGCATTCAGACCGTACTAATGCTAGCAGCAGGTTTGACAAAGCTCCTTGAGTTATTCTATACCTCCGGTACATTGGCTTAGGTGTTCAGGATTGTTGCTCGGCCCCGGCTGCCAACATATGCCTCTGCTTCCACATTGAGATTCTCATACCCCACTTTGATTGTCGGTAGTTCAATTCCAATTCTGCATAGAAGAAACATCATAAGGAATAAATATAATGATATCGATTTTACTCTCATGTCAAGATTGAAATTCCGTTCAAAAAATGTAAGTGTTTTTTGAATGTAAGTTTGGAACATTGAAAGCTTTCATCTATGCTATTATGAACTGAAGAAGGTTGTGTCGATGTTGCGCAGCAGAGTTACTCGTCGACGTGTTCTTTAAACTTGGAATAGTCAAGAGACAATTGATTTATAGTCTCAGTGAGCAAAGCAATTGACCGTGAAGTTGCGAGTTTTATGGGTGCCGTGTTGCCCGCATAAAAGCTTTGTGGGCTGCCGTCTTGACCAGCATAAAAGCTTGTGGCCAAGTGAGCAAAGTGCGACTAACCCATAATACGTCACTTTCATCCCTAGAGACCATCCAATCAAAAATCAACGGTTTACGCGGATCGGTAACGGTATTTCCTAAAGAATAATAACAATTAGTTGCATGGCCATGATCTGAAGTCTGAACTGCCGATTTTCTCACATGACAAGGTGCCATCATATACACGCTGCACTGCAGTGTTGGGCTCCAAATTCTCTCTCTCGCGTACACACTGACTCAAACACTAGCTAGGTAGCTCCCAACAAGACAAACAAAGCAAGAAGAAGGCAACCAAGAATAGTGTAGGCTAATGAGGAGACTTCCAACCACAATTCTCCTCCTACTGCTGCTCCTCGCATTGCCGCCGCCGGACGCCGTGGCGCTCACGGCCGACGGCCTCGCGCTGCTGGCGTTCAAGGCGGCGGTGACCGAGGACCCGTCGTCGGCGCTCTCAGCGTGGTCGGAGTCCGACGCCGATCCGTGCCGGTGGCCGGGCGTCACCTGCGCGAACGCCTCCTCGCCGGCCGGCGCGCCGCCGCGCGTGGTCGGCGTGGCCGTGGCCGGGAAGAACATCTCGGGGTACATCCCCTCGGAGCTCGGCTCGCTGCTCTTCCTCCGCCGGCTCAACCTCCACGGCAACCGCCTCACCGGCGCCATCCCCGAAGCGCTCTCGAACGCGTCATCGCTCCACTCTGTCTTCCTGTACGGCAACGCGCTCACCGGCGAGCTCCCGGTGGCGCTCTGCGACATCCCGCGGCTGCAGAACCTCGACGTGTCCGGGAACTCCCTCTCCGGGGAGCTGTCACTCGACCTCCGCAACTGCCGGAGCTTGCAGCGGCTCATCCTCGCCAAGAACGCCTTCTCCGGAGAGGTGCCGGCCGGCATATGGCCGGAGATGGCCAACCTGCTGCAGCTCGACCTGTCCTCCAACAACTTCAACGGCTCCATCCCGCCGGACCTTGGCGAGCTCCCGAAGCTTGCCGGCACACTCAACCTCTCGCACAACCGGTTCTCCGGCGTCGTGCCGCCGGAGCTCGGCCGTGTGCCGGCGACCGTCACACTCGACCTCCGCTTCAACAACCTCTCCGGTGCCATCCCGCAGACGGGCTCCCTAGCCAGCCAGGGTCCCACGGCCTTCCTTAACAACCCCGGCCTATGCGGCTTCCCGCTTCAGGTCCCCTGCCGCGCCGTCCCGCCGCCGACGCAGTCGCCGCCACCACCGAAAACGAGCACATCATCAGATTCCATTTCCACCTCGCCCGACCAGCACCACCCTATCAAAACGAGCCTGATAGCGCTCATCTCCGTCGCTGACGCCGCCGGCGTCGCGCTCGTCGGCATCATCCTCGTGTACATATACTGGAAGGTCAAGGACCGGAGGAAATGCCGCCGCGGCCTTGCTATCGGACAAGACGACGGCGGCGACAACGACAGCAACACGGGACTCTGCCGCTGCCTGTGGGGACGCCGCGGCGGAGGAAGCGCCGACGACTCGGACGGGTCTTCGGACGACGAGGAAGGCGGCGACGGCAAGTACAGGGGCAGCGAGGGGGAGCTGGTGGCGATCGACCGCGGGTTCCGGGTGGAGCTGGACGAGCTACTGCGGTCGTCGGCGTACGTGCTGGGGAAGGGCGGGAAGGGGATCGTGTACAAGGTTGTGGTGGGCAACGGGTCGACGCCGGTGGCCGTGCGGCGGCTGGGCGGCGGCGGAGGCGGCGCGGACCGGTGCAAGGAGTTCGCGGCGGAGGCGCGGGCTGTGGGGCGGTGCGGCATCCCAACGTGGTGCGGCTGCGCGCCTACTACTGGTCGCCCGACGAGAAGCTCGTCGTCACCGACTTCGTCGGCAACGGCAACCTCGCCACCGCGCTGCGCGGTAAGTTACCACTTAGCACTACTTGTTGCTACGAATGACGCGTATCGCTTACTCCCACCGAGCTTACTAATATTAATTGTTTTTGTTAGGATTAGATGTGATGCGTTTTAGACTTTTGACTGCTGTTTAGTGTTTGCGTGTTTGGAATTTTCTTATTTGGGGGTGGTGTGGTAGCTGTAGTAAACTAATTTGATTTTGATTAGTTCGGCATTAGCCATATCTAAGGTTAAACACGACACATACGACTAAACAACCTCTTCTTGTCCATCCCAGAAAAAGAATGGCAGAGGACACAATCCTATACATATACTCAACGTAGTTACGGCATGACACGTAGTTTGCTACGCCGCAAGTAATGATGCCTAGTAGTACGCCAATCGCCGATGCACTCATGCATGCCTTTGGCGAGACGATTCGACTTCGCATAAATTGGGGGTCAATGTACTTTTCATCGCTAGCAAAAAAAATATCCCTCTCTGAATACTCCATACTGCTGCTGGTACTCTGACTGTACTGATATCACAAGTCGTATACCTTGGACGAAAGGAGTAGAACTGTAGAAGCCTGGTAGAGGGTACAGATGCAAGACCTCACATGAACGGATCGATCGAGAGAGTTCAAAACAGCGGCTTTCTTCCTTGTCTCGAACGGACTGGTCAGTCAGTTCGATCCCATCTCCAGTCATGGGATGGAATTGTCAGAGGGAAATGCACCGACGGACAGGTGAGAGCGCGAAAGCTTCCAAAGAGGGGCGAAAGCTTGTCTCCCTGGCTGGACCACATTCTGTGATGCCGGGATGGTCCCTGGTCTTGTGCTGCCTTGTCATCTCTTTCCTGCTGCTGCCATTTGTCTTGGGCAACGAATGGCAAAAGTAGTTCGCCAAAAACATCTGGGAGAGATTCCTCGGGTCAAACAGTTACTACGATCGAGTCATTTTCTTCCTCCCTTCTCGTGGACAGAAGCTTCAGATCGACCATCGATATGGTATAGCATTGCTATGAGAACGCTCATGATATGTGCTATAGCACGATGAAGATCCTCCGGTGTTCATTTTGATGGAAGATCTCAAGAATGGATCTGGATCGTTTGTTGTAATGCGGAGGATCACTGTGTGAACAGAGTAAACAGTACTCGACAGTAATACCGTAGAAACAATGGAATTTTTAACTGTAGCAGCCGTTGGTGCGATAGGTTAAACTCAGCTTTTCGATCGAACGGTAGAAATCGACTTCTCATACGTGGTACTGTAAATCCTCTGTATTAAAGCTTCCACGCAGAGAATCTATTTCACTAAAGTATTGCTCTCTGATCTGATGAAAGTAGGAGACTTGTGTTGTACCATATAAAATCATTGTTTCCTGCAGAGGCTGAAACATGGGAACCAAAAGGACCTTTTTAGGCCTGAAACCATTGTCACTGTCATGGCCTAACAGCATGATCTTCTGGGGCTAAAATAAACCCTGAAAGTTGTCCATGAGAGCCAAAAGCAAAGACAAGAGCGAAAACATTATTGACAATTTAGAGTCACGCCTTGGTGATGCGCATGATCACCGCTTTATGTGATTAATGATGGATGTAGTACCGGTTGTTGACGGCTTCTGTCGCTTTAGGCTTAGTAAGACAAAGGTTGACAACTTTGTATGCTGTGAGATAAAAAAAATAAGAATTTTTTTGGGAGATACCTAGTGGAGAGGCTATGTTTAGTGCGTACGGTTTGTCTGATTTTTCTTGTTATTTAACTAGCAGAGACCAATGGTTGCATCTCTAATTTCACCAAATTTATTTACATTATGTAATGTTTGTCTTTGTTACGAAAATATTTCCTATCACCCAAATGTCTTTTGTACTTTGTACCGGAACTAACCCAAAGTCGCGAGAATTGAGATGCCAACTGCCGTCTATTATGATACAGGAGTACTTGTATATCTGTTTGGGAGGGATTAGCTTCTTTTGGAATTTTTGCTTACCATGTAAGCTAGGGCACACAAACTCCATGTTCTCAATACCAATGGGGACAGCTTGTCTTAAAAATTACTCTACCATTCTCCTATTTAGGAAGACTCAACCCCTTTGCCGCTCCCACATTAAATTTTGTTTTCTACTATCAGCAACACTTGTTCTGAACATACACCTCACAAAAATAAACCATTGCCAAATGAACAACAAATCAGCCACAGTATGGAGAATCAATTCTCACTACGCAAGTCCCTCCGAGGCATCCTGAATCCAAGATGCATATGCAGCAGTGCTCATGAACAGTGGCAAAGCAAACAGGCCGGGCAGGCAGGGGTTGCTTGTGCCTGCGGGAAGCATCAAGCTAGCAGCAATGTGCACTGCACTGCACTGCATTGCATCGCTGCATCATGTGCCCGGTGAAATGCATGACTCTGATCTGCTGCTACGGACACATTACAGTGCTAGTTAAATGCCTTTTAATCCTGGGTACTATCTACTACTGGTAGTACATTAGTATAATCTATGCTCCTTAACATGCACATGAATCCATCGGATCGTATTGCTAGCTGCTTTCGGGCTAGCACATGCATGCGTCGCTGCAATTGCCCTTGGGTGACCATGTGGCTTTTATAGTTTTATTGATTCTTATTTGATGTTCTATTTAGTTTTTGGTTTTAATCTCAATTGCTGATACTGTATCCCAAAATCATGTTCCAAAGGTGAAACCTAAACGTTAGGTGGAGCATATTCTTCCACGAAAATATGAGGAGTTAAGATGCGGCAATATGTGTAGGAAGCCACTAGTGGGATCAATTTTTTTATGTCACCGGTGCTACGTAGTCGGTGCTATAAAATGTTTCCCTAGTGGGAGAGGGCGAGAGGTAGAGGAATATGGGTTGATTAGATCTTGCAATAGACGGCGACAAGGATTTTCAATTAGGAGGATAAACATGGCTCTTTTATTTAACGCGAGAGCCTTCACCATGAAAATGTGCTCTTAAATATCTAAATTTAGCTAGGACGGTCCACTCCCCATTGTCACGCTGGATCGACTCGACCTGCGATATACCGTAAACCAAAATTTCCAATGTGTATTTTCGATGAATTTCCTGCCCTCTTGATGAATTTTGTATGTTTTGATTTCAAACAGCTTCACAAAATCAGCACAATAATTACTCCAAAACACTCGCTCTCCTGCAAATTGACTACTGACTCGTTGCTGCGTTGAAATTGAAGGTCGACCCGGTCAACCCGTCCTGTCGTGGTCAACGCGGCTGAAGATCTCCAAGGGCGCGGCGCGCGGGCTGGCGTATCTCCACGAGTGCAGCCCCGGCGGTTCGTCCACGGCGAGGTCAAGCCCTCCAACATCCTCGTCGACGCCGACTTCACCCCCGCGTCGCCGACTTCGGACTCACCGCCTCCTCGCCGTCGCCGGCTGCACCTCCGACGACAACCTCTACCCTCTTCCGCAACCGCCCTCGGCGGGCGGCGGCCTCCTCGGCGGCGCCATCCCCAACGCCAACCCGGCGGCGGCGCCGGTGCCGGACCGCGGTGGCGGGTACCGCGCCCCGGAGGCGCGCGCGCCGGGTGCGCGGCCGGCGCAGAAGTGGGACGTGTTCTCCTTCGGCGTGGTCCTCCTGGAGATGCTGACGGGGCGGGGGCCGGCCGACCACGCGTCGCCGTCGACGTCGGCGTCGTTCTCGGCGTCGTTGACGACGACGGACCGGTCCGGGAGCGGGGAGCACGGGGCCGTGCCGGAGGTGGTGCGGTGGGTGCGGCGCGGGTTCGAGGAGGACGCGCGGCCGGTGGCGGAGATGGTAGATCCGGCGCTGCTGCGGGAATCGCCGCCGCTGCCCAAGAAGGAGGTGGTGGCGGCGTTCCACGTCGCGCTGGCGTGCACCGAGGCCGACCCCGAGCTCCGGCCGAGGATGAAGGCCGTCGCCGACAGCCTCGACAAGATCGGGTCGTGAGATCGAGATTAATTAATTCACACTGGCCAGGAGTGAAAATCTTCTGCTTTCTTGAGGCGATCACAAGCTAGTCAGAGAAATTCCCTCTCCCTCTCCTGTTCTGTTGTCCAGTTCCTTTTTTCTCGTTTGCTTTCTTGTGTAATTGTGGGGTTTTGTATCTGTTGGCTATTTTCTGGATGCAATTAATGATTTTTGTAATGATATAGCGATATATATAAGAGGGCATTTTCTTTTTCACCGTCAGTTGATATAAGCAAGGTGTTTCTTGTGAAGTTCTACTGTTGTGCTGTTTTCGTTAATTAAGTACAACGCAAAATGTAAAGTTGGAATATGGAGTCACGTGTGTGTGATCATATACAGTGCGGAGCCAAGATTGTGTAGGCGCTAGGCGAATGAGTACAGGTGCGACGGCACCACAATCAGCACTCCACACTAAGCAGCCAACCAGGTAAGACAATTAATGTTTTTTTTTCTTTTTGTCATTTGTAATTTGTAAGTGTGTCACTGGACGAATCCTTGATATACTTGTCTCGTGTTAACTTTGACTCATAAGCACCATATCTATTTTCATCTACAGTAGATAACTGCAACAACTCGCGTAAGCTTCTTGTCTGCTCAATGTTTGTTAGTGGCAGAGCCCCACAATTATATATCTCCACCACCGATAATTTTCACTTGGTATGTTGCCTTGCTTGTATCTCCAATTGCACTGCTAACCTGTTTTCTTGCACGCTATAACAATCTTCGGACAGAAGTGAGAATGGGCGATCCGCACAAATGTAAAGTGAGAACCATCTGACGAGGATTGTTGACTAGCCAATAATCCGGGTATACCTTTATTTATAAATAACCCAAATCCTCTATTGGGTCTAAGCTAGTTCGCTGAGCCCAAGATCAATCAAGTAGTCAAAAAGTAGGTTCGAGAGTCTTTTCTTGGACCACCTTTGATTCTCTTCTGGACGTCCTATTAGATCTCCCCTGAGAAGTTTTCTCAGACCACTCCAAGACCTCTCCCCTACAGAAGAGGTCCTCAAAGGTAGTTGCTCACGTGTGGTTAATGACAACCCACATGGAGAGAAGGTATTAGCCGTTACATCCGGAGACATAGCGGTCGCCATGAAGGGACGCAATGATTGTCTTAAAGGGACGCAACTATTGGCGTGAAGAGGCACCACTGCAACCAACTATCGACACTTGTAGACTATAAAAACCTGGCCTATGTGCCTTTGTAATGGATCCGATATCCTGAATCCTAATCCCAATTCATGTTTTGTTCACAACATTTGTCCCTGTAATCAGAGCATACCCTTTGCAATATACATCACCACTTGAGTCCTTAGGGGAATAGACAACAATCTCCATTTTTATTTATATACTTTTGTTTGTCAGTTCTGTGACAAGAGTCCCAGACGTCGATAGTTGGCACCGACCGTGGGGATCGCCGTCATTATCTTCACCAACTGAATTCTGGTGCATCCACCCAGTGCCTTGCACATGAATCGAAGCTTACCAGTGTACAGAGAAGAAAGCATCCTCGACGTCTCCGACTATGATGAGCATATGGAGGAAGGTTTCGTTCTCATCACCAGCAATACCAACGGTTCCCTCGAAACCATTACTGAATAACCGTTGCCCGCCGAGTCCTCACCCTTTAGCTCTACGCTGGCCATCCCTTCGTCCACAAGTGTTACCGTGGACGAATACTATCCCGAGCCTATATTCCTTAGAGTAGGAGATTCGAAAAGTGCCTAGAGCCCGACGCGTTATGATGATCTCACTGGCAGCCTCCACATTGAGGGCCTGGAGAGAACATCTGGGGAGAATCTTCTCTCCACCTTACAATACACCTCATCCTCCTCTTCAGAGGACGGCGGCATGTTTACCCTTCTTCACGTTGCAGAGTCCGTTAGGTTGTCGCCCTTGGTGACAATCAATCTAAGGCCGGTGACAAACCTGAGACATCAGGACATCGCCAAGAACAGGAAGAGCAGTAATGCCTACAACAAGACGAGCATGCCCGACAAGCCGAGATACGTGCCGCCACATAAGTGCGCATCTCGCAGGTTCGCAGCCACTACTACCGGGACGCCCTTGGTTCCTCAGCGAGGGTGCCACAACAGGCGATGCATATGCCACCACTGCGGGCAACGATTGTAAGGTATCTAAATGTCTTGCCAACCCCCATGCAGGAGGATTCCCCTGCAGAGCGCATTCGCTATCTAGCGAGTGCCATTGCACGCCCTCCGGAAGGATTAACTCTGGAGCAAGGAGTGCAAATAATGCGTGCTATCGCACAAGAGCTGCAGGATGCCGTAGAGAATATCTCCATCTGATCACATACTGTGCTTTCCCAAACGGACTCTCATTTAGAAGGGTCCTCACTTGGACCACGAAGGCAAGGCCAAAGTGATGGTTCTCCTGGCCATCACGTCCAAGGCCAAGGTGAGTACAACACCTATTTTTTGGGACATAGTAGACGTCCCAGATCTCCTACTGATCATAACAATCGTCGTAATGTACGACAATGTGTTGGTCCTAATGCGGGTTGCAAAGCCTTTTCTCCCAAACTAAGAGATGTTACCTGGCCAGAGAAGTTCAAACCAGAAAGTATGGAAAATTTTGACGGAACACAGAACTTGTCAAAGTTTCTTCAAGTCTAAACTACCGCCATTCAGGCTACTAGAGGCGATGATAAGGTAATGACTAATTACTTACCCACAGTTCTAAAGGGTTCCACCAGGACCTGATTGTTCAACAAGCCTGAGGGATCTATATATAACTGGGAGATGCTTTGTAATGCACTTCAAAATAACTTCAAAAGTTTTTATGCAAAACCGGGGAAGGAGGATGATTTGCATCGGCTCTGTCAAACCCCTGACAGAAATTTACATCAGTTTATAAAGCATTTCATAGAAGTCCATAATACTATACCAAATGTTTCTAATGACTCTATGATTCGAGCTTTTAAGCAGACGATGGTATCGAAGGTTCACAAAGGACCTCAATACCATCCCGCCTAGGACCGTGTCAGAACTCTTTGACATGGCCAATCGGTACTCCGATGCCAACGAGGCAGTGGAGTGGAACCGAATGGTGGACAAGAGGACCACCCCTCCTCAGCCAGGCCTCGAGGACATCAAAGAGAAGAAATCCAACAGGTCCGAAGGCTCTACAAGCGATGAGAAACCCAAGAAAAAGAAAAAGGGAGGTCCAAACCATTTAATAGAGGTCACTGCTATTGATCGGTGACCACCCTATGACAAAAGCAAAGGTCTTTGGAGCAAAAGGAGGCAAGAGGTCATTTGAGCGACCGTACTACCTCACATTTTGCAAATGCCTCCGAGAGTAATGAGCGTTGGTGCCCATTGCACAAGGTTCTGGCCATGACCTCTGCAACTATTGTACTTGGTAGAAGCAAATGGAGGAGTATTACGACGGAAAATGCCCAATGCAAGTCCTCTAGAAGGCAGTGGACCACCGGTGGTCTGAAGGGCCGGAAAAGCGACTAGAGGGGGTGAATAGGAGCACCTAATCTTTTTATAAAGAATGGATTCAACTTGTAAATCACTCCAATAGCTATGAGAGCTATGAAGATCAAAGATTAAGCCTGAGAGAAGTCTTATGTTGAATCCTCCTCACCCCCATTTCGACAAACAAAAAGCGAGGAAGTTACGAACAAATCGGGACAATCGGTACAACCCATGAACAAGCGGCGGTTGTCTGCCGCGATCGGCTACTAACCCGAACAAGCGGCGGTTGTTCCGCGATCGATACAACCGCGATGTTAAGCCGGTTCATCCGATTGTCTGGAAGCGAGGCAAAATCCGCTCGGGTTTCAAAAGCGAAAATCAACGTAACTTTTGATCTCTGGCGGCCAAACTTGACCAAAATTGAACCACACCTTCACGAAGATATTAGGAACCTATTCCAAGCAACGATTTCAGAGATCCATGCCAAGGTTCCTATCCTTTTGCATTTGAGCGAAGGTGGGTTCAAAAGCGGGCAAAAACAAAACTTGATCTAACGACTTGCTCGTGGGTGGATGATGATCTAGATGACCTTAGATAGGTTCTCACATGTCCCACAAGCAAGATCAAGAGGAAGAACCAAGCAAAAACTCCCGAATTGAAGAAAGCCCCAAAAAATCACAAAAGGAGAGCGAAGAGCGAGAGCACGAATAGAAAAAACTTGATTTCCATTCATTGAATCAAGAAGCGAAATACAAAGAGATACATCCCCATACGCATGGACATTAAAACAAGAGGAATGATTACAAGTTCATCAATCCATCCTCTCCCTCTCCCTAAGCCAAGAACTCACATGGGAGAGCTACAAAGGGAACAAGCAGGGAGCACCCACTGCCTCCACCAACACTCTCAACCACTAAAGCCTAAAAGCAAAAGCAACCACTAAAGACTCTTTTGACTCTAGCAAAACCTAATTCCTTTTCAAGTGCTCAAGAGGGCATGCAGCCCTCAATCCTTTATATAGCCTTGGCTAGCTGGGTCTCCTCCCGTTCGCCCGCTAAGTCAACAGCCGCCCGCTTGTGCGACCTTGCAATTTCGGTCGCCCATACGCACCTTAAGGAAGCTTCAGCGCTCCTTGTCTCGCCGCCTCGCAACCACCTCGAGTCCACGTCGTCTTGACACATCGACCGTTCGACCTCGGCGCCACTGCGCCTAGTCCGATCCACCGTGTCTCGCCACGACTCCGCTCGGCGTCCTGCGACCACACGGACAAGAAACACGAAGCAGGGAACAAGTTCTTCACAACTTGACCCAGCGTTAGCTCAAACATGCAATATGCAACACATATGCATGAACACACTGGATATGACCTATCCAAAACTCAAAACACCAAAATGGCGAACCTCACAATACAATCGGTACAACCGCCATGTTACCGGCGGATCAACCGCACTCGGTCGTCTGGCTCCAATACTGCGGTCGTTCCGATTTCAATGAAGACGAACACGAAAAACAACTTCTCTGGAATTCTTCAACGCCATTTACCAATCGGTACAACCGCCTGCGATCGTCACGCCCATAACTACCGGTCGTTCGATTATCTGGCGATACGATTGACTTCACAGCAGCGTGAACGGCGCAGCGACAAGGTCAGACCACACAAACCAAACTCGTGACCTAAAACCTTTGTCAATTACTCATCACTCACGGGGCGACCTCCACATGGTCTCTCAATCTCCCCTTGATGAGTATATTGACAAACTCAAAAAAACAAAGTTGAGTTTGAGTTTGAAGAATCAACATGGTCCAAAGAAGAAGAGTGAAACAATTGACCATGTCGACGGAAGGAACACTAGAGCAACAACTAAAAGAGCAAATTGTTCTCCAAAGCTCTAAAATGATCCCAACTTGCTTTTCTTCTCTATTCTCCCCTTTTGGCAATAAACACATCAAGAATGCTCAAGAGAGAATATGACATGTTAAAGGATGAAAATGGCTGAAGTTTGTTTATTTAAGCATTTTGAGCCATGAGAATTATCCATAATGACCAACATGTAATACACCAAGCCATAACTTAATAAAAAGGCTATCTAGATCATGACAAGATATGTATAAGCTAGCTAGAACACATAGATGACAATCTGAAAATGAGGTACATTATGTGAGCAAGTCAAGTCATCAATGAGCAAAGTCTAGCTAGAGATATCCAAGGATGATCAGAGCCATGTCAATAAGCTAAGCGGAACTAAGAAGCTTAAATTGAGACCAAAAAGAGTGCTATAAGCTCAAGATTGAAACATTGGTTAAGTACTTGATTCTTTTGATAGCTTTAAGCAAATTTGAGCACAAATGATATATTATCTTTGAAATTCAAGGTTGTTGACAACCAGATTTTTGTTTTATCATGTGCTAGACCTCAAGCCTTATCGACTACTTCAAGCGAGAAGCTTAAGAAGGTAGTCTAGGTCATCAAAACTCCCCTAAGTTCATGTCAAGTGCAATGACAAGCCGTCTCATAGGGAAGAATTGGTGAAGTCGGTTTTTTAGCACAAAAGAGATCTTTTGCCTTTTAACAAGTTGTACTAACTCATGTATCATCAAGAGACTAAAACAGCTCAATCTAAGGCTCAATATAGATTCATCACTCTACCCGACCTATTTGACATGGCATGAATCATAAAAGGATAGCTCAAGAAAGACTAATCTCGAGTGCTAACATGACAAGTTTTAGTTTAAGTTGAGCAATTTTAATTATCTTATCATGGCAAAAGCTAGGCTACACATATGAAGTCATGATAAATCTAGCAAATAAGCACAAGTCATGGCAAGGTGTAAAGCATTGTAAACATGTCATAGCGGGATAATAATCAAGGCTCAATGTAGTTATATTACAATGCGAGAATGCTAGAAATCACGAAGATCCGGCTCCCCTCAACAATAGATGCAACTTTTAGTTCAAGTTGAGTTAAGTCAAAATTAAGCTCGAAGCTCCCAAAGAACTCCTTGAACCAAAACAATAAATCGAGAAGGCAAAGAAAACATAAAGCAGAGCAGGTCCTTAAAGCATAGATAAGATATAGAGAATACTATGGCTCGAATGACTCTCATCTACCCCATATGACTCTAGGACTATCAAGCTGCCGGCTAACACACTAAGGAGCAAACCGTTCCTGTCTGCAAGGGTGGCCCAACCCTTGCTAGAACCTATAAGAAGTGAGTAAGCTCAACCTAGTGAGAAGAGGCGACTAATAAGCGACATCCTAGAATCACAAGATAAGCAGCAATCTAAACAACTAGACAAAAGAAGCACTCTAATCTATGCTAGGAGGACTAATCCCAAATGCACCCAAAATGCAATGCAACGATGAGGAGCAAGAGCATAAATAATATAGTAAGCGATAAAACCCAAAGCTCCCCTCACTCAGGTCCATAAGGACAAACCACCCCAAGCTCTCCCATGGTGAAAACCTCGAACTATCCAATGGCTTGGTGAAAATGTCGATAGCTGGTGGTCACTCTCCTGGCTGGAGCACTATATCGCCCTTCTCTACATGGTCTCTAAGGAAGTGGAAGCGAATATCGATGTGCTTGGTCAGGGAATCTTTGCTTTGGGTTCTTGGCAATGTTAATCATGAAGTGTTATCACAAAAAGTGGAACAACATCGATAACTAACCCAAAGTCCTGAGTCGAAGCCATCGAGCACTTG
Organism: Phyllostachys edulis; assembly: GCA_036346405.1. Classification (NCBI taxonomy): domain Eukaryota; kingdom Viridiplantae; phylum Streptophyta; class Magnoliopsida; order Poales; family Poaceae; genus Phyllostachys; species Phyllostachys edulis. The sequence continues at coordinate 26,017 of JAYEVD010000856.1, read as the reverse complement.
ACTCTGACAATGGGCTGCGACAACATACTCGGCCTCTGCGGTGGGTATGCAACACCGGTGCTTCCTTGAAGACCGAAACAAGAAAGTGCCAAGAAATTGGCGGTGCGAAGTGCTCTTCCTATCTATCCTCTGACCGGTGAAGTGCGCATCGAAAAGGCTCTCAAGGAAAGGCGGGATGAGGAAGAGTACGAATACCATAGTCAATGGTAGCTCGCGGTCTGCGAAAGATCGCTTCACCTTTGGCGGTGAAAGCGAGAAGCAGCACAGCAGGCGCACAAACACGAGAAAAATGTATATACGGTCTCGGCGTTGAGGTACAAGAGGAACCAATCATCTTTGCGAAACTCCTTTTGATCAAGCGGCTCGCCATCCTCATACAGGTCAAGATAAATTTGTAGAAGCCATGGGAGTCGACACGGCTTCCCATCACTCATGTCGAGCGCTTGAGGAGGTCACGAGTGTACTTTCCTTGATGAAGAAATGTACCCTCCAGTGCCTTGATTTGGAAACCAAGGAAGAAGGTCAACTCACCCATCATACTCATCTCAAACTCGGTGCTCATGACATCAAAGGCTGGAAAACAGTATGGGAAGAGCGCCAAAGATAATGTCATCGACATAGATCTGGACGACGGAAGGTCGATGCCATCTTGGCGGATGAACAAGGTCTTGTCAACTTTACCCATCTCAAAACCATGACTTATCAAGTAGGACTTAAGCCTCTCATACCAAGCTCACGGGAACTGCTTAGAATCCATCTGTGCTTTGAAAGCTTGAAAACATGGTTAGGGTATTTGGGGTTCTCGAAACACGGAGGTGTCGGACGTAGACTTCCTCCTCAATAAGGCCATTGAGGAAGGCACTCTTCACGTCCATCTGGTAAAGCTTGAAACCCTTAGAAGCTGCAAAGGCAAGCGAGTTCTAATGGCTTCAAGTCGAGCTCTGAGGGCAAGGTCTCCTCAAAGTCTAGACCCTCAACACAGGAAAACCCACGAGCTACCAATCTCGCCTTGTTTGGGATGATTACCCCATCCTCGCTCTGCTTGTTCTTGAACACCCACTTGGTTCCAATGATATTGTAGCCTCGTGGGGGCTCAACAAGTGACCGGACCTTGTTCCTCTCGAAATTTTCTAGCTCCTCATGCATGGCATTGACCCAAGACTCATCGGATAAAGCATGAGAAACATCTTTGGGCTCAAAAAAGGCAATGAAGGCGAGAATGGAGCAGAATTGAGATAAGCGATTTTGGCGGGTAACACGCTCGAAAAGATCTCAATGATCTGCTCTGAAGGATGAACTCTCTGGATGTGTCTAGGAGGTCTGGGAGAGATGAAGAAGTGGCCTCTACCTCATGGTGCGCGAGGTAGGAGCAGGCCACTAGCTCGGAGGAAGCGAAGGCAAGGTGATCACCTCGAGGTGCGGTGGAAGGCGGCACCTCAAGGAGTGGATGAGGGCGGGATCGGGTGAACAACCGTCATCTCCATCGTCCTCATCATCCACAAAGATGGTCTCGGACTGCTCTAAGAACACGAGATATCTGGCCTAGTCCGGGGTGGCCTCGTCAAAAATCACCTCGCGAGTCTCTACCATTTTGCTAGACTCGCGATTCAGGACCCTATAAGCCCTTGAAGAAGTCGAGTAGCCTAGAAAGATCTGAATCACGAGGCGTGACTCGAACTTATCTAGGTTCCCGGACTTCAAAATAAAGCACTTGCAACCAAACACACGAAAATGAGAGGCGGGGGCTTTAGCAGTATCTCGACTCATAAGTCTTGGTGTAGGAGTGCAGAAGAAAAACTCGATTGAAACATGGCCTTGATGATGCAAATGGCTTGACCCAAAACTTCCTCGGTGTAGAGTACTCATCAAGCATCGTCTGGCCATCTCAACCAAGATGCGGTTCTTCCTCTCCTAGCGCCATTTCTTTGAGGGCGTATGGAGAAAGAGGCGGTGCTCTACACTGTCTCACCATGAAACTCTCAAAGTAGGAATTCTTGAACTCCGTGCCATTGTCCTTGCGGATCGCTCGTAAGGCACCGGGAGCTCAGCAGACTGACCTACTAAAAGACCTCGGAAATGTGTAAAAGTCTCATCCTTGAGGCTAAGAAAAACACCAAGAATACCTCGAGAAGTCATCGACCACAACAAGAACATACCACTTCCCTCCTGTTGTTGCACTTTCATTTGGTCCAAGCTGTGTCCATGTGGAGCATCGTCGGTGCATCGGTCATAATGCTTATGTGGGAGGATGAAGCGGCAACCATCTTCTTGTCTTGGCATGGAGTGCAAACAAGATCTTTGACCATCTTGAGTTTGGCGGACCACGAATGAGATCATGGTACGCTAACTTTCGGGTCAAATGGTCAAATCAATATGACCAAGTCTCCTATGCGAGAAAAGAGATCGCGGGACTCGAAGCAACTAAACACACGAGAGGATCACGGAAGACTCGGAAAAATCAGCACGAAAGATCCTCCCATAACGAGAAATCCATAAACCGGACTACAGAAGAGTCAAGAATTTTGCAATTGTTTTCTTAAAGCTCACCTCGAAACCGTCATCGATGGTGAAAGCGAAAGCAAATTGTCTTGCGACTTACTAACCAAGGCAACATCCTTAAGAATAAAAAAGCATGTCGCCGCGTACCTTTGGCGATGGCGCGCCCAGACGAAGCGTCTCGAAGGTGATCGTCTCATCACAGGAAGCGCGGGCTAGGGAGAGAACCAGCAGGAGTCTCCGGTCATATAGCGAGAACAACCGGAGTCTACAAGCCAAACCTTCTCCTTCCCTACCGTGAACTGAGTCAAGCAGTAAAGTCTCGATCTTGGGATAAATCAACAATGATTTGGCACCCAATCTTGAATAACACGTCGGCGGATGAAGTAGTCAAGCACGGTGACCTCTATCTACCCTCGCTCTCTGTAACTCAAGCGAAGGTCTAAGTAGACCGAAGGCATTCTTTGGGTCCGCCCTTTCTGAAGGAGGCGAGTGAACACACACACATCTCTTGAACTGCCCATGAGTAGCTATCTCGATGGGAAAGCGAGATCTACCCTCGGGGCCGGCGGAAGTCACGGTGAAAGCGACATGAGGCGAAAACGAAAACTTCGGAAAAACCAAGTCCTCGATCTTTGCACAAACCATCGGAAGAAACAAGCCTAGACCTCGTGTTGGTCTTAGGTGCACTCAAGGTGCAGGGCCGACCACGAATCGCCTAAGAGACTCAACATAGTCTCTGTGCGATCTTGGCGCGCTGAAGCATCGATCGTTGTGTGTCCATCCTTGACGAAGGTGCGGTGATACTTCACCTTACGAGAGGTAGAAGCGACATGTGAAATTACCTTCTTGTCGAAATCCCTGGACATAGCCGGCTGACTTGAAATGGACTTTCTCGGTCTGGGCTCGATCTCGATCACACACAGTGCTATGGAGTGCGAGCACGGCGGTGGATGCTTCCTCATGTCCTCGAAGAAGTCATATCCTAGACCACGATTAAATCTGCGAGATCTTAGATTGGTCTAGAATAAGATTGAGCTTCTTCTTGCCTCCTACAAATCTCTCGAGAGTGTTCATAAAGTCTTGACACTCCCGAAGAGAGGTGCAAGAAGAAGCGGGGGGAAGAAAGAGGCGAGAAGAAGGTAAGGGAGCAAAAGAAGAACCGGCGAGAGGGAAGAATGGCTTGTGCAAGCCTGGCCGACTCTGAAGGGCGATCCTCTTGCTAGCCGGTTGGTTCCACGTTGCTAAGCGTCTCATCCTTACCACAGGGCTTCTCCCCTTCTCCACAATCATATTGCAAGCACAATGTGACTTCTCTAGAAGGTCCTTAGTTAGCTTCACATTTCTCATCCAAAGCAATCAAGTCGATTTTAGTTTGTTACACTTAATGCATGGTGAGCTAACGAGGGTCCTTAGAAGCAAAGCGAGCCAACTTCCTTTCATGATCAATCATATCTTGGCTGTTTGGAAACGACCTCAAGTTCGTGATTAACTTAGGGCAGTTCAAGCATGAAACAATCGGCTCAAGTAAAAAGCTTGTAGTTCGACAATTTTATGATCTGCCGTTTAAGTTCATCTTCAAGTTATTGCAATTTTCACAAGACTCGAGGCGGATCAAGAAGCATGGCATAAGATCCTCTAGCGACAATGTCCTTACCCTCACATGAGGTGGGAGAAGTAGTCTCATCGGTAATAAGTAGGGTATGACCATCCTACTCAACTCTAACTTCGACAAGCGGACTAACATTCTCCACCTTAACACTATCAAGTTTGGAGGACATACTATCATGTGAGGTCCTTAACTTCTCCATATCAACTTGACAAAGCGAGCATGTATCACAATCATCACTAGAAGGCGGATGTAAGAGCAATAATCTCTAGTGACAGTCTATCTATTTCCTTCTCTAACTTCGGCACACCTAGCCTTAGCTTTAGCATGAAAACCTCCTAGCTTAAGAAAAGCATGATTGAAATTTGTTCGTAGGTGGGATCTACCTCGTCAGGAGTCGGATCTGTTCATTGTCGTTGAGTTCGCCCTCGAGGCCATGAAGCACATCTTGGGAGAAGTCGTCGCCGCCATCCTTGGGCTCTTGGTCACCCGTCCGTCATCGTCGCTCCATCCCTCCACCTCGGCGAGGTCGAGGTCGTCGAAAGCGGTGAGGGCCTTGATGGAAGAGCTTCTTAGCTTTGCGAAGTTGCGGAACTTCTTCTTCTTTGGGCGTCTGGTGGAGGCTTCTTGTTCAGTTCTTGTCGGTGTAGTCGTTCTTGCGAACCGCCGTAGTCGTTCTTGCCCTTCTCGGCTTAGGGGCGGTTGCCGAATGTGGTTGGGGCCACCACACTCGAAGCAAATCACGGGTCCTCCTCTCTTCTGTCCCTCCTCCTTTGTAGCGTGGGAGAATCTTGAGCAAGGAGGGCAAAATTGCTCATCCATAAGTGCTCTAGCGATCATCGGTTATGTCACGAGAAGCGACAAGGAGAAATTGCAAGAGGACTCGAAAAAGAGCGGGATCGGTGACCAAGGCCATCGTTGTGACCCGACCTCGAGAGACAACGTCAATCTCGTGAGTCTTGAGGCGTGGTCTGGTAGCATCAAGAGTCAAGGTCGAGAGATCTGTCGTGTCTTTGATGGTGGTCACTTTCATCTCCCAAACCACCTTGGATCGAGTCTTGTGAGCATCGGCGAGCATTGTCGAGTCGGGGTATGTGAGACCGACCGCTCGGAGGTTGCTCAAGATCTTGTGAAAGCGTCTGAAGCACTCATCTAAGGACTCACCGACAAGCATCTCAAATTTGTTGTATTCTCGTTTGAGCTGGTCTGTCGAACCGTCTTGATCTGGGTGGTGCCCTCATGGTATCGTCGAGGTCACCCGGATATCGTAAGCGGACGGCAGGTGAGATATCTTGGTCAAACTCACTCGACTCAAACCACGGATGATGATGTTCCTTGCCTTTGCATTAGCCTCAACATCAACCATGTTCCGGCATTGATGTTCTCATCGGCGAGCAATGAATCGAACCTTGACCTTTAGCGGATGGCATACCCACAGGCTGGATGTATGTCTCCATTCGGCTCTTCGGAAGGGTGTCGATGCCATCAAAAGCAGTGACAGTTGAGTACTTGTCCATCGCCACGGCTCTTGAGACGGTTAAGATCTATTGAAAAGAGCTAACAAACTCGATACCAATTGAAGGACCGGAAAGGCGACTAGAGGGGGTGAATAGGAGCACCTAATCTTTTTACGCAAAGAATGGATTCAACTTGTAAATCACTCCAATAGCTATGAGAGCTATGAAGATCAAAGATTAAGCCTGAGAGGAAGTCTTATGTTGAATCCACTCCTCACCCCATTTCGACAAACAAAAAGCGGAAGTTACGAACAAATCGGGACAATCGGTACAACCGCGAACAAGCGGCGGTTGTCTGCATGATCGGCTAACCCTGAACAAGCGGCGGTTGTTCGCGATCGATACAACCCGGATGTTAAGCCGGTTCATCCGATTGTCTGGAGCGAGTAAAATCCGCTCGGGTTTCAAAAGCGAAAATCAACGTAACTTTTGATCTCTGGCGGCCAAACTTGACCAAAATTGAACCACACCTTCTGAAGATATTAGGAACCTATTCCAAGCAACGATTTCAGAGATCCATGCCAAGGTTCCTATCCTTTTGCATTTGAGCGAAGGTGGGTTCAAAAGCGGGCAAAAACAAAACTTGATCTAACGACTTGCTCGTGGGTGGATGATGATCTAGATGACCTTAGATAGGTTCTCACATGTCCCAGCAAGCAAGATCAAGAGGAAGAACCAAGCAAAAACTCCCGAATTGAAGAAAGCCCCAAAAAATCACAAAAAGGAGAGCGAAGAGCGAGAGCACGAATAGAAGAAAACTTGATTTCCATTCATTGAATCAAGAAGCGAAATACAAAGAGATACATCCCCATACGCATGGACATTAAAACAAGAGGAATGATTACAAGTTCATCAATCCATCCTCTCCCTCTCCCTAAGCCAAGAACTCACATGGGAGAGCTACAAAGGAACAAGCGAGGGAGCACCCTGCCTCCACCAACACTCTCAACCACTAAAGCCTAAAAGCAAAAACAGCCACTAAAGACTCTTTTGACTCTAGCAAAACCTAATTCCTTTTCAAGTGCTCAAGAGGGCATGCAGCCCCTCAATCCTTTATATAGCCTTGGCTAGCGGGTCTCCTCCCGTTCGCCCGCTAAGTCAGCAGACCCGCCCGCTTGTGCGACCTTGCGAATTTCGGTCGCCCATACGCTGCTTCAGGGCTTCAGCGCTCCTTGTCTCGCCGCCTCGCAACCACCTCGAGTCCACGTCGTCTTGACACATCGACCGTTCGACCTCGGCGCCACTGCGCCTAGTCCGATCCACCGTGTCTCGCCACGACTCCGCTCGGCGTCCTGCGACCACCACGGACAAGAAACACGAAGCAGGGAACAAGTTCTTCACAACTTGACCGCGTTAGCTCAAACATGCAATATGCAACACATATGCATGAACACACTGGATATGACCTATCCAAAACTCAAAACACCAAAATGGCGAACCTCACAATACAATCGGTACAACCGCCATGTTACCGGCGGATCAACGCACTCGGTCGTCTGGCTCAATACTGCGGTCGTTCGATTTCAATGAAGACGAACACGAAAAACAACTTCTCTGGAATTCTTCAACGCCATTTACCAATCGGTACAACCGCCTGCGATCGTCACCGCCCATAACTGCGCCGGTCGTTCGATTATCTGACAGCGATACGATTGACTTCACGCAGCAGCGTGAACGCGCATAGCGACAAGGTCGACCACACAAACCAAACTCGTGACCTAAAACCTTTGTCAATTACTCATCACTCACATGCAGGGCGACCTCCACATGGTCTCTCGGGTCCAAATCAATGACAAAATGGCATGGAGAGCGTCAATAATGTTGAGGTTCCACAGGTGTCTAGAATACCCTAAGAGGGGCTGAACACGTGGATGGTTAGTCCAAAGGGGCTATGCGGTGGAATGGCGCTTTGTAAAGGCCTTATCACATGCTCTAGACAGCTTACCTACGGTAGTGAGTGGTGGTATCGACGGATGCCAAACAAACTAGAGAGGTTGTGTCATGTGGGTAAGTTGTACACCTCATGAGAGTGCAAAACTATTGAATAGCCATGTCACGGTCATGGACATGCTATAAAGCTACTCAAGTTAGACTTGGTTTTGTTTTCAAAAGACTTTATGAAATAGTTTTGGATATCTATCCAAATGGGTTTTAGGCGGGTAGCCTTGTGATGGGAGGATATCCTTCACCACTTATTGATGAATGTTATCGACTATAAAATTGAGTTTTAGAAAATGGTTTTTAGTTATTGTATAATTGCTTTAGAACTTAGTACAAGTATTTAGAAAGAAACATGGCTTTATGCAAATCAACTCTATAAGCCTCCTTTGAGATATCCTTGCATGCATTTCAATCATTACTTGGCGGGTGTGACTTAGAGCATGATTGTTGTGCTCACTCTGCTAATCTAATGATTGAGTAGGAGAGGAGGTCTACGAGGAGCCTAAAGACTAGGACGTCTAGGCTACGCCCTCCAAACAATTGCCTGTAGCGAATCGTGTGGTCTACCACTTTTGTATTCCACTGTGTTTGGTTTTTCCGGCCCATGAGCCGTTCTTGTAATCAACTCTATTGATATTAATAAAGTTTGTGTTGATGGTTGTTACCACATTTGTTTACTGTGTGAGCTAGCTGCTCACCAGGACTAGGTCGGTTTGCCTGAAGGTTTGGGGTGATCCAGGTCGGCATTGTGTGAGTGAAGTGGTGGTGGTCGCGACAGGGTGATCCCAGGTCCGATCTTGAGTGCCTTGGCGCAAGGTGCGGAACTCCTTCCTCTTCAGGGACATCATGCTCGGTGGAATGTGTGCACGGCAGAAACCTTGCACGAAATCGTCCCAAGTGATGGTCTGAGCATCAGCGTGGGACTGGGTGAAATTATCCCACCACTTTGACGCTGGTCCGATCAGCTGGTGAGAGGCAAATAGAACCCTATCACGATCAGAACACTGGATCATATCCAATTTCCTGCCGACTGCCCTAAGCCAATCATCAGCCTCCATTGGCTCAGAGCTACTGGAGAAAGTCGGTGGACGTAACCTCATGAACTTTGATATGTTGGCCCTCGGAGGAGGTAGGGCATAAGCTTGAGGTTGATTTCTTTGCTACCGCTTGCAAGGTGCAGGTGTTGCTAATTGGTGAGTGAGCGGGTTGATCGGTGAGCTTGGTTGGCCATCATCTAGTTCTAGTTGGGTCCTTGGTGGAGGGTGGTGGCGGTGGAATTGGGTTCTCTTGCACATTCTCTCTGTTCAGATTCTTTGGTCTTGCCTTGCCATTGCGAGTAGTCACCATCTGCCAGAACTCCACAGACTAAGGAAAGAAGAAGAGAACTAAGGGGGACATGGCGAAACAACCCACCCAAGGAAAACAACCAACACAAAAAAGCTTTACCAAAACACTTTAATAGCTTTATATAACGTTCTACTCGATGCTCGGGGTCCTTGGAGGTCCCTGCGCGACGATGCTCTTTGATAGCTCCAAGTCTTGAGGTCTTGAACACCAGGTTAGCTAATCATGAGACCACCTGTAGAAGTTTCAAGGGAAAGAGGATCCATTTGACATTGTAAAATGGTGAGGAAAAAATAAGGTAAGGAAGAATACCAAGGAGGCGAGGATAGAAAGATGATCAAGATGAGGAGAGAACATTTTTTTTGTTGTATAAAATAAGTTTTGAAATTTTCAACTAACGGCCATTCTACTAGGTTACGACCTACAGTCGAGATGCCTCTGATACCACTTCTTGTAGCGGTCACGACCACTCGCAGTCGGACCTAGGATCACCCTGTCGCGACCACGACCACTTCTGTCGCAGTCGGACCTAGGATCACCCCAAACCTCTGTGCAAACCGAGCTAGTCCTAGGAGCAGTGGCTAGCTCACACAGTAAACAAATGTGGTAACAGCCATCAATGCAAACTTTATTAATATCAACAGAGTTGATTACAAGAACGACTCATGGGCCGGAAAAACCAAACACAGCGGAAGACAAAAGCGGTAGACCACACGATTCGCTACAGGCAATCGTCTAGAGGGCGTAGCCTAGACATTCTGGTCTTCAGGCTCCTCGTAGACCTCCTCTCCTGCTCAATTATTAGATTAAGCAGAATGAGCACAACAACCGTACTCGCAAGTCACACCCGTCAAGTAACAGATTGAAATGCATGCAAGGATATCTCAAAGAGAGGCTTGTAGAGTTGATTTGCATAAAGCCATGTTTCTTTCCAAATACTTGCACTAAGTTCTAAAGCAGTTATACAATAACTAAAAATTCATTTTTTAAAACTCAGTTTTATAGTCAGATAACATTCATCAACAAGTGGTGAAGGATACCCTCCTATCACAGGGCTACCCGCCTAAAACCCATTTGGATAGACATCCAAAACCATTTCATAAAGTCTTTTGAAAACAAAACTGAAGTCTAACTTGGAGCAGCTTTGCTAACATGTCCATGACCATGGACACGGCTATTCGAATAGTTTTACACTCTCTGAGAGGTGTCTGGCTTTACCCACATGACATGATCTCTCTAGTTTGTTTGGCATCCATCGATACCACCACTCACTACCGTGGGTAAGCAGATCTAGAAAGCGTGACAAGGCCTTTACAAAGTGCCATTCCACCACCTCCCCTCGCTAAGGTTTCACCCCATTTGGACTAACCATCCGTCGGGTTTAGGCCCCTCTTGTGCCAGTGGGAATAAATAAAAGTAGGTCATCCAGACACCCACACAGGCCGGATGGAGCGACCACGATGAAGCGTTGCAAATTAGTTAGCTAGGTTTTGCGATTGAGAACATGTGGTAGTATGGTATGGCATAGAAAAATACACTCGAAGACCGGTCCTTAGCGGCTTGGGTGACTTCCACAAAACCACGGGCCTCAACCCTACAGTTGAGCAGGTGCATGAACATGCACCCTTCCAAACAACCAATTAGCCCAAGTCCAAACCAATTTTCCTTTTGCTTTGCTTTTCAAAAACATTTGCAAACTTCCACGACAACCCAATGTCATGGTTAAAACATTTTGACAACATTGGTCTTTGGCAGTAAATTCCCTAAATCAAGATTTTTGGGTCTAAGCTTGACTAAGCATAGAGTTTTGCAACACATGTTAGTTCATACTAATGTACCAACTAGCTCTTTACTATGGTAGCAAGGAGTGGTTAAATCAATAATCAAGTTTGGATGTACAAAGGAATTGGGAATAACTATATAGTTAAAACAGGGATTTAAACAAAGGAATTGGGAATAACTATATAGTTAAAACAGGGATTTAAATTACTTAAATTTAAATAAGTATGCAGTAATAACTTGAAACAGAACTTAAATAATTTGAGATACTGGGATGTAATATGATCAAGGGTGTAACTTGCCTTGCTCGAAAGCTTGAGAGTCTACTTCTTCGATGTGAGAACCCAGGGTATTTAACTTGTAATACTTAACCATTAAATTGGTTCTAGCATTACAAATCAAATATCTCGACTCTCGGCGTATATGTACTTCCCAGAATTACAGTACACATACCCCATACAAAAATTATGCATCAATTCCATTCAACACATAGAACCGAAGTACAACTAAGCAATTCAAAAGACATACATAATAGAGTTATTACAAAAGGGGCCGACCGGCCAAATAACAACTAAAGAGTTAGATAAATAGCGGAAGCAAACAGCCATAAGATGGCGATAAACAAAAGCCAATTAGTGTGCCTTTAACCCACAAGGCAACCAACCGGCCACCAACCTAGTCGTCAAACCCGCACACATCTCACAAAAGTGGATCCTTGAGGATCAACTTCCTCGTCTGCAACAATTAGTTAAGCAAAGCAAATGAGTACAAAAATGTACTACATAAGACTTCGTGTAGTGTAACAGGCCTATACATAGCTACATGCAAGCTTATTTAAGTGGATGAGGCTCTAGACTCATTTTCAGCATAAAGCAAGTTTTCATTTGCAATAATGTAATAGATTTAAAGCAGTTTTACAATCTGTTTTTATTTGACAAAAACAGCGAGATACAAGTAACAATAATGACAAGACATCTTGGAAGTGTCTAACCCAATAGCCACCACAACAATAGCATGAATTCCCCATTCATACCACCCACATCAAGTTTTAATTAAATGTTATAATCTAGTTCTTGCACGACCTTACCAAGCATGTCCATAACCTAGGACGAGGTTATTCGAATAGTTTGAACCCTGCAGGGGTGTACCAATGTACCCACATGTTAGACCACTTTTTTGCCACAAGATTAAGCACACTACCTTTGGAATGCCGGCACGGCTAAGTCCTACGAGACGTTTCCAATATAATGCATTAACTTCGAGTCACCCACATGGGTGAAACCCTCCGTGAACCGCCCTTGTGTGTGCAGACGGGGCTCCCACGAAGGACCCACATGTTCTGTCAGGACATCGGCCCAGCCGTAGCAACTACGGATGTCCCTCGAGGTGGAGAACCTACCGGGAACTCCACCACCGCACACCCAATAACACAAGCTATTTCTTTTTCCACACAACACACACAACCTCCTGCGACTCGGAGCTAACACACGCCAAAGTACTAAGTCAAGAGGGTCCCATATCCCTCTCATGTGGTTATGCGCTAAAATAAACAGCTTAGTGACACAAGTAACTCAGTCCTTGTTGACGGGCACTATTCGGTCACACCATAAGATCACACCATCAACCATTATGCCCAAGTCTTAAACATTTCATTTTCATTTTCAGTTTTGACTTTACAAAGTAACAAAGCACAAGGTGCTGAGCATAATGATAATAATAATTTTGTGTGATCAAAGTTATCGACTAAGTCGATAACCCAATTCTACCGATAGCTAAGTATTTCTAAGCATGACACCGTAAAGACCATAAAAGAGCATAATTCAATCACCGGGCTCTAATTCACCGGCGAGATTAATACCTTATGTTTAGTGGCAGTGGATAATAATTTAAGGGCAACCATGCAATAGGAATAACTACCTCTAATCGGGAAAATAAACATTAACACAAAAGCATGCATACATACAATTTGTAAACAAAGTATTAGACTTTGAATGTAATGGGATATTTATGATCAAATTGCTTGCCTTGCTGGGGATGACTTTCTTGCTGCAGAGGACCACTCTCGAATACAATAGGATCATCGGAACTTACCCAAAGAATCGAAAGCACAATAAGAGCGAATAATACCGAAAAGACCCAAAATTCAAGGTCATCCAAAAATCATGAAAAATTCACATAAGGTAGAGCATGATTTTGGGTGAATTTATCAACAAGAATTAATTGATTTGGATGTCCTATGCAAAAGTTATGTCAGTTTGAAAGTCAGTTTTCCAGAAAATCCAAATAAATTGCTACCGGTTACTGTTCATCCGAATTAATTGTTTTGGTAAAAATTTCCATAGATGTGGTGTACTTAAAATTTTTATGGTAGGCATAGCACCACATGAGATGAATAATGGAATTTGATTCACCTCATTTGGAGCTAAGATGAATTTTCTATGATTTTTCAAAGTTATGAAAGTAGTGTACAAAATATTTGTAAGATGAGATTTTTAGTAACAGCAACATGTTCAAAACCTATTCTACAATAAACTACACTAACAGAGGATTCCAACAAAGTTGAGTTCACTCAATTTGGAGTTCTGAAGAAATACTTATGCATTTTTGAAGTTAAAGCAATTTATAATGCAACAATATTACTAATCCTAAATTAATTTTGCCAAAAGTGTTTTTTTGTAACAGTAACATGATTCAACCCATTTTTATATTAAAGTACATTTAAAAAGTAAACTAACAAAATTTGAATCATCAATTCTAGAGCTAGAATGAATTACTTATGCAACTTTGAAGTTTAACAAATTTTAGTTCATAAATAAATCATTTGGATTTTATATAAACACAAAATACTTCTTATACCCAGCCTACTCTAGCTAAAGCTGATGACAGGTGGGGTCCAGTGCATAGGGCATTTTCAATTAACTCCGAATTAAATTTCCTCTTGACGGGATGGGCCTAGTTGTCATAGACTCGGTCCACATGCATAGTGCATGGACCAAAAGCCAAGAGCTTGGTCCACGGGTTCACCGCCAGATCACTATGCACTTAAAGTGCGGGGCCCGCGTGTCATTCAAACAACACTCACTGATTTCCGTGTTAATTAAACCTAATGATTGGTTTACCTAATCAAACTGAGATTTGGTTAATTAATGGCGGAGGAACAGTGATGGTCGGAACGGCCGCGCGCTCGCGAGGTTGCCCGCCGACTTGCCGATGCTGTGGACCACGCCAGTGCCGAACAAGGCCATAAACGGATTCCTCTCATCCTTGCGAAGCTAATGGCACCAATAGCTAAGCTCATAGTGGCCAATGGCAGCGTCGCGCCGGAGATGAGCGGCGGCGTTCCTACGGCTCTACGTGCATGTGCCATCCGACGCTGCACTGAGGAAAACATTGCATGCATAAGCTCCCTAGAGGTTCCACGAGGCTTACTAGAAGGATGGAGAGGCGGGAAGCTTAGGAAGAAGCTAGCGGCAATGACACCTGAGATTCTGGGGAGGAAAAAGCTGCGCCAAGGATGCCAATGAAAGGTCGGGGAGGTTGAGTGTCATGAAGATGGTGTAGGCGTAAACAATCAAGAAAAGACTCACCGACATGACGATATGACGATGAACAATGGTGTCGGCGGCAAGGGAAAACCCCAACATCAAGCGATCCTGCGAAGAAAAGCCCAAATTGCTTGAGGAAATTGTCGTCATGCTCAAAGGCGCGATATGACGCAAAAGGCAAGGACAAGCTTACCGTACACCAAGTTGCGCGGCGGCTCGGTTGCAGCTCTAGAAACGATGAGGGAGCTCGGTAGGGGCTGGAAACTACAAGCCAAACCGAGAGGTTCGCATTAGCAAAAATGGAATGGGCAAGGTTTGTAGAGGCGAGAGGAACCATTGAATGGAGTTTGCAGAGATGCACCGGCGAGCCTCCTCTCCTCGGCGGCAAGAGGAGAAGTGAGCAAAAATGGAGAATGGAGAGGGTATTATCCCGACCAAAAGCGGAGCGGAGGCGGCGTGGTAGCGAAGCCCGAGTGGTCGGGGCGGGCGGTGGATTCACGGCGTGCCGCGTGTTGTGAACAGGTAAGCGGCGGCAGCGTGGCTCGAAACTTCTGCGGCGCCAGTAGAAAACCTTGACCGACCGGTGGGTCATGACCTTGTGACCACGGCCGCAAGAGAGCAGAGTGAATTGGGTCGTAGCGGGCCGTTGGATCGAGATCAACGGGATCAACGATCGACAATCGCGAGAATCTTTAAACTGACGAAGCGGTATCGATCGAGCCATCGATGCATGATCGGACGGCTCATAATTGGCGCGATCAGTTGGTTGGGTCGACCCAAGTCAGCTCGGTCGGGTCGACTCGGTCTGAGTCCGAGGAATAGTGATTTCTGATTTTGATATAGAAGACTGAGAGGATAGGGAATTTTTAGAGGTAGCTCGAAGCTTAAAAATTCTGAAATTTTATGGAAGCTTTCTGGATCAGAGGACAACCTTGCATAATTGTTCCAAAAATTTTCATGCACTACATTGCTCTCTAGAAAATTCACAAGAGGCTGCCCTAGGGGTTTGACCAGAGTTCAAACTAGATTGACTAGCTCTTTAGAAATAGCAAATAAAATCTGAAAATTATGAAATTTCCCAGAGGGGTCACTAGGGTGATCTAGATGCTAGGAAAAATATTTCTAGAGGATGATCACAAGATTTGCTTAAATGGTTTTCAAAGATCATGCTCCATCAAATGAAACATTGATCCTTGAAAATAGGAAACCCTAGGGAAAATTCCCAAGAAATTTCAAATGACATCACCTTCAAGTGTAGCAGGTAATTCCAACTTGTAGGCAACAGCTCCTTTCTTCTCAATGATGCGGTAAGGTCCAACATATCGAGGAGCTAGTTTGCCTTTGGCGTAAAACGTCGATGACCCTTGAGAGGAGAGACTTTGAGATAAACAAAGTCATTGGGCTCAAAGCTCAATTCACGGCGGCGGCGATCCGTATAGCTCTTTTGCCTTGATTGAGCTGTCATGCTTGTCGATCTCGAATCAACCGAACTTGACTTTCGGCCTCATTAATCGAGTCTTGGCCAAGAATGGTCTTTCACCGATTTGACCAATTCAGCGGGGTTCTACATTTTCTCCCATATAATGCCTCAAATGGTGCCACGCCAAGACTAGCTTGAAAGCATTTGTTGTAGGAGAACTTCGTGAGCAGTAAACATTTTTCCCAATTCTTCCGTATGAGAGAACACAAGCACGGACATGTCTTCCAATACTTGATTGACTCTTTCGGTCGACCATCGGTTTGAGGATGATCTGTTGTCTTTGAAAAGCGAGTTCCATAGCAGCTTGCAAGCTATGCAAAACCGGAGGTAAAAGTGAACCACGATCGAAATGATCGTCTTGATTTTCCATGCAAACTCACGATGCGGGCAATGTAGAGATCCACCAAAAGACCTACACAAAAATCAGTCTTGACGGGAAGGAAGTGTGCCACCTTAGTTAGTTGATCAATGACAACCCATATGGCATCGTTTCCCTTGGAGGTACGGGGCAGACCGGTGATAAAATCCATACCGATCGAATCCCACTTCCACTCAGGTACTGGCAAAGGTTGAAGGAGGCCTGCTGGACATTGATGTTCGGCCTTCACACGACGACCTGCGTCACACTCGGCAACAAACCTTGCGATCTCTCGCTTCATCCGGGTCCACCAGAATCTCTGACGGAGATCTTGATACATCTTTGTGGCCCCGGGATGAACGGACAACGGAGAATCATGGGCTTCACGGAGGATTAAACCCCACAATTCCATGTCCTTCAGAACAAAAAGGCGCTTTCCGAACCATACAACACCATTGTCATCTTCAGAAAAGCACTTGGTCATTCGTTCTTAATATTGCTTGATCGATTTACACCTTCATTTGATTGTTGTGCAGCCTTGATATGATCTTCTAAGGTTGGTTTCACAACTATGGCAGCAAGGAACCCATGCTTAACCACTCCCAAGTTGAGCCACTGAAATTCTTCATGAAGGGCGGGCTGCTGCTCCTTGAGCATCACGGTGTTGCAATAAACCTTCTGTTGAGTGCATCGGCAACAACATTAGCCTTGCGGGATGGTCTGGAGACCCATATCATAATATTTGATCAATTCCAACCACCTTCTTTGCCTAAGGTTCAGATCTGGTTGGGTGAACAAATACTTCAAACTTTGTGATCTGAATACACCGCATAGCGATTACCAATGAGGTAATGTCGCCAAATCTTCAATGCATGAACCACTGCGGCCAATTCCAAGTCATGGGTGGGATAATTGAGCTCATGAGGTCTCAATTGTCTTGATGCATAAGCCACTACCTTGCCCTCTTGCATAAGAACACAACCGAGTCCTTGACGAGAAGCATCACAATAGATATCGAAGCTTGATGGGCGTCGGGAAGAACAAGAAGCTGGAGCTATGGTCAATCTCTTCTTTAGTTCTTGAAAACTCTTCTCACAATCAGCGGACCACACATACTTCTTGTCCTTTTTGAGCAACTCGGTCATCGACTTTGCAATCTTGGGAAATTCTCAATAAAGCAGCGATAGTATCCCTTCATCGAGAAAACTCCTCACGTCGGTTACTCCTTGGCGAAAAGCACATCCTTGACCTTGCTAGGATCCTGACTATGCCTTCCGCTGAAAGAACATGGCCCAAGAATGCCACTTCCTTCAACCAAAACTTCGCACTTCTTTGAACTTAGCATAGAGTTGATGTTAACGCAGTTTTTCCAACACTAACCGGTGTTGACATGTTCTTCATCATTCTTGAGTAGATGAGGATATCATCAATGAAGACCACCACAAACTTGTCCAAATACCCCATGAATACCATATTCATAAGATTCATGAAAAGAGTAGGAGCATTCGTCAAGCGAAAGACATATTTGTACACTCGTACAATCCATAGCGAGTAGAAAGCCGTCTTGAATATCTTGAACTGATTCGAACTTGATGGTAGCCCAATCTTAGATCAATCTTGGAGAATACTCGAGCTCCGATCAATTGATCGAAAAGTTAAATCAATCTGAGAACAGGTACTTGTTCTTCACAATCCTTGCATTCGTGGGGCGGTAATCAACACCTAGCCTTGAGTCTTGTCTTTCTTCTTTACAAAGATAGCGGGATAGCCCCGGTGATGAGCTTGGGCGGATGAAACCCTTATCTTGAAGTTCACCAAGTTGCTTCTTCAACTCCTCCAATTCATTTGGAGGCATCCGATATAGCCTCTTTGAAATCGAGGCGGTACAGGGCAGACAACTTCGATGGCGAATTCAATATCTCATTTGGAGGCATTCGGACAATTCTTGAGAAAACATCCACAAAGTCACACCTACTGGGACTTCATGAATCTCCATAGTTGGTTTACGCTTCAAGTGCATAAAGATGTAGTTCTTGCGGACTTGTGAAATTCCAACTTGCTCGCTGGAAGGACTTGTGAGGGAGATGAATTTCCTGGTACAATCGATTTGCCCCAAGTATTGGGACAGCCAATCCATGCCACGTATCACATCAAACTTGCTGAATTGAGGAGGATAAGATTTGCCAAAATCCCCTCCTCCAATCTCAATAGAAACATCGACATTCATTTTGACTCTCATTTCGACCCGAGAATGAATAATCAAAGGAACATGCATAGGAACAATTTGAAGATCACTAAGTGCAGCAAAATACTTTGATATAAAAGAATGAAAAGCTCGGAATCGAATAAAAGCGGTAGCAGTGAGAGTTGACAAGAAGCGTACCCAACACGACATCAGTGCCTCCTGTGCTTCCTCGGTGAGATATGGTTAACTCGGCCATTGCCCACGATACGGGCCTTACAGGTAACCTACGATCTAGACCATTTCCTTGTCGCGTCCTCCATTGGGGCGGTCGCTCTAGTCTTCTTAGGGCAATTATTAGCATAATGCCCTTGTTGTTACAAAAGAAACAAATAACCTCAATAGCCAGATTCTGGAGGCCTCCTTGCTGTCCCACAGTGCGTGGTTGAGACCGACCTCGGTGGGCGAGGTACCTGTGATGCTCTCGGTGGTCTTTGGAGCACGAGAGTAAGGCACGGGCTTGCTTAGCGAAACGAGGAAAAGCGGCCCTTGCTGAACTTTGGGCCTCCCACTTGCGCTTGCGAGAATCGCCTAGCGCCCTTCCCTTGTGCTCGACGACAATAGCCTTGTCGACCAATGTCTGGAAGTCGGGGAAGTCGACAATAGATAGCTTGTCCTGCAACTCCTCGGACAAGCCATCCATGAACTTCTCCTTCTTGGCATCATCGGTGGAGCACGTCCTTGAGGCGTCAGCGAGATAGATGGTTGAATTCATGCAAGTACTCGATCCTTGATTTGCGCCCTTGCTTGCGCCGAGAACTCCTTCTTCTTAAGCTTCATTAATCCGTGGGAACATGAGGCAGACGGAAGGCGTCTGAAAGTCCTCCCAAGTGATGGCTCGGCCACATGGCTGCATGGCGAAGTTTTCCCACCATGAAAGTGCTGCCCCTCTAGTTGATGGGAGGTGAAGAGTGCCTTCTCTTGTTCTTGGCAGCTGTGCGACATCGAGCTTCCTTCGACTAGACATAACCAATCGTCTGCGTCGAGGGATCTTGGACCGCGAGAAGGTGGGTGGGCGTGTCGAAGGAACTCGAGAGTCCTCCCCTCGATGATGGCCACCACCTCCCCGATCCGGAGGCAGGAAAGGTTGGAGGTATTCCGTCTGTCGCCTCTAGGATCCTTATGCGATCCATGCGATTTCGCTCAATCTGGCGAGAACCTCGGCCATGGTCGGGAGGCGGGAGCTCCTCATCGACTAGTGGTGACCACAGCTCTTCTGCTTGAGTTCTTCCACCATCTGTTTCATTGAGCGGGTTAGCAACAAAAGCAAAACTAGAGGCAAAAGGTAGCAAAAGAAAAGCTATCGACTAGGAAATGAGATATTACCTAGCCCAATTACAACCATATAACCAGCAAGAAATGAACTCCAAACATTTGCAAAAAGGCATAAGATCTAATGCAAAACTCATAAGACACAAGATTCAACTATCGGTGCGACTAACTTCGTATTGAATGAGCAGTATTAGGTTTGAGAAGAAAATTTCAGAACACAACTCAAGTTCTATCGCATATAAGGATCATGGTAAAAACCATTTAGGGTGTGTTAGACACTAGCTATCTAATATCACATCTTACCCTTTTAAACCCCACAAGTTTTAGTTGAATTATCCTCTCATTTTAAGCCCTATCGAAGAACTAGGTGCATGCTGTCCAGATTTTGTATCTAAGCTCCAAGCTGAAATTTCCAACTTCAAATGCTTCTAATCTCCACTAAAAGACAGCCAACACTTCATATTCTCAATACTCATCGAATCCCAAAACCGAATTTAAACGGTAACAACTATCTTTTGAAATAAAGATGAGAGGAAACAACTTTTCAAATCTCAATCTAGAACAAGGTAAGATGAGCAATCTAGGATAGGTAAGGAGTAAAATATGAGAACTTACTTAAGTTTTCATAAACCATTTGTCATTTTGAAACTAAGTTTTCAAAATATCCTAAGAACGACCAAGCTAGGGGTTTCTCACGGTCGGTATGGCTCGATACCAACTTTTGTGAGAACACGGGGTATTTAACTTGTCATACTTAACCATCAAATTGGTTCTAGCATTACAAATCAAATATCTCGACTCTCGGCGTATATGTACTTCCCAAAATTGCAGTACACATACCCCATACAAAAATTATGCATCAATTCCATTCGACACATAGAACCGAAGTACAACTAAGCAATTCAAAAGACATACATAATAGAGTTATTACAAAAGGGCCGACCGACCAAATAACAACTAAAGAGTTAGATAAACAATGGAAGCAAACAGCCATAAGATGGCGATAAACAAAAATCAATTAGTGTGCCTTTAACCTACAAGGCAACCAGCAGACCACCAAGCTAGTTGTCAAACCATAGCACATCTCACAAAAGTGGATCCCTTGGGAATCAGCTTCCTCCTTTGCAACAATTAGTTAAGCAAAGCAAATGAGTACAAAAATGTACTCGCAAGACTTACGTGTAGTGTAACATGCCTATACATAGCTACATGCAAGCTTATTTAAGTGGAGGAGGCTCTAGACTCATTTTCAGCATAAAGCAAGTTTTCATTTGCAATAATGTAATAGATTTAAAGCAGTTTTACAATCTGTTTTTATTTGACAAAAACAGTGAGATACAAGTAACAATAATAACAAGACATCACAGGAAGTAGCTAACCCAATAGCCACCACAACAATAACATGAATTCCCCATTCATACCACCCACATCAAGTTTTAATTAAATGTTATAGTCTAGTTCTTGCGACCTTACCAAGCATGTCCATAACATAGGATGAGGCTATTGAATAGTTTGAACCTGAGAGGGTGTACCAATGTACCCACATGTCGGACCGCCTTTTGCCACAAGATTAAGCACACTATCTTTGGTATGCCGGCATAGCTAAGTCCTCTGAGGCGTTTCCAATATAATGCATTAACTTTGAGTGCATGCGTGGGTGAAACCCTCCGTGAACTGCCCTTGTGTGTGCAGGCAGGGCTCCCACAGCGGACCCACATGTTGTGTCGGGACATCGGCCCAGCCGTAGCAACTACGGATGTCCTCGAGGTGGAGAACCTCAGGGAACTCCACCACCGCACACCAATAACACAACACAAGCCATTTCTTTTCCACACAACACACACAACCTCTGTGATTCAGACTAACACACGCCAAAGTACTAAGTCAAGAGGTCCCATATCCCTCAAATGTGGTTAGCACACTAAAATCTCTTGGCTTAGTGACACAAGTAACTTCGGTCCTTGTTGACGGGCACCATTCGATCACACCATAAGATCACACCATCAACCATTGTGCCCAAGTCTCAAATATTTTATTTTCATTTTCAGTTTTTGACTTTACAAATTAACAAAGCACAAGGTGCTGAGCATAATGATAATAATAATTTTGTGTGATCAAAGTTATCGACTAAGTCGATAACCGCCCAATTCTACCGGTAGCTAAGCATTTCTAAGCATGACACCGTAAAGACCATAAAAGAGCATAATTCAACCACCGGGCTCTAATTCACCGGCAAGATTAATACCTTATGTTTAGTGGCAGGGGATAATAATTTAAGGGCAACCATGCAATAGGAATAACTACCTCTAATCGGGAAAATAAACTTTGACACAAAAGCATGCATACATACAATTTGTAAACAAAGTATTGGACTTTGAAAGTAATGGGATATTTATGATCAAACTGCTTGCCTTGCTGGGGATGACTTTTTTGCTGCAGAGGATCACTCTTGAATATAATAGGATCGTCGGAACCTACCGAAAGAATTGAAAGCACAATAAGAGCGAATAATACCGAAAAGATCCAAAAATTCAAGGTCATCCAAAAATCATGAAAAATTCACATAAGGTAGAGCATGATTTTAGGTGAATTTAACAACAAATTAATTGATTTGGATGTTCTATGCAAAAGTTATGTCAATTTGAAAGTCGGTTTTCAGAAAATCCAAATAAATTGCTACCGGTTACTGTTCATCCGTATTAATTGTTTTGGTAAAAATTTCCATAGAGGTTGTGTACTTGAAAATTTTATGGTAGGCATAGCACCATATGAGATGAATAATGGAATTTGATTCACCTCATTTGGAGCTAAGATGAATTTTCTATGATTTTTCAAAGTTATGAAAGTAGTGTACAAAACATTTGTAAGATGAGATTTTTAGTAATAGCAACATGTTCAAAACCTATTCTACAATAAAATACACTAATAGAGGATTCCAACAAAGTTGAGTTTACTCAATTTGAAGTTCTGAAGAAATACTTATGCATTTTTGAAGTTAAAGCAATTTGTAATGCAACAATATTACTAATCCTAAATTCATTTTGCCAAAAGTGTTTTATGTAACAGTAACATGATTCAACCCATTTTTATATTAAAGTACATTTAAAAATTAAACTAACAAAATTTGAATCATTAATATTGGAGCTAGAATGAATTACTTATGCAACTTTGAAGTTTAACAAATTTTAGGTTCATAAATAAAGCATTTGGTTTCATATAAACACAAAATACTTTTTATACCCAGCCTACTCTAGCTAAAGCCGATGACAGGTGGGGTCGATTACACAGGCGTTTTCAATTAACTCCAGAACTAAATTTCCTCTTGACGAGAGGGCCCGATTTATAATACCCGATTATTTCTGAAAGAATGTAAACAAAAGGAGAATAATCATTTAAAATGGTGTTTTCACGAAAATCCGCCAACTTTGGCCACTGGGTCTTGGCCAGTGGCCCATGTGTGGCCAAAGGGGAGGGCCGCCACCCTCCCATAAACCCTAGCCGCCTATTCCCTCCTCCCTTTAAGCGCCACTCCTTCCTCCCATGCGCCTCCTCCCTATCCAGCACCTCTTTCTCTCCACGTCCTTCCATTGGTGGTTTTCCCCTCCATTGATGCCGGCCAAAGAAAGGAGAAAGATGCTCCTAGGTGCTGCTGGCCATGGAAGAAGAGAAGAAGAAGAAGGGAGAGGAAGAGGTAGAGGAGGGGAGGGCTTTGCGAAGGTTTCAGCGGCATCTCACATCGTTCTTGTGGGTAAATTTGTGATCCCAATTAGTTTTGATAGATAATTCGTATGCGATTCGTATTCATTAGATGTTCTAAGATTTCTGTAGTAGATCGGTTGAATCTGTCTTCCTGTTGACACGCAATTTTGGGTTAGATACGAGCAGATTCGGGGATTAGTGTCTCCTGGAGATAGATGAGAATTTTCGTTATCTTTCCAGAAAGTGCTAATTCATAATTTTTGGATAAACGGTTAATTAGTTATGAATTTCACAAGACAGAGTGCTAAATCAGTCTTAGGACTTGTGCAGCGAACATAGATCTGTAAATTTGATATGGGAGAAGGCCAAATTGGGTCAGTTGGTCTCCTTGAGAGTTGTAGGTATTTTCATTGTGATTCCAGAAAGTTAAATTTCATGATTTTTGGATTTGTAGATCAAAAGTTATGAATTTTAGAAGCTCAGGATGTAATCTGCATCTCTATTGTGGACAGAAGAGTTTTACTTGACTATTTGCAACATTTGTTGCACAATGGAAATATTTGAGATAATTTTATTGAGATACCTGGTTTCCTGTAGTTTCCAGAAAGTATTAGAACAATGTGCTTGGTTGAGCCAAACAAAAGTTATGAAATTCACAAGTTAGTAGTACGGAGATGGCAGATCGGTCTTGGGATTAAAACAAAGACTTAGATGAACTAGTTTGATCTTTCGGTCACCTGAGAAGTTATAGCTAGGCTTGTGTAGGTTCTAGAAAAATTGGATTCATGGCTTTTGGAGTTTTGACTCAAGTTAAAATTTTTCATAACAGCTATTCGTTTGGACAGATTTGAGAATTTGAGAGAGTTTTGATTAATTGTTGGGATTGCGATTAGGGACGCTTGTTCTCTTTCTGTTTCATTGCATTGCTGTACACTTTTGGTTGGTGTACTTAGTATATTGTTTCTGGCTGCTAGGTGGTGGTGAACCCGGGCTAGAGCTTTCTATCGTTGACTTCGAATCACGGTTGAGGCAAGTACAATTGATTTGTCTTGTTTGTTGTTTATTCCACTTGATTGATGAATATGAAATGGGTAATTTCGGTATTCCTTGTTTCCTTCATAGTTGATATACCATGATTCTTCAATAATAAGACTCGTTCCTTACATTCATTCGTTCCTTCGCTCCTGTTCACCCACGGGGAGTAAATAGTGAAATCCCATTACTCCAATATGGGCAAGTACATTGTGTAATGTCTTTATTGTCGATTGTTTATAATGTTTTAAGTTCATGCCATGGTGAGCACTATGGTATGTGAGTAGGTTTCGTTGACTTTTACTTCGTTTCATGTATGTGAATCATGCTTCTTGAGTTTTCTTCTTACAAATTCATATATATTCATTCATTCATAGTTCATGATTCACCGGGGAGTGGGATGTAAAGACCCATCAATTCGGTATGGGCACGTAAGACCTACCATTCCAATGTGGGCGATTTGGGACACTGTGTGAAACGTTCTTCATACGGGACTTGGATCCTCGCATTTTGTTAAATCGGGTTTAGAAATGAACACCGGGTGTGTCTGACTATCTGCATATATGCATGTGTGTAGTCCCTTCATTTCATTCAATTCATTCATTCCATTCATTCAAATATTAGATTACGTGGTTTATTCATATTCTTCAATAATGTTGTCATGATCATGGTTATTGTATGTCCTATTTATTTTACGTACTACTTGAGTCTCGGACTCATTCTTGCGTTGTTTGTTTTTAGGTGATCATTGATGTTGGCTCTATTGGGAGGCGATGAACCGCACTACTCATTCACTTCACCTTAATCAAGTCCAAGATTACGATTTAGTTCTATTTTTCATTAGATTAATGATGAGCTGTAATAATTAAATTTAGGTGTGGTTGATAACTCTCTCTATGTTATGGTTGATTAAGTATTGCTTGTGATCTTGATCACCCTTAGTTATCTTGCTTGAATTGAGAATATTTTCATGCCATGGTTCTATTAAATAGTGATCTCTTTATGTCATTAGATGATATTATTCAAATTTTTCCGCATTATGGTTGTATGTTAGATGATTTAGGTGACATCTTGGCTTCGAATAGCGAGGTGTTACCGATTATCATAGACTCGGTCCACATGCATAGTGCATGGACGAAAAGCCAAGAGCAGTCCACGGGTTCACCTTGAGATCACTATGCACTTAAAGTCGCGGGGCCAGCGTGTCATTCAAACAACACTCACTGATTTCGTGTTAATTAAACCTAATGATTGGTTTACCTAATCAAACCAAGATTTGGTTAATTAATGCGGAGGAAACGATGATGGTCGGAAACGACGCGTGCTCGCGAGTTGCCCTGACTTCTTGCTGTGGGACCACGCCGATCTTGAACAAAGGCCATAAGATTCCTCTCATCCTTGCGGTGATGGCACCGATGGCTAAGCTCACGATGGCGATGGCGGCAGTGAAGATGGCGGTGGTGTTCCTCTGACTCTACATGCATGTGCCATCCAACTTGCGCAAAACATTGCATGCATAAGCTCCCTAGAGGTTCCACGAGGCTTACGGAAGGATGGAGAGGCGGACAAGCTTAAGAAGAAGCTAGCGATGGCAATGGCGGCGGCGCATAGGTTACGAGGAGAAAAAAGCTGCGCCAAGGATGCGCCAATGAAAGGTCGGGGAGGTTGAGTGTCATGAAGATGGTGTGAAGCGTAAACAATCA
>JAYEVD010000885.1:0-207848 GCA_036346405.1 Phyllostachys edulis | reverse complement strand
ACTCCAAATTCTCTGAAATTTCTACAGCAGTAAGAGGGTGATTTTTAGGGAATTTAGCAACAAGAACCAATGGATTTGGATTCTTAATGCAAAAGTTATGAGCAAAACAATTCTGCTCAGCCCTGAAAATACCAAACTGCACTATTCACTAATTTAATTATGAGGCAACATTTTCTAGAAAAGTGGTGAGGCTGAGATTTTACTGTGAAACCAGCACCTCATGAGATGAATAACACAATTGAGTTCATCCCATTTGGAGCTATATTGCACTTTCTATAATTTTTCAAAAACAAGAACTTGAACAAAATTATAATGCACAAGTCCTTATTTCTATAACAGCAATATGCTCAAATCTAATTTTTACAGTGAGTTCATTAATAGAGGAAGCTAACAAAGTTGGTCTCATTCAAAAATAACCTACAGAACATTAGTTATGGGTTTTACAAGTTAAACCTAAATTTTGAGTGTATTATCCAAAAGGGAGTACTAAAACCTATGGCAAAACTGTGCTCTGGAGCTGAACTCAACTTACAACCATTTTTGGATTAAAGTCAAGTTTAAGACAGAGCTAACACAATTTGAATGACCTCAAAAGGATTTAAAATGAAAAAGATATGAAATTCTAAAGTCTACCTCATTTCAGTTCATACTTAAGAATTCTTGACCTTCCTAACATTCACAAAGACATGGGAGGTCGTGAGCCACAGATCTCAGATCTAGCGGCTCGAGACCTCCCGAGAACAACACACATGCACATGGGAGGTCCAGAGGTCTGGACCTCCTAACCACGCACATCTTGCGAGGTGAGGAGGTCATGGCCGTAGATGGAAGATCTAACGGACCACAACATGGAAGGAGGTCCGGAGCGGACCAGATTAAAGGGAGGTCCTCAGCGGTGAGATGACCTCGAGGAGGTCCCAGAGGAGGTCCTCAACGTCCACTGAACCTCCAGGAGGTCTCGACGGCTAAGATTGCGCCAAGGAGGTCTTGGGCGCTCCGGATCTCCTTGGAGGAGGTGCGGATGTCGAGATCGGCGCTAGAATTAGCGCACGCTGCACGCACGCTTATGGACAAGAGATTAAATGCTGCGGGACCACGAGGAGGTCCGCGCGGAGGACTTAATGGCGCGCGATAAATGGTGGATTTAAGACAGGTTAAGACACACCAAATGAATTCAATGATGGGAGCAATGATAAGCGCATTAACTCGGTGGATCTTTTGTCCTAAAACGACAACGACATTGCTGTCGTTGCGTCCGACAAAAACCCGTGTTCAAATATTTGGTTCTCGCCGGCGATGTAGACCTCGCGGCGAGATCCAATGGTACCGATTAGTTCGCAATAACCACGCGCACCGCGGACCTTCTCTCAACGGCAATGGCGGCCTTGAGCGCCGTGAGCCGAGAGAGAAGGTGACCCTTGCGGGCAAAACCGAAAAGCAAAAATGAGCTCATGCGACAAACAAGCTTATGCCAAACTAAAGCTCATGAAAACATTCATCGGGTGCCAGCACTAAGGGATTACCGGGGATGTACACAGAGGTCCTAAGGTCTTGAGGAGGTCGAGGAAGGAGGACCGGTCTGGGGAGGAAGGTGCTCCACGGCCAAAGCTTGACTCAAGCTCCACTTTGTCCACCTCTGAATCGCCCAAACCAATTCAAGTTAGGACTTGGTCCCGGAGGAATGGCACAAAAGAAGCTTAGAAAAGGAGAAAAAACTCCAGTGACCCTTGTCCACCGAGGAGCTTCAAGCTCCAGCAATGGCGGCCAAGGAAGCTTTGGTGGTTTAAAGCTCACAGCACAGGGGTGTAAGCCAAGGAACAAAGGTGTGCAAAGGAAGCCAACGGCACAGTGGGGGAGGCTTTATACTAAGGGCACAGGAGGTTGTGGACCACTGGCCAAGCTCATGGTGAGCTTGGCCCATGGGAGGTCCATGGCTTGGACAAGACACAAGGTTGACAAGGTGCGAGCCTGTGGGACAGAGAGGCGGAAGGTGACTGCATTAAATGTGGGTCGACAAGAGCATTGAAGTGTACCTCATGTGCGGACACGCAATAAATGCCTTTGCTTTCGAGCTTGCCTTGCAGCGCCAGAGGAAGGAGAAGAACGGGGGAGGTCTTAGTGGCGTTGGATAAGACACAGGAGAGGTCTGGCCATCGGATGAGAGTTTTGAACCGTTACGTTTTAAGTGGTGGGTGGAGGTCCCAGCCACGATCAAGATGGGAGGTCGTGGCCCTCCGATTTCGTGTCATCGCTAAACGCATGCGTGGGAAATGGGACAGGAGGTCCAAGGCGTTGGATCTCCCTCCAACGGTGCGGACCTCCAGTGAGGACTTAACCGCACGCGATCGAAAAGACATGAGGGGGAGGTCCTGGCCTTTGGATTAAAATCCAAGAACACTTGACTGATGGGGAGGTCGATCGCACAAAGCAAGGGAGGTCTTAGCCTCCGATTTGGATCCAAGGGCTATGACCTCAACAAGGCGGGAGGACCTTGTTGTGATGTTTTTCGAGAGGAGGTCGTGGCCTTTGGATGTAAATCCAACGGCTACGACCTCAAGTGAGTGCAAAGGGAGGTCTGACAGTTAGATTGGGAGGAGGAGGTCGTGACCATGGATTTTTGATCCAATGGCTGTGACCTCACGTAGGTGGGATGTGGACTTGCTTAGTTTAACAGTGAGGGGAGGTCAGGGCCGCGGATCTTGAATCCAAGGGCCAAGACCTCACATAGGTGGGATGACCTCGCTGCGATGGCTTACAGCACGAGGAGGTCCTTTGAGGTTTAACACACAGGGGAGGTCGTGGCCGTGGATCTTTGATCCAGCGGCTATGACCTGATGAGGTGGGGAGGTCTGACGCCCACGTTGACCCGAGGAGGTCCACGAGGTCAAGAGGACCTCGAATGGGGAGGTCTGGGGCCTTGGTTGAGGGAGGTCGTGGCGGTTGGATTGGATCCAGCGGCTCGACCTCATCAAGGTGGGAAAGGAGGTCGATGGGGTTGGGCTGGACCCGAGGTTTGAGTCTGGCTCGGCCAAGGAACAAGTCTCTGTTTTAAATTTAATTTTCTAACAGCTAAGACTTGGCAAAATTGTTTGAGATAGCAAATGAACTCCAAAATTCATAAGATTTTAACTGGAGCTAGCTGACAACATGATTAACCTTACATAAATTTTCCAGAGGTTATTATGCAATGCATTTTTCTCAGGAATTTCATTAAGGTTGTTCAATGATTCATTTACCTCCAAAAATTATCAAACTAGTTTTACAACTTGTGATATTTTTCAGAGGGTCCCACCTCAGTTTTAGGACCAAGGAAGATACTTTCCAATTGTTTGGCACAAGATTTGAGAGAATTGGAAAATGAATTTGACTTTTGGTCAACAAGAGCTTTGTGTTCTTGGTTTACACAACTCTTGGACAAAATTACATGAGATTGTAAGGGTTTTCAAGTTGTGAGAAAAAGTTTTAATTTCTACACATATAATTATACTTGAATAACCCTGATTATACATTTGGGATGTTACAAAATCTCCCCCTAGCAATCTCGTCCCGAGATTTGGCTCACTTTCGATAAGAAGGATGGATAGTCCGCCTTGAGCGATCTTCTCTTTCCCAAGTAGCCTCATCCTCGGAATGGTTTGACCACTGAACTTTAAGGAACTTGATGGTCTTATTCCTTGTCCTTCGTTCGGACTCATCGAGTGCTGCAGCGAGGGTGCTCGCGATAGGTCAAATCTTCACGGACATCGAGGGTTTCAACGGAGCTTCCTCGGTTGGAACACGGAGGCACTTCTTAAGCTGGGACACATGGAAAACATCATGTACCCCGCAAGTGCAGGTAGCAACTCCAACTTATAGGCAACAGCTCCTTCTTCTCGATAATGCGGTAGGGACCGACATATCGAGAGAGCCAACTTGCCCTCGACGAAAACGTTGATGGCCCTTCAAAGGAGAGACTTTGAGATAAACAAAGTCATTAGGCTCAAAACGTAACTCACGTCGGCGGCGATCCGCATAGCTCTTTTGCTGGATTGAGTACGTGCGCATAGCAGCTCACGAATAAAATTTGAACTTGGCGCTCGGCCTCATTGATTGAGTCCGGGCCAAAGAGAGGTCTCTCACGGTCTCGACCAGTTCAACGAGGTTCTACACTTTCTCCGTACAAGGCCTCAAAAGGTGCCATGCCGAGAGGCGGCTTTGAAAATTGTTGTTATAAGAAAACTTCGGCGAATGGCAAGCATTTCTCCCAATGCTTCCCATAGGAAAGGACACAAGCACGAAGCATATCCTCCAAAACCTGGTTGACCCTCTCGGTCGACCATCGGTTTGAGGTGGAATGCCGTGCTAAAGGTAAACGGGTTCCCATGGCCTCTTGCAAACTATGCCAAAAGCGAGAGGTGAAAAGAGAACCACGATCCGAGGCGATCGTCTTGGGCACACCGTGCAAGCACACGATCACGAGAGACATAGAGGTCGACCAATTGACCAGCAGAAATCTTAGCCCACGACAGCAAGAAATCGCTACTTTAGTCAACCGATCAATGACAACCCAAATGGAGTCTTTCCCGTTGGTGTTAAGGCGGACCGGTGATAAAGTCCATCTTAAGCGAATCCCACTTCCATTCGGCACGAGCAAGGGCTGAAGCAATCTGCTGACGCCGATGCTCGGCCTTGACACGGCGACATCGTCGCTTTTCGACAACGAACCGCAATCTCCTCTTCATTCGGGTCCACCAAAATCTCGGTAGGAGATCTTGATACATCTTTGTGGCCGGGATGAATGGATAAAAGCGAATCATGGGCTTCATGGAGGATCAAATTCCGCAACTCCATGTCCTTTGGAACCACAAGGCGTTGCCGAACCTCACAACACCATGCTCATCCTCGGAAAAGCACTTGGTGTTCCGGCCTTGACATTTGCCTTAATGTGGCTCACTCCCAAATCCATTGCTGGCGGACTTGATCCGATCCACCAAGGTTGGTTGCACAACCATGGCAGCGAGAAATCCATGCTCAACTATCTCCAAGTTGAGGCGCTGGAATGCTTCGAGAAGAGAGGCGAATGCTCCTTGAGCACTAAGGCATTACAATGCGCTTTGCGACTAAAGCGCATCGGCAGCGACATTAGCCTTGCCGGATGGTAGTGAATACCCATATCATAGTCCTTGATCAATTCCAACCATCTCCTTTGCACGAGGTTCAGGTCGGGTTGGGTGAACAAGTACTTGAGGCTTTTGTGATCCGAATACACTTCACAACGATTCTGATTAGGTAATGTCGCCAAATCTTAAGTGCATGAATCACAGCAGACCAACTCCAAATCATGAGTAGGGTAGTTGAGTTCATGAGGTCTCAATTGTCTTGATGCATAGGCCACTACCTTGCCTTCTTGCATAAGGACACAACCGAGGCCTCGGCGAGAAGCATCGCAAAAGATATCGAAGCTTGATGGATATCGGGAAGAACAAAACAGAGCGGTGGTCAAGCGCTTCTTGAGTATTGGAAACTTTCCTCACACTCGGCGGACCACAAGAACTTCTTGTCCTTCTTGAGCAACTCCGTCATCGGCCCAGCGATCTTGGAGAAGTTCTCGATAAAGCGGCGATAATATCCCGCTAAACCAAGAAAACTCCGCACATCGGTGACCAAGAAGGTTGACTCCATGAAAGAACATCGGTGACCTTGCTAGGATCAACAGCTCGCCTCCGCCGAAAGAATATGGCCTAAGAAAGCCACTTCCTTCAACCAAAATGCACACTTGTTTGAACTTCGCGTCATACCGGTGCTCACGTAGCTTGCCTAACACAAGCCTCGGATCTTGATCATGTTCCTCATCGTCCTTGGAATAGATAAGAATATCATCGATGAAGACCACGACAAACTTATCCAAATACTCCATGAATACGAATTCATGAGATTCATGAACAAAGGCGGGAGCATTGGTTAAGCGAATGACATGACAAGATACTCATACAAGCCATAGCGAGTAGAGAATCTTGTCTTTGGAATATCCTCGGGCGAATCTGAACTCGATGATATCCCACTCTCGATCAATCTTGGAGAAAACTCGAGCTCCAGTTAATTGATCAAAGAGATCGTCAATGCGGAGCAACGGATACTTGTTCTTTCGTCACTTCATTAAGTGGGCGGTAATCAACGCACATCGTAAAATGCCGCCCTTCTTCTTTACGAAGATTGCCGGACAACCCCACGGAGATGAGCTAGGCGGATGAAACCCTTCTCTTGCAGCTAAACTTAATCGCTTCTTCAACTCCACCAACTCGTTCGGTGGCATCCGATAAGGCCTCTTTGAGATAGGGGCGTACCGAGCCAACTCAATGACAAACTCGAGGTCTCGAGCGGGTGGCATCCTGGAAGATCAGCGGAAAGACATCAACAAAGTCACAAACTGTTGGGACTTCGCTAATATCTGGAGCGGGCTTCGCTTCAAGTCTTGAAGAGATGAGGGCCTAGCGACTTGGCGAGAAGCAAACCCTTCATGGAAGAACTAGACAGAGAGATGAGCTTCTGGCGCAATCGATTTGTCCCATGTCTTTGAGACAACCAATCCATACCAAGAATCACATCAAGACTCGCTGAATGGAGAAGGATAAGGTTTGCTAAGAACCCTCGCCGATCTCGATAGGGACATCTCTACACTCGGATTCACTCTCAACTCCGAACCAGAGAGCGAATGAGTAGCGGGGCCGACAATGGAGAGAAAGGAAGCTCTCCAATAGCAACAAAAGACTTCGAAACAAAGGAATGAGATGCTCTGAATCAAACAAGACGATGGCGAGGTGAGAGTTAACGAAAAGTGTACCTAGTACGGCGTCGGGTGCCTCCCGAGCCTCCTCTGCGGTGATGGCGTTGACGCGACCACTACCCATGCCTTGGGTAGCGGGACGATCTTCGGTCTGAGATGCACCACTTCTGGCGCGTCCTCCATTAGGGCGAGGGGCTCGCCCGTCTTCTTAGGGCATTGGTTCGCATAATGCCCCTTACGTTGCATGAGAAGCATGTGACCCGACCGCCAGTTTGCGGGGCCACCTGGCGGACCGGCAAAGACGTGATCGGGCACGGCTCTGCGAAGGAGCGAGGGCGAGGCGGTGACCTCGGGCGCCAAGAATGAGAGTGGTACCCCTGAGACCGCCTCAAACGAGGGCGGAAGAATCGGGCTGGAAGTCTTATAGGTCTCCCACTTGCGCTGCGGAATCCATAAGCTCCGAGCCGCATGCTCGTGACGATGGCCTTGTCGACCAAGGTCTGAAAATCGGGAAAGTCGGCAATGGATAGCTTGTCCTTGACTCCTCGGACAAGCGGCGCTGAACTTGCACCTTGGCCATATCGGTGGCCACATCCTCGGGGAGCATAACGAGCCGATGGTTGAACTCGTACACATACTCCATGATCGAGCTCGCGCCTTGCTTGGCGCAAGAAACTCCCCTTCTTGATCTCCATCAAGCCGGCAGGATGTGAGCCCGACGGGCAGGCGTCTGAAACTCCTCCCAAGAGACGGTGTGGTCTCACGGGCTGCATGGCGAGATAGCTCTCCCACCAGGACAAAGCCGCACCCTCAAGCCGTGCGATCGAACAGCGCCTTCTCGTGCTCCTGCACCTGCGCTATCTGGCTTACGCTCCACAAGACGAAGCCAATCGTCCGCATCCAAAGGGTCCTCAGACCGAGAAAAGGTAGGGGCTGAGTACGAAGGAACTCAAGAAGACCCCACGAGGTGATGGGCATTCCCTAGCCCAGATCCTCGAAGCTCCGGTAAGAAGCGGTGGTGTTATGCGATGACATCGATGAACTCTCTCATCATCCGCGGTTGCGCTCAATCAAGAAGGACCTCGGCCATGGTGGGAGGAGGAGGAAGCCTCGTCCGGACCAGGTGGCCATCCTTGGCCGCTTCTGAAAAGTCCGGCCATCTTGTTACAAGAAATTTTGGTTAGCAACTAGACCCAAAAACTAAGCCTTAAAAGAAAACAAAAGCGATCGACTAGGGAATGAAGATCACCCTAAACGAAAGCCAAAACAACGAGTAATTAAACTTTAAAAGCTTCTAAAAGACTCTACAAACAGCCAAGAAACACCAAAAGCAAGGTTCAACTTCTCAACTCAACTAACCCGTATTGAATGAACGAGTAATTGATCGGAAGATTACAAATCAGATTGTAAGATGAGATCTAAAACTATTAGAGAGCAAGGTTAAGGCAGCGAAATAAGTGTTAGATACTTAGCTAACTAGTATCACATCTTACCCTTTTATTCCCACAAGTTTTAGTTGATTAGCCTCTCATTTTCTACCTCATTTACTAGCTTAAGCATTGCTGCCCTAAAATGCTTGCTTGCTGTCCAGAATTTTCAGATTTGAGTTTCGCCTTCAAATACTTCTATTCTTCACTAAGAAGGTAGCCAAGACATCAATTTAGAACTCTCATATGTTACCCAAAACCCAATTAATCGATAATGACTATTTTGTAGAAGAGAAGAGAGGAAAACAACTTTCAAAACTCAAATTAGAGTGAGATGAGAAGAGAAAGCTAAGGTAGATGAGGAGTAAAATCTGAGAATTTTCTTAAGCTTTCAAATCTCGTTTATACTTTGAAAATAGGTTTTCCAAAATATCTTAAAGACGACCAAGCTTGTGTTACTACGGTCATAACGGCTCGATACCAACTTTTGTGAGACCCGACATTTATTAGGCTCATAATACTTAGTCATCCAATTGACCCTAGTATTATCAACCGAATAAACTTCGGTCTCGAGAGATGTATACTCCCGAATGCAAGATACATACCTCACAACAAAAGAATATATCAATTCCATACAACACATAGAACATAAGCAACAAACCAAAAGTTAATATTAATATGGAATAGCTACTACAAAAGAGGGGCCCTTAGGCCAAATAGCAATAAGTTACAAGAATACACAGCGGAAGCAAAAGTGCCATAAAGATGGCTATAACACAAAGCCAATCGGTGTGCCTTAACCCTAGGCATCTCGACCGGACCGCCAAGCTAGTCGTCAAGAAAGCGCAACACGTGGCACGTAGTAAGGCTCTTGGAGCTCACCTCCGCCCTCTGCAACAAGGTTGTTAAGCAAAGCAAATGAGTACAATAACTTGTTTATTGTACTCAAGACCGACGTGTAAGATAACAGAACTATAATTTAGCTACATGCAAGCTTTAATTAAGTGGATGGAGCTTTGGACTTACATTTAGCATAAAGCAAGTTCCATTTGCAATAACATAATAGATTTAAGGCAATTTGACAAAGCATTTTTACTTGTTGAAATAACAACGCAATAATAACATAATAACAACAACAAGAACAATCTGGAAGTGACTAACCCAATAGCCACCACAACAATAGTATGAATTACCCACTCATACCAACCATGTCAAGTTTTAATTAAAAGTTGTAGTCTAGTTCTTCTGGGCGTTTCCGGCGTGTCCATAACCTAGGGCGAGGCTATTCAATAGTTTTATCCTGCGAGGGTGTACCAATGTACCCACACGCCGCACCGCCTTTCCTTTAGGCACACTACCTTTGGTATGCCGGCACGGCTAAGTCCTACGAGACATTTCCAATGGACGATGCTAATTACGAGTCAAGAACCCACGGGACAAGGACACATTAGACAGCCTAACCGCCCGCCAATGCTCCCTCCCAACACTACACATACACATTTTATTAAAACATACCCACCAACCAGCTCATAATTAACACCCCCCAAAGTACTTAGTCAAGAGAGGTCCCATATCCCCCTCGTGTGGTTAGCACGCAATATTGCTCAGAACGGTGGCGCAAGTAACTCGGGTGCGACTCGGGCATACTACCACATTCCAAAAACCACACCATCCATCCAATATGCCCAAGTCCAAATCAACATTTTATTTTCAGTTTTTGATTTTACAATTAATCAAAGCACAAGTGCTGGACATATAGGAGGAATAATTATACTTGTGTGATCAAGACCATCGACTAAGTCGATGATCGCCCATTACTACCGATAGCTAAGCATGTCTAAGCAGTTTAAGTCGAAACTACTAAGTGATAAGAGCTCATCCAACGAGCTCCAACCACAGCGAATAACCTAGGCTCATTGGTAGTAGAGGATAAACAACTCCTACAGATTATGCAACTATAGGATTACTAGCGACAATTAACACAAAGTAGCATGCATACATAGAAGTAAAACAAAGTATTAAGCTTTAAAATAATGGGACAATGATGGAAATGGTCAAACTGCTTGCCTTGCTGCTGGTCACTTTGTTATGGAGGGTCGCTTATGGATCACCACAAATGTCGAAACCTAACGGAAAAACGATAAAGAACCGATAAGAATGACGAAAAACAACAAGACAGCACAGCAAACGAACTCCAAATTCTCTGAAATTTCTACAGCAGTAAGAGGGTGATTTTAGGGAATTTAGCAACAAGAACCAATGGATTTGGATTCTTAATGCAAAAGTTATGAGCAAAACAATTCTGCTCAGCCCTGAAAATACCAAACTGCACTATTCACTAATTTAATTATGAGGCAACATTTTCTAGAAAAGTGGTGAGGCTGAGATTTTTACTGTGAAACCAGCACCTCATGAGATGAATAACACAATTGAGTTCATCCCATTTGGAGCTATATTGCACTTTCTATAATTTTTCAAAAACAAGAACTTGAACAAAATTATAATGCACAAGTCCTTATTTCTATAACAGCAATATGCTCAAATCTAATTTTTACAGTGAGTTCATTAATAGAGGAAGCTAACAAAGTTGGTCTCATTCAAAAATAACCTACAGAACATTAGTTATGGGTTTTACAAGTTAAACCTAAATTTTGAGTGTATTATCCAAAAGGAGTACTAAAACCTATGGCAAAACTGTGCTCTGGAGCTGAACTCAACTTACAACCATTTTTGGATTAAAGTCAAGTTTAAGACAGAGCTAACACAATTTGAATGACCTCAAAAGGATTTAAAATGAAAAAGATATGAAATTCTAAAGTCTACCTCATTTCAGTTCATACTTAAGAATTTACTGACCTTCCTAACATTCACAAAGACATGGGAGGTCGTGAGCCACAGATCTCAGATCTAACGGCTCGAGACCTCCCAGAGAAACAACACACATGCACATGGGAGGTCCAGAGGTCTGGACCTCCTAACCACGCATCATGCGCGAGGTGAGGAGGTCATGGCCGTAGATGGAAGATCTAACGGACCACAACATGGAAGGGAGGTCCGAACGGACCAGATTAAAAGGGAGGTCCTC
Organism: Phyllostachys edulis; assembly: GCA_036346405.1. Taxonomy (NCBI): domain Eukaryota; kingdom Viridiplantae; phylum Streptophyta; class Magnoliopsida; order Poales; family Poaceae; genus Phyllostachys; species Phyllostachys edulis. The sequence goes on along the minus strand of JAYEVD010000885.1, from coordinate 196,573 downwards.
AGCGGTGAGATGACCTCGAGGAGGTCCCAGAGGAGGTCCTCAACGTCGCTGCACCTCCGGGAGGTGCGGGCGGCTAAGATTGCGCCAAGGAGGTCTTGGGCGCTCCAGGATCTCCTTGGAGGAGGTGCGATGTCGAATCGGCGCTAGAACTAGCGCTTGCGCTGCACGCACGCGCTATGGACAAGAGATTAAATCTTGGCGGGACCACGAGGAGGTCCGCTGGCAGGACTTAATGGCACACAAGAAATGGTGGATTTAAGACAGTTAAGACACACCAAATGAATTCAATGATGGGAGCAATGATAAGCGCATTAACTCGGAGGATCTTTTGTCCTAAAACGACAACGACGCCGTTGTCGTGCGTCCGACAAAAACCCGTGTTCAAATATTTGGTTCTCGCCGACGATGTAGACCTCGCCATGAGATCCAATGGTACCGCGGTTCGCAATAACCACGCGCACTAACGGACCTTCTCTCAACGGCAATGACGCGGCCTTGAACGCCATGAGCCGAGGACAGAGGTGACCAAGACGGCAAAACCGAAAAGCAAAAATGAGCTCCACGCGACAAACAAGCTTATGCCAAACTAAAGCTCATGAAAACATTCATCGGGTGCCAAGACTAAGGGATTACCAGGGATGTACAGGAGGTCCTAAGGTGCCGAGGAGGTCGAGGAAGGAGGACCGGTCTTGGGGAGGAAGGGTGCTCCACGGCCAAAGCTTGACTCAAGCTCCACTTTGTCCACCTCAGAATCGCCCAAACCAATTCAAGTTAGGACTTGGTCCCAGAGGAATGGCACAAAAGAAGCTTAGAAAAAGGAGAAAAAAACTCCAGTGACCCTTGTCCACCGAGGAGCTTCAAGCTCCAAAGAATGGCGGCCAAGGAAGCTTTGGTGGTTTAAAGCTCACAAAGACAGGGGTGTAAGCCAAGGAACAAAGGTGTGCAAAGGAAGCCAGCCAAGCACAAAGGGGGAGGCTTTATACTAAGGGCACAGGAGGTTGTGGACCACTGGCCAAGCTCATGGTGAGCTTGGCCCATGGGAGGTCCATGGCTTGGACAAGACACAAGGTTGACAAGGTGCAGGCCTGTGTGGACAGGAGGGGCGGAAGGCTGACCTGCATTAAATGCGGGTCAGCAAGAGCTGTTGAAGTGTACCTCATGTGCAGACACGCAATAAATGCACTGCTCAGAGCTTGCCCGCGCGCCAGAGGAAGGAGAAGAACAGGGGAGGTCTTAGTGGCCGTTGGATAAGACCTGGGAGAGGTCCTGGCCATCGGATGAGAGTTTTGAACCGTTACGTTTTAAGTGGTGGGTGGAGGTCCCACCACACGATCAAGATGGGAGGTCGTGGCCCTCCGATTTCGTGTCATCGCTAAACGCGTGGGAAATGGGACAGAGGTCCAAGGCGTTGATCTCCCTCCAGCAGTCGCGGACCTCCAAGAGGACTTAACGCACGCGATCGAAAAGACATGAGGGGAGGTCTGGCCTTTGGATTAAAATCCAAGGGCACTGACTGATGGGGAGGTCGACACGCACAAAGCAAGGGAGGTCTTAGCCTGCGATTTGGATCAAGGGCTATGACCTCAACAAGGCGGGAGGACCTTGTTGTGATGTTTTTGAGAGGAGGTCGTGGCCTTTGGATGTAAATCCAGCGGCTCGACCTCAAGTGAGTGCAAAGGAGGTCTCGACAGTTAGATTGGGAGGAGGAGGTCGTGACCATGGATTTTTGATCCAATGGCTGTGACCTCACGTGGGTGGGATGTGGACTTGCTTAGTTTAACGGTGAGGGAGGTCGGGGCGCGGATCTTGAATCCAAGGGCCAAGACCTCACATAGGTGGGATGACCTCATTGCGATGGCTTACAAAGACGAGGAGGTCCTTTGAGGTTTAACACACGGGAGGTCGTGGCCGTGGATCTTTGATCCAGCGGCTATGACTGATGAGGTGGGAGGTCGACGCCCACGCTGACCCGAGGAGGTCCACGAGGTCAAGAGGACCTCGAATGGGAGGTCTGGGGGCCTTGGTTGAGGGGAGGTCGTGGCGGTTGGATTGGATCCAACGGCCACGACCTCATCAAGGTGGGAAAGGAGGTCGATGGGGTTGGGCTGGACCAGTTTGAGTACTGGCTCACCCAAGGAACAAAGTGCTACTGTTTTAAATTTAATTTTCTAACACTAAGACTTGGCAAAATTGTTTGAGATAGCAAATGAACTCCAAAATTCATAAGATTTTAACTGGAGCTAGCTGACAACATGATTAACCTTACATAAATTTTCCAGAGGTTATTATGCAATGCATTTTTCTCAGGAATTTCATTAAGGTTGTTCAATGATTCATTTTACCTCCAAAAATTATCAAACTAGTTTTACAACTTGTGATATTTTTCAGAGGGTCCCACCTCAGTTTTAGGACCAAGGAAGATACTTTCCAATTGTTTGGCACAAGATTTGAGAGAATTGGAAAATGAATTTGACTTTTGGTCAACAAGAGCTTTGTGTTCTTGGTTTACACAACTCTTGGACAAGAATTACATGAGATTGTAAGGGTTTTCAAGTTGTGAGAAAAAGTTTTAATTTCTACACATATAATTATACTTGAATAACCCTGATTATACATTTGGGATGTTACACTAGCTGCGGAGGGATGACTCCGTATAGCTAGTTAACCAACCAAGGTCTCGTTTGTTAGTGGAGTAACCAGACAAATTGCTCCACCAACTAAGAGCGACCTTAGTCCCTCTAAGATAGCTAGCTGCGGAGGGATGACTCCGTAAAGCTAGTTAGCAGGCGGAGATCCCGTTGTTAGTGGAATTAACCAAATAAATCGCTCCGGAATAAACCAGACAAGTTGTTCCGGAATTAACCAGACAAATCATTCCACCAACTAACAACGGCCATGCACCACCAACCATCGAATCAAGAACAAGCTCTCAGTCTGTCAAAAATAACCTTCTTGTAGGTTTTCCAAAGGATCTCTACATATTCCGCATCGTAAATTTGCACGGTGTACTGAAGACGATCGTGCTGATCGTGCTTCTCTGCTCACATCTCAATTTTGGCATAGCCTATAAGAGGCTACGGAAACTCGAGTTTCTTTCAGATCAGCTTACCCTCATCAAACTGATGGTCAGACCGAAAGGGCCATCAACATTTCGTCGTTATGGGCGAGTTGGCTCCTCGACATGTCGGTCCCTACCGCGTTATCGAGAAGAAAGGGGCTGTCGCCTATAAGTTGAAATTACCTGCTGCACTTGAAGGGATACATGAAGTGTTCCATGCGTCCACGTTCAAAGAAGTGCCTTCGTGTTCCACCCGAGGAAGCTCCGTTGGAAATTCTTGTTGTGCAAGAGGTTGGGTCAGAATCGTGACCTAACGAGAAGCAATGCAATAAAGCGAATTAAATAAGATCCGACTCAACAAGAAACAAGCTAGGAGCAATATGTAACTAAATAAAGTGTTGGTTGGACTGAACATAGTTCGAGAATTAGGTCCAAGTACAACAAAAATATTATAAATGGATAAAGAATCGTAAAGGGAGGTTCGTATCTTTGAAGAAGTTAAACGAAGATCAAGGAATCGTGTCCTCAAGATCCTAAAAGTTCAATGGCCAAATCATTACGTGGATGAAGTTGCTCGAAACGGAAAGACTACCCATCTTCCTTCCCTTTGAGCCAAAATCTCGGGCGAGATTTTTGTAAGGGGGAGATTTTGTAACATCCCAAATGTATAATTAGGGTTTGTTCAAGTATAATTATATGTGTAGAAATTAAAACTTTTTCTCACATCTTGAAAACCCTAATCTCTCATGTAATTCTAGTCCAAGAGTTGTGTAATCCAAAACACAAAGCTCTTGTTGACCAAAAGTCAAACTCATTCTCCGTTTATCTTAAATCTTGTGCCAAACATTTGGAAATATTTTCCTTGGTCCCAAAACTGATGTGGGACTCCTCTGAAAAATATCACAAGTTGTAAAACTAGTTTGATAAATTTTGGAGGTAAAACAAACCTTTAAACAACCTTAACGAATTTCCTGAGAAAAATGCATTGCATAATAACCTCTGGAAATTTTATGCAAGGTTAATCTCATGGTCAGCAAGTTCCTGTTAAAATTTCATAAATTTTGGAGCTCAATTGCTATCCCAAATAATTCTGCTAAGTTTCAGCTGTTAAAAACTGAATTCAAAAACTAATCTTTGTTCCTTGGGCTAGCCACTTTGCAAAGTGGTCCAACTAACCTTTTCCCCACAGCTCGTCAGACCTCCTCTCCACCTTGATCAGGTCGTAGCCGTTGGATTAACATCCAACCGCCACGACCTCCTCCGCGGTCAACACCGCAAAGACCTCCCCACCTCATGAGGTCATTGTCGTTGGATCAGTGATCCATGGTCATGACCTCCCCTGTGTGTTAAACCTCAAAGACCTCCTCGAGCTGTTAAACCATCGCAGTGAGGTCATCCCACCTTGTTGAGGTCGTAGCCGTTGGATCAAATCCAACAGCCACGACCTCCTCCTCAACATACTCAGTCAGGTCCTCCCCACTCACATGAGGTCTTAGCCGCTGGATCAAAAATACATGGCCATGACCTCCCCTCGCGCTCAAACTACTCAGACCTCCCCTTTTGCACTCACTTGAGGTCGTAGCCGTTGGATCCAATCCAAAGGCCACGACCTCCTCTACAAACCATCGCTGCGTGGATCTCCCACCTTGTTGAGGTCATCGCCCTTGGATCAAAAAATCCATGGCCATGACCTCCCTCATCACCGTTGAACTAAGCAAACCTCCCACTTTGTTGAGGTCGTGGCCGTTGGATCGAGATCCAACACCCACGACCTCCCTCAAAATATCCAGGCGCTCACAACCTCCCCCATCTCATGTTGTGCACCGTTGGATTTAAAATCCACAGTCACGACCTCCTCCTTGTCTTGTGCGCATTAGACCTCCCAGCAAGACGTGAGGTCGTAGTCCTTAGATTTAAATCTAAAGGCCATGATCTCCACAGTGCGTTGCAAAGCTCAAGACCTCCCCTCTTTTGATCGAACCGTTGGATCAAAAATCCAAAGGTCTGACCTCCCTTGCCTTCTGCATAGCGTCTCGAGACCTCCTCGCCCTCTCATCACCATTGGATCTTAATCTGATGGCCATAACCTCTTGTGCGCTACGCGTAGTGCTAAGACCTCCCATTTGGTTGTGCGCCCTTGGATTTAAATCCAAAGGCCATGACCTCCCCCTCTTGTTCTTAAGTTCGTGTTCGGTTAAGACCTCACAGGAGGTCCGCACCATTGGATTGAAATCCAACGCCTTGGACCTCCTGTCCCTTTTTCCACGTCAGGATTCATGATGGAAATCGGAGGGTCACGACCTCCCCAGCCCAGATCCAATGGCTGTGATCTCCTCCTTCTCCTTTTAAAAACTTACTGTTTGATTTAGATCGAGGTCACGACCTCCCCTCATTTCTAATCGGACGGTGGTGGGCAACTCTGTTCTTCTCCTAGCTCGGCTGTCAGACGCCATGGCGATGGAGGAGGCGGTGGATCTGTCTTGTCCCAGCGGCTCTTTGCTGCAGCATTTAATGCGGTCGGTGCTTTTAGCCCCAAAGTCATTTGTGCAGGCTCTGCTCTGTCACCTCCACGTCTGTCCAAGCCGTGGACCTCCCTTGGGCTAAGCTCACCATGAGCTTAACCCGTGGTCCAGACCTCTTTTGCCCTAGCTATAAAACCCCCCACTTGTTGCCCTTGGCTTCTTTTACACACCATTGAGCTTGGCCTTGCATCTTTGGTGAGCATCTCCTCCCACCGACCTACCCTTTTTGGCCGCCATTGTTGAAGTCCTTGGAGCTCCTCGGTGGCGGTGCTTCGTGGCTCCTCTTCAACCTCTTGTTCACTTTGTGCTCCCAGCACCTCCCGGAGTTAACCCTAACCCCATTTGGGTTGACATTTTCAAGAGGCCTAACTTGGAGCTTGGAGTTGGCCGTGGAGCAACCCTTCTTCCCCAACTCCGGTCCTCCACGTCCCCAACCTCCTCGGCACCTCCGCGACCTCCGGGTAACCCTCCCGGTAGTCCCGTGAGATCTTGCACTTTGCATGTATGTTGTTGCGAGCTTGGCTGCACGCTTGAATGTTCATTGCGAGCTCATTATCGCTGTTTGTGTTTTGGCCGTGTGTTTACTGCGCCAATCTTGACTCGTCGCCGTTCAGGGCCACCCCTCAGTAGGAATGGTCTGGCGTGTCTTATAACACTATTGCGCACACGTTGGTGCCCTTGGATGGCGCCGGCGAGGTCCTCATCGCCGGCGACAAGACTTGGGAGCCTCTCGGGGTTTTGTCGGACGACAATGGCACCGTGCCATTGTCGTTAGGACAAAGATCTCCCCCTTAAATGCGATCATCATTGCTTATCATTGGTAAACTCGGGTCAGCCTTTAATGCCTTGTTTTCTGTCCCTTGTTGCGCAATTAAGGCCAAGCCTAATCTCCCACAGTGCATCTCTGGGACCTCTTTGCCAAAGGATCACCCCGTGGACTTTTGGCAAAGACCTCCCCAAAGACCTCCCCTCGGGGTCCTCTTTGCAAAAGACCACCCCTGGTCTTTTGTAGGGACAACCCCCAAGACCTTCCTCCTTGCGATCTTGACCGCTAGGACCTCCTTGTGGGAGATCTTAGCCGTTGAGGTCCTCCCTGTGTTGATCTCCACCGTGTAGGACCTCCCCGAGGTCCTCTCAACCTTTGTGGACCTCCTCGGGTAAATCTTAGCCGCCCAGACCTCCCAGTGGAAATCTGAGCCGCTTAGGACCTCCCTTTGTTAGATCTTGGCCGTTCAGGACCACCCCAAGTGGATCTGAACCGCCCAGGACCTCTTTGTTGTTGTCTTGACCGTTAAGGTCCTCCCTTGGAAAATCTGGACCGTCCAGGACCTCCCTCGAGAGGTCTTGACGATGTAGATCTTCCTTGGGGAGATCTTGATAGTTTAGATCTTCCTTTGGAAGATCTCAGCCGTCCAGGACCTCCCTCGTTTGATCTGGACCGTCCCGGTCCTCCCTCTTGTGTTGTGGTTCGTTGGATGCGGTATCAACGGCCACGACCTCCCCTCTCATTCTATGCGGCGTGGCGGGGAGGACATGGACCGTTGGATCCAAGATCAGCGGCCCGTGTTCTCTGGACTGCTTGATAGCGCGTCTTGCGTTTCCTCTGGAGGTCTTGGGCCGTTTGATTTAGATCAACGGTTCACGTCCTCCCCCTCTCTTTTGGTTTTAGAAATTCCAGTGAACTCTTATTTATAAACTGAAAAAGGTATGAACTTCAAAATATCATAACTAATTCATTCTAAATCCAAATGAGGTCATTCAAATTGTGTTAGCTCTGTCTTGAACTTGACTTTAATCCAAAAATGATTGTAAGTTGAGTTCAGCTCCAGAGCACAGTTTTGCCATTAGATTTTAAACCTCACTTTAAATATACACTCAAATTAATGCTTAACTTGTAAAATACATAACTAATGCTCTGTAGATTATTTTTGAGTGAGACCAACTTTGTTGGTTTCCTCTATTAATGAACTTACTATGAAAATTAGTTTTGAGCTTGTTGTTGTTATAAAAATGAGGACTTGTGCATTATAATTTTGTTCAAGTTCTTGTTTTTGAGAAATTGTAGAAAGTGCAACATAGCTCCAAATGGGGTGAACTCAATTGTGTTATTCATCTCATGAGGTGCTGGTTTTACAGTAAAATTTCAGCTTCACTTCTTTTCTAGAAAATGTTGCCTCATAATTAAATTAGTGAATAGTGCAGTTTGGTATTTTTAGGGCTGAGCAGAATTGTTTTGCTCATAACTTTTGCATTGAGAATCCAAATCAATTGGTTCTTGTTGCTAAATTCCCTAAAAATCGCCCTCTTGCTGCTGTGGAAAATTCAGAGTGTTTGGAGTTCGTTTGCTGTGCTGTCTTTGTCGTTTTAAATGCCGTTCTTATCGATTGTTTTCGTCTTTCCGATTAGGTGCCGACGAGTGTCTTGATCCCGTGAGCGATCCTCGGCAACAAGTTGTCCAGCAACAGTAAAGGCAAGCAGTTTGATCATTTCCATCATTGTCCCATTACTTTAAAGTCTAATATTTCGTTTAACTTGTATGTATGCATGCTTTTGTGTCAAAGTATTTTATCGTTTAGAGGTAGCTATTCCTATTGCATAGTTGCCCCTAAATTGTTACCCCTGCCACAAACCATAAGTTACTAATATCGCTGGTGAATTAGAGCCCGGTGATTTAAGTATGCTCTTTTTGCTTTTACGGTGTCATGCTTAGCAATGCTTAGATAACGGTAGAAATGGGTGGTTGTCGACATTATGTCGATAACCTTGATCACACAAAAACTATCATTCCATTATGTCCCCTTGTATGATTTGTAAACAAATAAAAATGAAAACTATTTGGACTTGGGCATATTGGATGGATGGTGTGGTTTTTGGAATGTGGTAGTATGCCTGAGTCATTAAGGACCGAGTTACATGCGCCAATCGTTACGAGCAATTTTATGTGCTAACCACACGAGGGGGATATGGGACCTCTCTTGACTAAGTACTTTGGGCGGTGTTAATTGGGGTCGCTCGGTTGGTGTGTTTTTAACGATAAAATGTGTGTGTGATGTGGGAGGGGAGCATTAGCTTCCGGGCAGGTTGTGTGATGTCTCCTTCTCCCCGTGGGTTGTGCGACTCAGAATTAGCATTGTCCATTGGAAATGTCTCGTAGGACTTAGCCGTGCCGGCATACCAAAGGTAGTGTGCCTAAAGGAAAGGCGGTCTGACGTGTGGGTACATTGGTACACCTGCGCAGGTTAAAACTATTGAATAGCCTCGTCCTAGGTTATGGACACGCTCGAAACGCCTGTGAGAACTAGACTACAACCTTTAATTAAAACTTGACATGGTTGGCATGAACGGGGAGTTCGTGCTATTGTTGTGGTGACTATTGGGTTAGTCACTTCCAGGTTGATCTTGTTGTTGTTACTATGTTATTACCTCATTGAATTTCAACAATTAAAATGCTTTGTCAAATTGCCTTCAATCTATTATATTATTGCAAATGAAACTTGCTTTATGCTAAAATGAGTCCAAAGCCTCATCCACTTAAATAAAGCTTGCATGTAGCTATCTATAGTTCTGTTATCTCACACGTAAGTCTTGCGGAGTACTTTATGTACTCATCTGCCCGTGGTTGTGGCATTTTTGTGGCTTTTGTTGCAGAGGAAGGAGGTGAGCCCCAAGGGCTTCACTCTTGCGAGATGTGCTTCGTGTTTGACGACTAGCTTGGCGGTCCGGTTAGTTGCCTTGTGGGTAAAGGCACACTAATTGGCTTTTGTTATGGCCATCTTATGGCACTTTTGCTTCCGCTGTTATCTTTTTGTAATTCTTGTTATTTGGCCTAAGGGCCTCTCTTTTGTAATATCTATTCCATATTAATGTTAACTTCTGGTTTGTTGCTTATGTGCTATGTGTTGTATGGAATTGATACATTCTTTTGTTGTGAGGTATGTATACTGCATTCTGGGAAGTATACATCTCTCGAGACCGGGTTTATTTGGTTGATAATACTAGGGTCAATTGGATGACTAAGTATTATGAGCTTAATAAATCCGGGTGCTCACACAACGCACCCAGGACCTTCCCTTCGAAGTCCTCTAGACCGCGTGGACCTCCTCGGGTCAACGTGGGCGTCAGACCTCCTCCGCGGTCAACACCGCAAAGGCTTTCCCACCTCATCAGGTCGTAACCGTTGGATCAAAGATCCACGGTCATGACCTCCCCTGTGTGTTAAATCCCAAAGACCTCCTCACCTTGTCCAGGTCATAGCCCTTGGATTAAGATCCAACCGGCCCTGACCTCCCCTTGTTATCAAACCTCAAAAACCACCTTCCACCTTGGCGAGGTCATAGCTGTTGGATTTACATCCAACCGCTCCTGACCTCCTCCTCTTAATCTAACTATCAGACCTCCCTTTGCACTCACTTGAGGTCGCAGCCGTTGGATTTACATCCAAAGGCCACGACCTCCTCTGAAAAACATCACAGCTAGGTCCTTCCGCGCACGTGAGGTCGTTGCCCTTAGATCTAAATCTAATGGCCATGACCTCCCTTGTGTGTTGCGCAAGCTCAAGACCTACTTTGCGCCACGTGCGAGGCTCAGGACCTCCCCTGTCTTGATCAACACCGTTGGATCAAAATCCAAAGGTCTTGACCTCCCTCGCACTTCACGCAAAGCCTCAGACCTCCCTTTGGTTGTGTGCCCTTGGATTTTAATCCAAAGGCCATGACCTCCCCCTCATGTCTTATGTTCACAGGCGTGCGATTCGACCTCACAGAGGTCGCGCTGCTGGATGGAGATCCAACGCTTTGGACCTCCTGTCCTATTTTCCCACGTGCGCTTACACATTAAGGAAATCGGAGGGCCACGACCTCCCCATCCTTGATCGTGTGGCTGGGACCTCCTCCCAGTCATTTGAGCGTAACGGTTCAAAATTGTCATCCGATGGTTAGGACCTCCCCCTGGTCTTATCCAACGGTCATAAGGACCTCCCCTGTTCTTCTCCTTCCTCAGGCGCGCCTGCAAGCTCTGAGCAGTGAGTTAATGCACGCCTGGCCACTGTGTACTTTTCAATGACTCTTTCTTGACCAAGCATTTAATGCAGTGTCACTTCCTCTCGGGTCAGCTCAGGCCTGCACCTTGTCAACCTCATGTCCTTGCCACCCCATGGACCAACCCGTGGGCTAAGCTCACCATGGAGCTTAGCCCCAGCTCATAACCTTCACCACAGGCTATAAGTTACCCCTTGGAATCCTCCCTTGGCTTCCTTTGCACACAATTGCTCTCAGCCTTGCACTTTGTGCGTGGCTGAGCTCCTCCTCCGCTAACTGGCCTCCTCACTGGCGGCTGCCATTGTCAAGGTCCTTGGAGCTTCTCGGTGGTTCGAGTTTCAAAGGCTCCTTTTCAAACCCTCGCTCACTTTTGCTCCCAAAACCTCTTGGAAGTTAACCCTAACTTAATTTGTTTGGGCATTTTTCAGAGGTGGACAAAGTTGAGCTTGGAGCTGGTGCCTTGGGCTGTGAAGCTTCATTGTTTTCCCCAACTCCGGTCATCACCTCCACGACCTCCCAAAGACCTTAGGACCTCCGGTATTCCTCCTGTTAGTCCTTTAGTCGCCGCACCCGCTGAATGCATGTCGCGGAGCTTTTAATTTGGGCGCACGCTTGAATGTCGCGCGGAGCTTCCCTTTTGCGTTTTGGATTTTGGCCGTGTGGTGCCTTCGTTGTCCTCTCCGGCTCGCCGGCGTTTAAGGCCGCCGCCGCCGTTGAGAGTAGGCCCACAGGTTGCGCCTGGCTATTGCGGTCCCGACGGTGCCCTCAGTGCGCGCCGCCGTGCCCTAAATCGCCGGCGATAAGCCGTGGGACGTCCTCAAATCTTTTTCGGACGTCCCGACCATGCCATTGTCGTTTAGGACAGAGATTCACCGTTTTAAATGCCTCAATCATTGCAATCATGGGGTTAGCGTTAAATGCCATTAACCCTGTCGTTTGCGCCAAGATTTAAGACCTCCAGCTGACCTCCTCGTTGTCCCGCGCATTTATTCCATGTCCGAGCGGCGTGGTCGTGAGCTCGGGGCGCCCATGACCTCCTCAGGAGATCTGGAGCGCCCAAGACCTCCCTTGCGCGATCGTGGCCGTCCAAACCTCCCCGGAGGTGCAGGACGTTAGGACCTCCCTTAGGACCTCCCCTAGGTTATCTCAGCCGTTCATGACCTCCCCGGGTAGATCTTGACCGTCAAGGTCCTCCCTCGGATGATCTGAACCATCGAGGACCTCCCTTGGAACATCTGGACCATCGAGGACCTCCCTTGGAACATCTGGACCGTCCAGGACCTCCCCTGTGAGGTCTTGACGATGTAGATCTTCCTTAGGGAGATCTTGATAGTTTAGATCTTCCTTTGGAAGATCTCAACCGTTGAGGACCTCCCCCTTTAGATCTGGTCCGTCCCGGACCTACCCTCATCGTTGTGGTCCGTTGGATTCACCTTCAACGGCCATGACCTCCCCTCACCTCGCGCATGTGTGTTGCTAGGAGGTCCAGGGCCTCTGGACCTCATGGCGTGTGTGTGCGTTACCTCTCCGGGAGGTCTCGAGCCGTTAGATCTATGATCTGTGGCTCACGCCCTCCCATGCCTTTGTGATTTTTAGAAATTCCAAAGTGAGCTCTAGTATAAACTAAAAATGGTATGAACTTTAGAATTGCATATCTTTTTCATTCTAAACCCAAATGAGGTCATTCAAATTGTGTTAGCTCTGTCTTGAACTTGACTTTAATCCAAAAATGATTGTAAGTTGAGTTCAACTCCAGAGCACAGTTTTGCCATTAGATTTTGAAACCAACTTTAAATGTACACTTAAATCAATGCTTAACTTGTAAAACACATAACTAATGCTCTGTAGATTATTTTTGACTGAGACCAACTTTGTTGGTTTCCTCCATTAATGGTTTTACTATGAACATTAGTTTTGAGCATGTTGCTGCTAGGAAAATGAGGACTTGTGCATTATAATTTTGTTCAAGTTCTTGTTTTTGAAAATTTGTAGAGAGTGCAATATAGCTCCAAATGAGATGAACTCAATTGTGTTATTCATCTCATGAGGTGCTGGTTTTACAGTAAAAATTTCAGCTTCACTTCTGTTCTAGAAAATGTTGCCTCATAATTAAATTAATGAATAGTGCAGTTTGGTATTTTAGGGCTAAGCAGAATTGTTTTGCTCATAACTTTTGCATTGAGAATCCAAATCAATTGGTTCTTGTTGCAAAATTCCTAAAATCACCCTCTTGTTGCTGTAGAAAATTCAGAGAATTTGGAGTTCGTTTGTTGTGCTGTCTTTGTTGTTTTTCGTCGTTCTTATCGGTTCTTTCTCGCCTTTCCGTTAGGTTTCGACATTTGTGGTGATCCCGAGAGTGACCCTCCGCAACAAATTGACCAGCAACAGCAAGGCAAGCAGTTTGATCATTTCCATCATTGTCCCATTACTTTAAAGCTTAATATATTGTTTTACTTCTATGTATGCATGCTACTTTGTGTTAAATGTCGCTAGCAAGCCTATAGTTGCATAATCTGTAGGAATTGTTTATCCTCTACTACCATGAGCCTAGGTTATTTGCTGTGGTGGGAGCTCGTTGGATGAGCTCCTATCACTTAGTAGTTCGATTTAAATTGCTTAGACATGCTTAGTTTTCGATAGAATGGGCGATCATCGACTTAGTCGATGGTCTTGATCACTCAAAACTGATTATTACTCCTATATGTCCAGCACTTGTGCTTTGATTAATTTGTAAAATCAAAAACTGAAAATAAAAGATTGATTTAGACTTGGGCATATTGGATGGATGGCGTGGTTTTTGGATGTGGTGGTATGCCTGGGTCCCTAAGGACCGAGTACTTGGGTCACTAAGCCAAGCGATTTTGTGTGCTAACCACACGAGGGGCATATGGAACCCCTCTTGACTAAGTACTTTGGGCGGTGTTAATTGGGGTCGCTCGGTTGGTGTGTTTTTAAAGATAAAATGTGTGTGTGATGTGGGAGGGGAGCATTAGCTTCCGGGTAGGTTGTGTGATGTCTCCTTCTCCCCGTGGGTTGTGCGACTCAGAATTAGCATTGTCCATTGGAAATGTCTCGTAGGACTTAGCCGTGCCGGCATACCAAAGGTAGTGTGCCTAAAGGAAAGGCGGTCTGACGTGTGGGTACAGTGGTACACCTGCGCAGGATAAAACTATTCGAATAGCCTCGTCCTAGGTTATGGACATGCTTGGTAAGGTCGTTCAAGACTAGACTACAACCTTTAATTAAAACTTGATATGGTTGGTATGAACGGGGAGTTCATGCTATTGTTTGTGGTGACTTGGGTTGGTCACTTCCAGGTTGTTCTTGTTGTTGTTACCTTGTTATTTATCTCGTTGTTATTTCAACAATTAAAAATGCTTTGTCAAATTGCTTTCAATCTACTATATTATTGCAAATGAAAACTTGCTTTGTGCTAAAATGAGTCCAAAGCCTCATCCACTTAAATAAAGCTTGCATATAGCTAAATTATAGTTCTGTTATCTTACACGTCAGTCTTGCGAGTACAATAAACAATTTATTGTACTCATTTGCTTTGCTTAACAACTTTGTTGCAGGAGGTAGAGCCCAAAGGGCTTTACTTTTGTGAGTCAGTCTTGGTGGTTGGGAGAGCGACTAGCTTGGCGGTCCTGTCGGCTTGCCTTGTGGGCTAAAGGCACACCGGTTGGCTCTTATTTTGGGCCATCTTTATGGCACTTTTTGCTTCCGCTGTGTATCTTTGTAGTTTTGTTGTTATTTGGCCTAAGGCCCTCTTTTGTAATAACCTATTCCTTATTAATATTAACTTCGGTTTGTTGCTTATGTACTATGTGTTGTATGGAATTGATACATTCTTTTGTTGTGAGGTATGTATACTTGCATTCGAAGTATACATCTCTCGAGACCGGTTTATTTGGTTGATAATACTAGGGTCAATTGGATGACTAAGTATTATGAGCCTAATAAACGCTCGGTCTCACAAAAGTTGGTATCGAGCTATATCGACCGTAGTAACGCAAGCTTGGTCGCTTTTAGGATATTTTGAAAACCTAATTTCAAAGTGTCAAATGAGTTTTGAAAGCTTAAGGAAATTCTCAGATTTTACTCCTTATCTATCTTAGCTTTCTTTCTCATCTCACTCTAATTGGAGTTTTAAAAGTTGTTTTCTCTCTTCCCTTCTACAAAATAGTTGTTATCGATTAATGGGGTTTTGGGGAATCAATGAGTTTGGCAAATTGAAGGGTTAGCTGCCCATCTACAAGGTTTTGAAGCTTCGGAATGGACAATTTCGATTTGGAAGCTTGATGCAAAATCTGGACAGCAAGCGTCAATTTCGGACAGCAAGCTCAAAGGTTCCAATTAGGGTAGAGAATGAGAGGTTAAATCAACAAAACTTGTGGGAATAAAAGGGTAAGATGTGATACTAGTTAGCTAAGTATCTAACACTTATTTCGCTGCATTAACCTTGCTCTCTAATAGTTTTAGATCTCATCTTACAATCTGATTTTTAATCTTCTCGATCAATTACTCGCTCATTCAATACGGGTTAGTTGAGTTGAGAAGTTGAGCCTTGCTTTTGGTGCTTCTTGGCTGTTTTAGAGTCTTTTAGAAGCTTCTAAAGTTAATTTACTCATGGTTTTGGCTTTCGCTTAGGGTGATATTCCATTCCCTAGTCGATCGCTTTTGCTTCTCTTTAAGGCTTTGATTTTCGAGTTTAGTTGCTAACCAAATTTCTTGTAACAGATGGCCGATGCACTCGTGGCGGCCAAGGCGATCCACTGGTCCGACGAGGAGCTTCCTCCTCCTCCGACCATGGCCGAGGTTCTTCTTCAGATCGAAGCGCAACCGCGGATGACAGAGAGTTCTATCGACGCCATCGCGCGCAACACCACCGCACTTACCGGAGCTTCGTGATCCGGGCAAGGAACGCCCATCACCGTGTAGGACTCGCGGAGTTTCTTCATACTCAGCCTCCTACCTTTTCCCGGTCGAGGACCCGTTGGATGCGGACGATTGGCCGTCCGGTGGAGCGTAAGCTCGCATCGCGCATGCGCCGAGCACGAGAAGGCGCTGCTCGCATCGCACCACCGGAGGGTGCAGCGTTGTCATGGTGGGAGAGCTTTCTCGCCATGCAGCCCGCACCACACCGCCTCTTGGGAGGAGTTTCAGATCGCCTTCCGTCGGGCTCACATCCTGCCGGCTTGATGGAGATCAAGAAGGTGAGTTTCTTCTTGCTCAAGCAAGGGCGTAGCTCGACCATGGAGTATGTCTCTGAGTTCAACCATCTAGCTCGTTATGCTCCTGAGGACGTGGCCACTGATATGGCTAAGCAGGCCAAGTTCAGGCGTGGCTTGTTTGAGGAGCTGAAGGACAAGCTATCCATTGTCGACTTTCCTGATTTTCAGACCTTGGTCGACAAGGCCATCGTCATCGAGCATGCGGCTCGAGAGCTTATGGACTCCATAGCGCAAGTGGGAGGCCCATAAGTCATCCAGGCGATTCTTCCGTCCCCCTTGGGCGCCTCTCGGGTACCAGTCTCATTCTTCGGCGCCCAGAGGTTACCTCCCTGTTTCTCGTTAAATGCAGCCGTGTCTCATTCATGTGCACTGCGAGTCGTGAGCGCCCCCGCAACCCGGCTTTGGGTCACGTGCTTCTCATGCAACGAAGAGGGCCATTATGCAAATAATTGCCCTAAGAAGACGAGAGCGACCCCTCGCCCTAATGGAGGACGCGGGCCAGGAGGTGGTGCATCTCAGGACCAGAAGATCGTCCCGGCTACCCAAGGCGTGGGTAGTGGTCGCGTCAACGCCATCACCGCAGAGGAGGCTCAGGAGGCACCCGACGTCGTGCTAGGTACACTTTCTGTTAACTCTCACCCTGCTACTGTCTTGTTTGATTCAGGAGCATCTCATTCCTTTGTTTCTGAGTCTTTTGCTGCTGTTGGAGAGCTTCTTTTCTCTCCATTGTCGGTCCCGCTACTCATTCGCTCTCCCGGTTCGGAGTTGAGAGCTGAATCTGAGTGTAGGGATGTTCCTATCGAGATCGAAGGGGTAGGTTTCTTAGCAAACCTTATCCTTCTCCATTCAGCGAGTCTTGATGTGATTCTTGGCATGGATTGGTTGTCCCAACACATGGGGCAAATCGATTCGCCAGAAGCTCATCTCTATCTAGTCCCTCCGTGAGCGAGGTTAAGCTACCGGTCGCTAGATCCGCTAGATCCGCATCTCTTGGCTTGAAGCGAGGCCCGCTCTAGATATTAGCGAAGTCCCAACAGTTTGTGACTTTGTTGATGTCTTTCCCGCAGATCTTCCGGGAATGCCACCCGTTCGAGACCTCGAGTTTGTCATTGAGTTGGCTCCCGGTACCGCCCCTATCTCAAAGAGGCCTTATCGGATGCCACCGAACGAGTTGGTAGAGTTGAAGAAGCAGTTAAGTGAGCTGCAAGAGAAGGGTTTCATTCGCCCTAGCTCATCTCCTTGGGGTTGTCCAGCAATCTTCGTAAAGAAGAAGGACGGTACTTTATGATAAAGTGCGATTACCGCCCACTTAATGAAGTGACGGTAAAGAACAAGTATCCATTGCCCCGCATTGACGATCTCTTCGATCAATTGACTGGAGCTCGAGTTTTCTCAAAGATTGATTTGAGATGGTTGGAGTTGATCAAGGACTATGATGTGGGTATACACTACCATCCGGGCAAGGCTAATGT
The DNA here is from genome assembly GCA_036346405.1 of Phyllostachys edulis. Taxonomy (NCBI): domain Eukaryota; kingdom Viridiplantae; phylum Streptophyta; class Magnoliopsida; order Poales; family Poaceae; genus Phyllostachys; species Phyllostachys edulis. The sequence goes on along the minus strand of JAYEVD010000885.1, from coordinate 179,251 downwards.
CGTTGCCGATGCGCTTAGTCGCAAAGCGCATTGCAATGCCTTGTTGTCCAGGGAGCTTCAGCCCGCTCTTCTGGGAGAATTTCAGCGTCTCAACTTGGGGTTAGTCGAGCATGGTTCTCTCGCTGCCTTGGTTGTGCAACCAACCTTGGTGGATCGGATCAAGTCCGCTCAGCAGTCGGATGTTGGAGTGAGCCACATCAAGGCAAATGTCAAGAACGGAACAACCAAGTGCTTTTCTGAGGATGAGCATGGTGTTGTGAGGTTCGGGCAACGCCTCGTGGTTCCAAAGGGCATGGAATTGTGGAATTTAATCCTCCGCGAAGCCCATGATTCGCCTTTATCCATTCATCCCGGGGCCACAAAGATGTATCAAGATCTTCGTCAGAGATTTTGGTGGACCCGAATGAAGAGGGAGATCGCGAAGTTCGTTGACGAGTGCGACGTGTGTCGTCGTGTCAAGGCCGAGCATCAGCGTCCAGCAGGACTGCTTCAGCCTTTGCCAATTCCTGAGTGGAAGTGGGATTCGATCGGAATGGATTTCATCACCGGTCTACCCACGTCCCCGAAGAAGAATGATGCCATTTGGGTCGTCATCGATCGATTGACTAAGGTGGCACATTTCCTTCCGTCAAGATCGAACTTGGGTAGGTCTTTTGGCGGAACTCTATATCGCCATCGTGAGTTTGCACGGTGTGCGAAGACGATTGTGTCGGATCGTGGATCCTTTTCACGTCTCGTTTTGGCATAGCTTGCAAGAAGCTATGGGAACCCGTCTTACCTTTAGCACGGCATTTCACCCCAAACCGATGGTCGACCGAGAGGTCAACCAAGTTTTGGAAGACATGCTTCGTGCTTGTGTCCTTTCATATGGGAAGCATTGGGAGAAATGCTTGCCATTCGCCGAAGTTTTCTTATAACAACGACTTTCAAAGGCCGCCTCGGCATGGCACCATTTGAGGCCTTGTACGGAGAAAGTGTAGAACCCGTTGAACTGGTCAGAGACCGTGAGAGACCTCTCTTTGGCCGGACTCAATCAATGAGGCCGAGCGCCAAGTCCAAATTTTATTCGTGGCGTTTGCTATGCATGCTCAATCCAGCAAAAGAGCTATGCGGATCGCCGTCGACGTGAGTTGCGTTTTGAGCCTAATGACTTTGTTTATCTCAAAGTCTCTCCTTTGAAGGGCCATCAACGTTTGGCGTCAAGGGCAAGTTGGCTCCTCGATATGTCGGTCCCTACCGCGTTATCGAGAAGAAGGGAGCTGTTGCCTATAAGTTGGAGTTGCCGGCTGCACTTGAGGGGTACATGATGTTTTTCATGTGTCCCACTTAAGAAGTGCCTCCGTGTTCCAACCGAGGAAGCTCCGTTGGAAACCCTCGATGTCCGTGAAGATTTGACCTATCGCGAGCACCTGCTCACAGACTCGATGAGTCCGAACGAAGGACAAGGAATAAGACCATCAAGTTCCTTAAAGTTCAAGTGGTCGAACCATTACGAGGATGAGGCTACTTGGGAAAGAGAAGATCGTCTTCGTGCGGACTATCCATCTTTCTTTCGAAGTGAGCCAAATCTCGGGACGAGATTTTTGTAAGGGGGGGAGATTTTGTAACATCCCAAATGTATAATTGGGGTTATTCAAGTATAATTATATGTGTAGAAATTAAAACTTTTTCTCACATCTTGAAAACCCCTAATCTCTTATGTAATTCTTGTCCAAGAGTTGTGTAATCCAAAAACACAAAGCTCTTGTTGACCCAAAAGTCGAATTCATTTTTCCAATTGTCTAAATCTTGTGCCAAACATTTGGAATATATTTTCCTTGGTCCCAAAACTGATGTGGGACCCCTCTGAAAAATATCACAAGTTGTAAAACTAGTTTGATAAATTTTGGAGGTAAAACAATCCTTTAAACAACCTTAACGAATTTCCTGAGAAAAATGCATTGCATAATAACCTCTGGAAATTTTATGCAAGGTTAATCTCATTGTCAGCAAGCTCCAGTTAAAATTTCATCAAATTTGGAGTTCATTTGCTATCTCAAATAATTCTGCTAAGTTTCAGCTTGTTAAAGACTAAATTTAAAAGCCTACATTTGCTCCTTGGGCTAGCCACTTTGCAAAGTCGGTCCACCCCAACCCCATCGACCTCCTTCCCCACCTTGATGAGGTCGTGGCCGTTGGATCCAATCCAAAGGCCACGACCTCCCCTCAACCAACGCACTCAGACCTTCCTTCAAGTCCTCTGGACGCGTGGACCTCCTCGGTCAACGGGCGCCAGACCTCCTCCGCGGTCAACACCGCAAAGGCTTTCCCACTGATCAGTCGTAACTGCTTGGATCAAAGATCCACGGTCATGACCTCCCCTGTGTGTTAAATCCCAAAGACCTCCTCACCTTGTCCAGGTCATAGCCCTTGGATTAAGATCCAACCGGCCCTGACCTCCCCTTGTTATCAAACCTCAAAACCACCTTCCACCTTGGCGAGGTCATAGGCATGGATTTACATCCAACCGCTCTTGACCTCCTCCTCTTAATCTAACTATCGACCTCCTTTGCACTCACTTGAGGTCGCACTGCTGGATTTACATCCAAAGGCCACGACCTCCTCTGAAAAACATCACAGCTAGGTCCTTCACAAGACGTGAGGTCGTTGCCCTTAGATCTAAATCTAATGGCCATGACCTCCCTTGTGTGTTGCGCAAGCTCAAGACCTACTTTGCGCCACGCACGAGGCTCAGACCTCCTGTCTTGATCAACACCGTTGGATCAAAATCCAAAGGTCTTGACCTCCCTCGCACTTCACGCAAAGCCTCGACCTCCCTTTGGTTGTGTGCCCTTGGATTTTAATCCAAAGGCCATGACCTCCCCTCATGTCTTATGTTCAAGTGCAGTTAAGACCTCACAGAGGTCCGCGCTGCTGGATGGAGATCCAACGCTTTGGACCTCCTGTCCTATTTTCCCACGTCGCTTACACATTAAGGAAATCGGAGGGCCACGACCTCCCATCCTTGATCGTGTGGCCGGGACCTCCTCCCGACCATTTGAGCGTAACGGTTCAAAATTGTCATCCGATGGTTAGGACCTCCCCTGGTCTTATCCAACGGTCATAAGGACCTCCCCGTTCTTCTCCTTCCTCAGCGCTACCGCAAGCTCGAAAGGCGGGAGTTAATGCACGCCTGCCACTCAGTACTTTTCATGACTCTTTCTCGACCGCATTTAATGCAGTCGACTTTCCGCTCTCGGGTCAGCTCAGGCTGCACCTTGTCAACCTCATGTCCTTGCCACCCCATGGACCAACCCGTGGGCTAAGCTCACCATGGAGCTTAGCCCCACTCATAACCTTCACCACAAAGCAAGTTACCCCTTGAATCCTCCTTGGCTTCCTTTGCACACAATTGTTCTCACCTTGCACTTTGTGCGTGGTGAGCTCCTCCTCCGCTAATCTGGCCTCCTCACCGGCGGCTGCCATTGTCAAGGTCCTTGGAGCTTCTCGGTGGTTCAGAGTTCCAAGGCTCCTTTTCAAACCCTCGCTCACTTTTGCTCCCAAAACCTCTTGGAAGTTAACCCTAACTTAATTTGTTTGGGCATTTTTCAGAGGTGGACAAAGTTGAGCTTGGAGCTGGTGCCTTGGGCTGTGAAGCTTCATTGTTTTCCCCAACTCCGGTCATCACCTCCACGACCTCCCCAGCACCTTAGGACCTCCAGGTATTCCTCCTGTTAGTCCTTTAGTCGCTGGCACCCGCTTGAATGCATGTCGCGGAGCTTTTAATTTGGGCGCACGCTTGAATGTCGCGCGGAGCTTCCCTTTTGCATTTTGGATTTTGGCCGTGTGGTGCCTTCGTTGTCCTCTCCGGCTCACCGGCGTTTAAGGCCGCCGCCGCTGTTGAGAGTAGGCCCACAGGTTGCGCCTGGCTATTTTGCGGTCCCGACGGTGCCCTCGGTCTTGCGCATTGCGTTCTAAATCGCCGGCGAGAAGCCGTGGACGTCCTCAAATCTTTTTCGGACGTCCCGACCATGCCATTGTCGTTTAGGACAGAGATTCACCGTTTTAAATGCCTCAATCATTGCAATCATGGGGTTAGCGTTAAATGCCATTAACCCTGTCGTTTGCGCGCATTTAAGACCTCGCGGATCTCCTCGTTGTCCCGCCGCATTTATTCCATGTCCGGCGCGTGGTCGTGAGCTCGGGGCGCCCATGACCTCCTCCGAGGAGATCTGGAGCGCCCAAGACCTCCCTTGCGCGATCGTGCCGCCTGCACCTCCCCGGAGGTCTGTGGCGTTAGGACCTCCCTTAGGACCTCCCTAGGTTATCTCAGCCATTCATGACCTCCCGGGTAGATCTTGACCGTCAAGGTCCTCCCTGACGATCTGAACCATCGAGGACCTCCTTGGAACATCTGGACCGTCCCAGACCTCCCCGTGAGGTCTTGACGATGTAGATCTTCCTTAGGGAGATCTTGATAGTTTAGATCTTCCTTGGAAGATCTCAACCGCTGAGGACCTCCCCTTTAGATCTGGTCCGTCCCGACCTCCCTCATCGCTGTGGTCCGCTGGATTCACCTTCAACGGCCATGACCTCCCTCACCTCACAATGTGTGTTGCTAGGAGGTCCAGGGCCTCTGGACCTCGCGGCGCGTGTGTGCGTTACCTCCAGGAGGTCTGAGCCGTTAGATCTATGATCTGTGGCTCACGTCCTCCCATGCCTTTGTGATTTTTAGAAATTCTAGTGAGCTCTAGTATAAACTAAAAATGGTATGAACTTTAGAATTGCATATCTTTTTCATTCTAAACCCAAATGAGGTCATTCAAATTGTGTTAGCTCTGTCTTGAACTTGACTTTAATCCAAAAATGATTGTAAGTTGAGTTCAACTCCAGAGCACAGTTTTGCCATTAGATTTTGAAACCAACTTTAAATATACACTTAAATCAATGCTTAACTTGTAAAACACATAACTAATGCTCTGTAGATTATTTTTGAGTGAGACCAACTTTGTTGGTTTCCTCCATTAATGGTTTTACTATGAACATTAGTTTTGAGCATGTTGCTGCTAGGAAAATGAGGACTTGTGCATTATAATTTTGTTCAAGTTCTTGTTTTTGAAAATTTGTAGAGAGTGCAATATAGCTCCAAATGAGATGAACTCAATTGTGTTATTCATCTCATGAGGTGCTGGTTTTACAGTAAAAATTTCAGCTTCACTTCTGTTCTAGAAAATGTTGCCTCATAATTAAATTAATGAATAGTGCAGTTTGGTATTTTAGGGGCTGAGCAGAATTGTTTTGCTCATAACTTTTGCATTGAGAATCCAAATCAATTGGTTCTTGTTGCAAAATTCCCTAAAAATCACCCTCTTGCTGCTGTAGAAAATTCAGAGAATTTGGAGTTCGTTTGTTGTGCTGTCTTTGTTGTTTTTCGTCGTTCTTATCGGTTCTTTCTCGCCTTTCCGTTAGGTTTCGACATTTGTGGTGATCCCGAGAGTGACCCTCCGCAACAAATTGACCAGCAACAGCAAGGCAAGCAGTTTGATCATTTCCATCATTGTCCCATTACTTTAAAGCTTAATATATTGTTTTACTTCTATGTATGCATGCTACTTTGTGTTAAATGTCGCTAGCAAGCCTATAGTTGCATAATCTGTAGGAATTGTTTATCCTCTACTACCATGAGCCTAGGTTATTTGCTGTGGTGGGAGCTCGTTGGATGAGCTCCTATCACTTAGTAGTTCGATTTAAATTGCTTAGACATGCTTAGTTTTCGATAGAATGGGCGATCATCGACTTAGTCGATGGTCTTGATCACTCAAAACTGATTATTACTCCTATATGTCCAGCACTTGTGCTTTGATTAATTTGTAAAATCAAAACTGAAAATAAAAGATTGATTTAGACTTGGGCATATTGGATGGATGGCGTGGTTTTTGGATGTGGTGGTATGCCCGGTCCCTAAGGACCAAGTACTTGGGTCACTAAGCTGCGATTTTATGTGCTAACCACACGAGGGCATATGGAACCCTCTTGACTAAGTACTTTGGGCGGTGTTAATTGGGGTCGCTCGGTTGGTGTGTTTTAAAGATAAAATGTGTGTGTGATGTGGGAGGGAGCATTAGCTTCGGGTAGGTTGTGTGATGTCTCCTTCTCCCGTGGGTTGTGCGACTCAGAATTAGCATTGTCCATTGGAAATGTCTCGTAGGACTTAGCCGTGCCGGCATACCAAAGGTAGTGTGCCTAAAGGAAAGGCGGTCTAACGTGTGGGTACAGTGGTACATCCTGCAGGGATAAAACTATTCGAATAGCCTCGTCCTAGGTTATGGACATGCTTGGTAAGGTCGTTCAAGACTAGACTACAACCTTTAATTAAAACTTGACATGGTTGGTATGAACGGGGAGTTCATGCTATTGTTTGTGGTGACTTGGGTTGGTCACTTCCAGGTTGTTCTTGTTGTTGTTACCTTGTTATTTATCTCGTTGTTATTTCAACAATTAAAAATGCTTTGTCAAATTGCTTTCAATCTACTATATTATTGCAAATGAAAACTTGCTTTGTGCTAAAATGAGTCCAAAGCCTCATCCACTTAAATAAAGCTTGCATATAGCTAAATTATAGTTCTCATTATCTTACACGTCAGTTTTGCGTAGTACAATAAACAATTTATTGTACTCATTTGCTTTGCTTAACAACTTTGTTGCAGAGGAGGTAGAGCCCAAAGGGCTTTACTTTTGTGAGTCTTGCGGTGGTTGGGAGAGCGACTAGCTTGGCGGTCCTGGTCGATTGCCTTGTGGGCTAAAGGCACACCGGTTGGCTCTTATTTTGGGCCATCTTTATGGCACTTTTTGCTTCATTGTGTATCTTTGTAGTTTTGTTGTTATTTGGCCTGAAGGCCCCTCTTTTGTAATAACCTGTTCCTTATTAATATTAACTTCTGGTTTGTTGCTTATGTACTATGTGTTGTATGGAATTGATACATTCTTTTGTTGTGAGGTATGTATACTGCATTCTGGGAAGTATACATCTCTCGAGACCGGGTTTATTTGGTTGATAATACTAGGGTCAATTGGATGACTAAGTATTATGAGCCGAATAAACGTCGGGGTCACACAGTCTCATTCCGATTCACTCCTCTCTGAGCATCTACTTGACCTCTTTTAGCTTTTTCGCACCTTAATTCCCACTACTTTTGCTCAGGCCACTTGATCCTCGGTGAAGCTCAACGCCGCCGTCACCATCTCCGTCGCCGACGAGCCTCCGACCAGCTGGTCCCGACTCTGGCACATGGGTAGGTTCACTAGACCCGCTAGTACCTTATGCATGCGCTAGCTAGCTTGTTTATCGCTCGAGTTGCGACTTGCATGTTCACCGTAGCTCACCGCCGCCACTCTCCGGTGCGTCGCCGCTATAGGCCGCCGTGAAACCAACCACCAGTACCATTAGCTTCACATGAACCCTGGCAATCCATTTCTGCCTTTGGACCGCGCCGCCTTGGCCTGAGTCACCGGTGTTACGCCGGGGAAGCTCGCGAGCGCGCCCGAGCGCATGGCGCGTTCCGACCGTCCCTGTAGCTCGTCATTAGGAGTTAAGCCGCGATGATTAATCATTAATGCGAGATCATTGTTGGGAAATCCGGTTTAACCACGCTAATGTCTGGCTGGCAAGCGGTCCCGAGTGCAGTTAAGTGCACATTTTGGTCCATGGACCATGAACTGGGTGCATAGGCTTTAGTCTATACACTATTCTATGAATTGTGAGTATGACAGGTGGACCCTACCTGTCAGTACATTTTAATTCAGAAGTAAAAATGAAAAAGAGCACTATTCTTTGGACCCCACACGTCATCCTCTGTGGCTAGCTCTTGGCCGATAAGAAAAATCTTTAATGCGTGTATAAATTCCGAAATGAATTATTTGTACACTGAAAATTGGTATTAACTTCAAAAATGCATAACTAAATCATTTTAACTCCAAACACGGTGTAACCAATTTTGATAATTTTTATTTTAAGTGAAATTTATTTTAAAATAGGTTTCAATATTGTCACTATCACATAAAATATAGTTTGTGGAAAGTGATCCAAAATGAATTATTTTTACACTATAAATTGTCATTAACTTTGAAAATTCATAACTAAATCATAAAAACTCCAAATGAGATAAACTTAGTTATTTTGGTCTTATAATATTATTCCCTATTTACCTATGTAATCCTTGTATCCACCACTACATTACAAAATTTCACCAAATATTTAATTTCGGTGAACAGAGAATGAGGAGAATTAAATTGAATTTTTTTTAAATAATCTATTTTTTATTCCGAAGTACAGAAATAATACCGCTTAATTTTTTTTTACAGAAATAATCGCGTGTCGCCGTACGGTTGGGCGATTTACTCAAGTCGCCCAACCGCCGGGCGACAATCACTCAAGTCGCCCAATAGTATAGCGATTTAAAGTTCCGAGGCATTGTCGCGACGTTGGATTGGCGACTTGGTGTCACCAGACTAACTCGCTTGAACCAGATGGCGACTTGGTGCTAACTCCACCAAAGTCGCCATACGGTTGGGCGACGTAAACGACTATAAATCACAAGGCGTCAACTGCCGCCATTCCAACGCTGCTTGAATCGCCAGAGCCAACCGAGACGAGAGGAAAAGAGGAGAAAGAGAGAAAGAAAAATAGGAGGGAAGAAGAAGAGGAGGAAAAAAAAGAGTTATTTGTTTCATCGACGATTTACTAGGACGATAAGTTTATAGTATTAATTTGTACAAGTTTATATTTGAAACCATGGTAGGTTAGCAAATAGTGTTAGCAATTTTATGTATAGTGACATAGTGTTATCAATTAATTAGAGATGGCATATAGTGTTAGCAATTTTATGTATAGTGACATAGTGTTAGCAATTATTTAGAGATGGCATATAGTGTTAGCAATTTTATGTATAATGACATAGTGTTAGCAATTATATAGAGATGGCATGTTAGCAATTTTATGTATAGTGACATAGTGTTAGCAATTATATAGAGATGGCATGTTAGCAATTTTATGTATAGTGACATAGTGTTAGCAATTATTTAGAGATGGCATATAGTGTTAGCAATTTTATGTATAGTGACATAGTGTTAGCAATTATTTAGAGATGGCATATAGTGTTAGCAATTTTATTTATAATGACATAGTGTTAGCAATTATATAGAGATGGCATGTTAGCAATTTTATGTATAGTGACATAGTGTTAGCAATTATATAGAGATGGCATGTTAGCAATTTTATGTATAGTGACATAGTGTTAGCAATTATTTAGAGATGGCATGTTAGCAATTTTATGTATAGTGACATAGTGTTAGCAATTATATAGAGATGGCATGTTAGCAATTTTATGTATAGTGAAATAGTGTTAGCAATTATTTAGAGATGGCATATAGTGTTAGCAATTTTATGTATAGTGACATAGTGTTAGCAATTATATAGAGATGGCATGTTAGCAATTTTATGTATAGTGACATAGTGTACTATTGTGCGTGCTACGCTAATTGCGTATATGTTACTTTTGTAAATGCTTGTTTATATAATGATAAACATGTCGATAACGCGTGCATTCGCAAATGCTAGTTTATAGAATGTTAAATACACGATACATGGTTCCAAACACGTTGGATTATCAAACATGTCAAATTTTGTTTTTTCCCCGAAAGCTTCACCCATTATAAATATGCATAGTAACGATGATGTATTAAATATTTCGCAATCCATAGCAGTCGGTATAGGCGTTAACGTAATATAGCCTTTCATAGGAAAAATAATGTCATTATGTTGGGGCAAAGTGTAATGCCATTGGAGTATAATTTAAATGTGTAAGTAATATGAATGCTTTTAATTTCTTAATTTGTAGGTATGGCTCAAGATCCCGGTGGTTCGGATTGGCATTTTAGTCTGCTGGACCGGTTGGTCGACATGCAGCACCGCGCGAGCCGTCGTGTGCCGCATCCGGTTGGCGGGGACGACGCGGCTGAGTTGGGGGTGGTTCGTACGCGGACACCCCGACGGGCTTGGAGACTAGACCCACGCTGGGTAGAGAGGTTTGTCCGCAAATTTGTCACTTTTTTGTATCGTATGTCCACTATGTACTTACTTCTTCGTGCTTTGTAGGTGAGCCGTTCCGGCCTTCTACCACTCGCACGGATGGTAGAGGCCACCGAAGAGGACGGCGGTCTGGTCGACGACGATGGGGAGGTTCAGCCGGTCCGTGCGGTCACGACGATTCCCATTCGACCGGTCGCTCTCGACGCCTGGTGGACCGCTATGCCCGAGACGCACACCTTCCACCTCCCTTTCGGGGAGATGGCTCCGACTCTGCAGGATGTCGCGATGCTGCTCGGCTTGCCTATCGCGGGAGCGCCTGCATTCTCACGGACGCTGGTGTGGATCGGCGCGACCTGTTAGGCGTGTTTGTATGTTTTGGGGTGGAGGTCTGCGCCTCCGTTCCGACTTCTCGAGCGACAATGCATGGCCCGCCCCTACGGTGGCTTTCGCAGTTCCGTAAGTATAGTACCTACTTTCCATGTTTAGCGATTCATTGAGGCCTAGCCATATGACGGGCTTACTAATTATTCGTTTCTGCGTAGGTCGAGCGGATGGTCCCAGAGCCCACCGTCGACCAGGTGTCGCGGCACCTGGAGGCGTACTGTTGGCTCTTCTTGGTGGTCTTCGCTTACCGGCAGCCACGGTGACTCGACGCCTGGCCTCTCGTGGGCACGCGAGGGCCATCGCCGACGGCGAGGAGCTAGAGATCAGTTGGGGATCAGCCGTACTTGCCGCGACGTACCGCGGCATGTGCGATGCGTGCTGTAGGACAAAGCCCGCATCTATCCTCATAGGCTGCCCCCTACTGCTGCATCTGTGGTCGTTCGAGCGCTTCTCTCTCGGACGACCCATGCTGATAGACTCCGGACCGTACGGCGCGGACATGTACCATGGGGACGCGGTGGACCGGCCGACCGTAGGGTCCCTTTGGTGCCGTAGACGGATACATATTTCCCTATATATTTTCTACAGTCGTATTACAGGTAATCCTTTGTAACCATTGTTTTGGCTCGCAGGCACAGTATGCACACGTGCAGGTCACGCGTGCCTACGAGCACTTTGTGGAGCAGCTGGACCGTCTCACCGCTGACGACGTGCGCTGAGTCAGACTCGATCAGAGACGGAGGCCCGTGCTCCCGCGGGGCTGTCTTCACTGTGCTGGCGCGACCGGGCGTACTGGCGAACGCAGAGGAAGCTCGTCTTCGACGTGTTCGTGGAGGACTACGCAGTGCACAGGGTGATGCACCAGTTCGGCCTCCGTCAGGTTGTTCCAGTTCCCGTTGGGATGAGGGTGCCTGAGTCGACCCACGCGTGAGTTACATGCAACACATGTTAACATATGTTTTTGACATTTTTCGTAACGATGACTTCCAATTGCAATGGTACGTTTCGCAGTATAGTAGGAGGGTGGCACTAGGACGCAGTGGTGGGCAAGATGGAGCCGTGGGTAGCACGGCTTAACGCCCCATGAGGATCAAGGTGCGAGGGCGGCCCAGACGACCCAGTCGTCTGACGAGTACCTTCGCTGGTACGCCCCGCAGACACGCACCAGGCTGGTGCATGTTGTCGACCCTCCCGCTTCGCGTGCGGCACCGATCGACGCCTACCCTCTGCACTTAGCGCTGAATGTGCACCTCGTGGTATGTAAAATCGATTTGAAAATGTCTTCGCACTATTACCCAATTATAGGTTTGACGCTTTGACATACTCCTGCGCATGCACATCAACGCCGGGTTGCCGGTGATTTGACGGCCGATCTGGGACAGATTGGCATTGGTGCGGAGGTCACGCGCGACGAGCTAGTGCGCTTTGTTCGTCGGGCCTCTGATCGGCGAGGCGATGCGTGGCACTGACGTCATGCAGGACGGTACAGGAGGTGGCCTCGTCGGTGCAGGAGGTGGGCTCGTCGGTCCGGGAGGTGGCCTCGTCGGTGCATAGGTCGGCGAGGCTCGGAGGGGCACGCCCACGTGCCTCGCTGCGCCGCGCTTTTGCCTTCTCCGCTGCGCCGCGCTGCGCTGGCAGCCGGAGGGTCCGAGTGGGCACGTCGGTACACACCCCCACCGCCACAGCCACCGCCGCCGTCTGCTCGTGACACGTACGAGCATCGAGGCGATATGTTTTCATCGCCGACCCATCCGACAAGATGGTGGGTATGACACCGCACTATGCATACCGGTCAAAGTTTCTCTTCAAAGTTGGCGATCGTCGATATATTGTAGAGATTAACATTACTTGCCATGCGTGTACTGTTTCTACGGCCGCACGTGCCTTCTCCCTCAAGACGAGGACGCACGACGACGTGAATCTTTACTTCAGCGGAAGCACCGGGAGGCCTGAGGCAGCTAAGCTCACTGCCGAGCTCATCTGCTGAGCAGCCTTAGCGGGCCCCGGTGTTCATGCAGCCACACAGTGGAGTCGACCCCGGGACCACGGACCAGCCAGGCTCTGAGCGCCTTTCCTGTCTGGGCCCGGCCTAGGCACCCCAAGCCAAAGCCCAAACGGGGCGTATTCTTGGCGCAGACCGGGTGTGGGGCGTGGCGACGACGGAGGAGGTGCTTGCGGGTGGCGATGGGGGTTTACATCATCTCGTGTTTACATATTGTCTTTCAGAGGTACTATGACATGGTTATCTATACCATTGTTCTATAACTTGTATTATGTGTTGACGATTCTCCTTCGTAACTACTATAACATGGTTGTCTATGCATTCCTCTAGCATTGTTCTATTACTTATTAATCGACTAGTCCGCGTGTCGCTCAACCGTTGGGCCAAGATTTATCGCCAAGTCGCCCAACGGTTGAACGACTAGTCCACGGTCGCTCAACCGCTGGCTCAAGACTTCTCGCCAAGTCGCCCAACGGTTGAGCGACTACACGGTCATATAGAAAGCCAGCCCAGTTCCCCTCATTGTTTCTTTCACCATTTCTCTCGGCGGACAAGCATAGCAGATCTGGTTGAGGAGGAGAGGAGGTTGGGAGAGGTACACATGAGGAGCTCGAGTGAGGGAGACAAGAAGAGAGGAGGAGAGGAGTTGTTCATACGAAGACAAGGTCTCCGTGTGAAGGTAATACTCTTGTTTGTTCTTGTTCTCGCTACTTGTTTGTTTAGCAAGTGTATGGGGAATGTATGTTGAGAAATCACCGTTGCAACATTTGTAATATTTGTAGTCATGTCGAGGCCACAAGATTGAAAGTGCATTACGGTGTTGGTACGGTTCGTGAAGGTCCGTACGGTGTTGACCTAAGTGATTTCCAACAAGTCGATTTGGTACACCCGAATCTGGAGAATGCCCGAATCGGAGATGTCCTAGACTGGCTCACCAAAACCTTCTCATTGGACCCTGAGGTGTGGAGTGTCATGATACAAGGGGTTTGGAGTAGGTCTCCCACGCACATTCAGTGGGAGTTGAGCAGAGTGATGCGCATGGTTGCATGGAAAGCATATCTGGAAGGCTGTAGGCGCCGTGGCTACGACTGTGTGCTACTCGTGCAGGCATGTCCGAAGGAACTCCTCGCAGGCCCTTCCGACGGCTCCCGTCGGGTTGGTGGGAGCAGCTCGGACGCAGTGCGTGTGGTTCATGACAAACACGCGGTGGCCGATGTTGCTGAGGCAGAAGAGGAGGCTGAGGCTGAAAAGGAGGCTGAGGCAGAAGAGGAAGCGGAGGCAGAATATCGTGCAGGCCAGGCCAGTGCCCATGCAGATGCAGGGGAGCATGTCCACAGCATAGTACGTCAGATGGAGATTGATGACTTGACAGCTCGAGCGGAGGAGGAAGCTTTACAAGAGGATGGTGATAACTCTTCCGAGGAGGACGAAGGTCCCATCCCGCAAGAATGGAATAGGGTGGACGTTGAGGGTCTTGCTGTGCACGACGCGCACGAATCACCGTGGGAGTACAATGGGACGAAGGTTCGGCTTTGTGCAATGTTTGCTGAGAAGGGATCACTGCAGGATGCCATTAAGCTGTGGGCCTTGTCAATGCAACGGCCGTTTCGTGTACTCAAATCCAGCCAGGAGTAGTACACCGTGGTATGCGAGCAGGCTGAGTGTCCTTGGCGTGTGCACGCAAGGAGACCCAAGTACGAGACTCACTGGATTGTCTCGAAGGTGGAGCCGCACTCGCTTGCTCAAGAGTGTTTTGCCAAGCAACAAGAACTCGACATCCACCTTCATAGCCAATGTCATGTACGGAGAGATAGTGAAGAAGCCGGACACGAGGCCAAGCACATCATGGTGGCTATCGAGCGTAAATTCAAGTACAAGATTAGCTACGCCAAGGCATGGCGTGCTAAGCGAAAGGCTTTGGAAAGGAGGTTCGGTTCTTTCGAGGCATCTTCGACAACCTTCCTCGTATGCTCCAGTCTTTGCAAGACAGAACCCGCACATACATTGTTTGTGAAGGACCGCCACCAAAAGACCGCTGCTAGGTTTTATGGTCTTGCAGAGGACCTTCTTAGCATTCGGTCCATGCATCAATGCATTCAGACACATGTTGCCCGTGATCTCGATGTGACGGGACATTTCTAACTGGGAAATACAAGGGCATGATCCTGACAGCAATTGGCGTTGATGGCAACAATCAGATTCTGCCCTTAGCCATCGCTTTCGTGGAAAGTGAGAATTACGATAGCTGGTTGTGGTTCCTTCGTCATCTGAAGGAGGGAGTAGTTGGGGCACGTCCTAATGTCTGCATAATCCATGATCGCCACTCCGGGATGATGAAGGCCATCCGACAACTTCAGCAAGACCCCAATGAGCCGCCTCGCGGACACGAGGAACAGATGGTGCATTTGCCATCTGGGGGCCAACTTCTTCAAACAGTTCAGGCAGCAACCTTTGATGAAAATGTTCAAGAGGCTTGCCATGCAGAACCAGCAACGTAAATTTGATGCATTGTGGCAGATGTTGGACGAGCACACCAAGAAGCATGTCGTCGAGAGAAACAAGCGTCCAAGATTACTACATACATGCAGGCCAAGACCGAGAAGGCTCAGTCGCACACGGTCTTCGTAATGGGCAATACGGAGCATCGATTCGACGTGATCCTCCGAGACAGAGCCGGATTCGGAACGGCTCGGTCTCTTGTTACCCATGAGGTATGCCTTGGAGACCATGTGAATGAACCTAGCTGCACATGCAACAAGCTAAAGCTCCTTCACAAGCCATGCTCTCATGTCCTCGCCGCGTGTGGGACCATCCGCATGGACCCATTGAACTTCGTATCAGAGTACTTCATGAAGGAAAGGATGCAGCAGGTGTGGTGCGGCGAGCTAAGAGGCTTCAGGGTTGTCGGTAACTTCTCCACATTAGATATTGCAAATAGGACTTGGGTTCCGGATCTAGACCTATTGAGGGGGGGAGGGCCGTCGGTAGAGTCGTCGCATTCGGAACGATATGGACGAAGGGGAAGCTGCAGCGGCGGGTAGACGTTGCAGCCGCTGCCGCCAGGAAGGGCACATTGTGAGAACTTGCAAGGCGCCTGCTGACACTTAGGAACTTGTATTACAACTGCTACTATGTTGTAACTTGTAGTTCAATCGAGATTTTGGTTTTGTAAGCAATCGTTAACTAATTGTGTCGTAATTGTACTTTGGTTCTTGTAAGCAACTACCGAACTGCTAGTATGTTGTATCGTAATTCTAGCGGACAATATCCGTATGGAATAGCTTGGTTTTCAGAACTTCGTTCATACAATGCATATTTGTTCGATGCATATAACTTAAAGCACGCGACACATCAATACAACATGCCAACTCAATAAAAGGCAACCGCAATAACGCGTCCACCATTTCGTTACATGCTTTAGGAGATTGAACATAATCACGTCTGAAGGGGACACTACCGTCCCTAATTGTAGAAGGGACACTACTGCGCCTAATTGTAGAAGGTGCCTCTCGCTACCCACATAGAGTGTTCTCCGGTTAGGCGCCTCGGGCGTGGTGGTCGTCGTTATAGTGGCACGCACATATGCGACTAGGGTTGGCACAAAGAAGATGTGGGATCATAGGAACTTCCTATGTTCACGACCTCCTCATTGCCCTCTCATGTTGCATCTGTTGGCGGAGGTCATCATTTTGCTCCTTAAGATCGTCAATTTGCGCCTCCAAATAAAAGATTCGGTCCCACAATACATCTAGGTAACTCACAACATGTCGTTCATGGGGAGGATCGATCCAGCGGGTGAAGTTGCATTTCGCCATATGCTACAAGTGACGGTTAGTATGCAGGATGTATTAGCAGTAACATGAATAAAACTATTTACGCCAGAGTATGGGCATCGGAAGAAACGCCGTCCACCATCGAAAGGGCCGTCTATGACCTGTACGATAGCGTCGTCCCCGTGTCCGCATTTCGGCCATACCGGTTGAGCACGCTTGTTCGGCATCAACCGGTAGTTAGGGCTGAAGTCCTCCCTCCTTTCTAGGGAAGGTGCGCCTTGGCGACCGGTTATCTTGGTCCCCAGGCGTCTGCCATCGTATGTTACTGTAAGACGGAGAAGGTTCTTCTTCCTACGGTTTGAAGGGTCGACTGGTCCTAACTTCGGAGCGTGGGGCGTGCATTTTATAGCCCCACGGGGGGAGACTAACAAAGCGGGTAATGTATTAGCTTGCAGATGACAAGACCAGACGAGGCAGCTTTCTGCAGTGATAAGACCACACGGGGCAGCTTTGCGCAGTGCTAAGACCAAAGGAGACAGATTTCTGCAGTGACAAGACCACACGGGGCAGCTTTGCGCAGTGATAAGACCAAAGGAGACAGCTTTCTGCAGTGACAAGACAACACGGGGCAGCTTTGCGCAGTGATAAGACCAAAGGAGACAGCTTTCTGTAGTGACAAGACAACACGGGGCAGCTTTGCGCAGTGATAAGAACAAAGGAGACAGCTTTCTGTAGTGATAAGACCACACGGGGCAGCTTTGCGCAGTGACAAGACCAAAGGAGACAGCTTTGCGCAGTTCAGGGTTTAGGTATAGGGTTAGGCTTTTCAGATCGACTTGACTACCCTGACCACCTCCCCAGCTTTTAAGACCGAAAAGACAAGACTCTGCAGAGAAAGACGTGACAACACTCTGCCTCGCCAGCTTTTCAGACCGATAAGACAGCACTCTACAAAGCAAGCCTATATTGCAAGTATGCCTCTTCTACTGAAATCCTAGAAAGAACCATTCGCACCGCCATCGAATCCTTCAGGTTCTATATAAGCTTTATAAAGTACTTCATCGACTATCTGCCAATATACAAATATACGTTCAGACGACTTCATTCAGGAGAGACTCCCGGACGCATCGTAATATCACTTACCTATCTACGTACCATTCATTACTATCTCAATCGTCCTCACAAAATTCTACAGAAATTTAACGCACTACAACAATATACGACGATCACAAAATGTTATTGCGAGTTTGACATATTTCGTACCCTTCATATTCTACGAAAATAAGAAACAGACCAACCAACGTTGTCACCACACTTTTATCTTTACAAAAAATAACATCATATTATACGATTTGCTAAATACAATACCTACAAAATGTAATATCTATTTTAACACAAATATTCCAATTGGATTTACATAATTTCAGGTTTAGCAGCTTGAATCGCCCACTGGTTGGGCGACTTGAACTAAATCGCCCACCCACTACGCGACTTATCTCTAGTCGCACATCCGTTTGGCGACTACATTGAGCCACGCTCTAGTCGCCCAATGGGAGGGCGACTTGGGGATTGTCGTACGGCGGTTGGGCGACTTGAGAAAATCGCCCAACCGTACGGCGACACGCGATTATTTCTGTAAAAAAAAATTAAGCGGTATTATTTCTGTATTTTAGAATAAAAAATAGATTATTTAAAAAAAATTCGAATTAAATTGATTTTTCTGGAATCTGAGTTTCAAACTACTATAACTCTCGCATACTAAATCCAAATGAAAAAAATTCTTTCACCTAAATTCATCTAAAATCATGATCTACCCCCTGTGAAATTTTTATGATTTTTGGAGAAATTTGAATTTTTGGTTATATTTGGTGTTATGTGTTTTTATTGGCTTTTTGTATTCAAACGTTAAGATTACGAAGATCTGAACGAACTCAATTGTGATCTTCCACAGCAGCAAGAAGATTATCTTCAACCAGGCAAGCAGCCCCCCCCCCGATCGTATTGATCCTATTACTTTCGTTACAAAATATCTTGTTTTCAACTTGTATGTACGCATGTTCTACTTGAATGATTATTTTTCGTTAGAGGTAGTTATTCCTAGTAGATGCATGAGCTGTGGCAAATTTTTATCACTTGCCACTAACCCTAAGTTATTATTCCCGCTGATGTTAGTGCTCGGTGGATGTTATAGAGTCTATACATGTGTATGCGAATTGATGCTTAGTCATGCTTAGCTTTCGATAGAATTGGGCGGTTATCGACTTAGTCGATAACTTTGATCACGCAAATCATTTTATTACACTATGTCCAGCACCTTGTGCTATATTACTTTGAAAACTAAAAGTGTAAATGAAATGATTTAGACTTGGGCAAGTGGTTGGATGGTGTGATATCGGGTGTGTGAATGTCTTGCCTAGGTCAACAAGGACCGAACATCTTGTTTCACCAAAACCAAGCATAATTGCATGCTAACCACATGAGAGGCATATGGAACCTCTCTTGACTTAGTACTTTGGCGTGTGTTAGCTCCGGGTCGCAGGAGGGCCAACCCGGTATTACCGCCCCCAACTCGCGGTATTAATGTCCTTCAGTGTAACATCCCGATTTTCAAAGCATTTTAAAAAAAATTCAAAATAAAAAGAACCATTTTGTTTTGATGAGAATTCAAAGCTTAACTTGAGATTTTCAGAATTTGGGTGTTTAAAATGATTAAACCGAACTTCAACTAACCCTAAA
Source organism: Phyllostachys edulis (assembly GCA_036346405.1). Classification (NCBI taxonomy): domain Eukaryota; kingdom Viridiplantae; phylum Streptophyta; class Magnoliopsida; order Poales; family Poaceae; genus Phyllostachys; species Phyllostachys edulis. Next base: position 160,290 of record JAYEVD010000885.1, on the reverse strand, counting down.
GTTTGGTTCTTTTGGTGTTACTTGAGCTCTCTGGAGTTATCTCGTCCTTTCTTTGTTAGTTATGCCCTCCTCTTAGCTCAGCCCTTTCTTTCCATACCTCCCTCTTGTTTGACCTCGCCAGACCTCCCCTCGCATTGTGTTCGGATTCCTTTATTTCAGACCACATCTTTGTTGGCTTGAATCTCCTTGGTTTAGACCTCCTTAGGTCTAGACCTCCTCTCTAGTTTCTCTTCGGTTTTGACCTCTCCTTCGGGTCACAATTACCCCTGAGATGTCCTAAGTTCAGGTTTTGGTGTTTCAAATATTTTTGATCTCTGAAATCTAAATTTTGGATTGAACTCCCCCTTCTGGACCCCTCCCTTGCTTGGACACCCCCTTTATGCCCAGACCTCTCTCATGTTCATTTGGACCTCCCTGTGTCCACTTGAACTTCCCTCTTGTTCACATAGACCTCCTGTGTCCACCTAAACTTTTCGTGTGTTCCTAAGGACCTTCTTGGTCCTTCATCTTGGCAGTCAGGACCTCTCCGAGTTTGTCCGACCGCCAAGACCTCCCTTTGGATTTATCATGACCATTGAGACCTCCCCTGTGTTGGTCTTGACCATCGAGATCTCCTTGATCTTCTCTTGACCATCGAGATCGCCTTTGAGTTTATCCTGATCGTCAAGACCTCCCTTGGAACACTTTCCATGGATCTCCTCCGTTGGACCCCTCTCCCTTAGAAACCTCTCCGTCTAGACCTCCCTTCGTTTGGATCTAACAGTCCAGACCTCCCCTTCGTTTGGATCCAAGGGTCCAGACCTCCTTTGTTTTGTCCTCCTCTGGTCCAGACCTCCTTGGGTCTAGACCCCCCAAGTGCTTGGACCTCCCTGGGTCCAAACCTCCCTCTTCGGGTCTTCTCTGGCTTAAAACCTTCCCAGGCCCACGTCTTCCTCATGTTTATTTGAGTTCCTTCGGAACCCTCTTGAAGTTTTTGTGTTCACTCGGACTCCCTCTTTTTGCTTTGGTCCATGTAACCCTCTCGGGAAATTCCTTTCTCTGCCAACACGGTGTTACTACTCCTGACTCGCGGTACTACCGTTTCTCGGGATCTCTCTGTAGACCTCCTCATGTCCTTGAGCCTCCTGGAACTCAATTGGACCTCCCTTGATCAAATCTGACCGCTAAAGACCTCCCCTTTAATCTCCCCCGTTGGATTCCCTTCGGGCTTGGACCTCCTCTGTCTTTTGCACGGTCCGATCCAGCATCCTGTGTCCTTCAGGCCCCCCATGTCCTCTAGAACCTCCCCTTCCCTTAATTGGACCTCCCCGTGTCCTTTAGGACCTCCCCATGTCCTCAAGGACCTCCCCTTCCCTTATTTGGACCTCCCCGTGTCCTTCAAGACCTCCCCATGTCCTCTAGGACCTCCCCTTCCCTTAATTGGACCTCCCCGTGTCCTTCAGGACCTCCCCTTCCCTTAAATGGACCTCCTCATGTCCTTCAGGACCTCCCCATGTCCTCTAGGACCTCCCCGTGTCCTTCAGGACCTCCCCATGACCTCCGGACCTCCCCCCTTGGAGATCTTAACCGTCCAGACCTCCCTCCTTTGCAGATCTGGCCGTTAAGACCTCCCCCTTAGAGATCTTAACCGTCCAGACCTCCCTCCTTAAAGATATGGCCGTTAAGACCTCCCCCTTAGAGATCTTACACGTCTAGACCTCCCTCCGTGTAGATCTGGCCGTTAAGACCTCCCCCTTAGAGATCTTAACCGTCCAGGCCTCCCTTCTTTGTAGATCTGACTGTTAGGACCTCCCCTTTGGAGATCCTAACCGTTCAGACCTCCCCCTTGACTCAATCCAACCGTCAGGACCTTCCTTGCGGGTGAGGACCTCCTCTTGACTTCTACAGACCTCCCCTTTTGCAATTGATCTTGGCCGTTGGACCTCCTTTTTGGAGATCCAACCGTCTAGATCTCCCTAGTGGGTGAGGACCTCCGCTTGACCTCTGCAGATCTCCCCTCTGCACTTGATCTTGGCCGTTGGACCTCCCTTTCGGAAATCCAACTGTCAGGACCTCCCCTTTTCATTTTGAGCTTGACCTTTGGACCTCCCGTGAGCAGGTATTTTGGACCTCCTGTCCATAGGACCTCCCCATTGTTGGGTCTTGTGGATCTCCCTGATCACAGGACCTCCTCCCTGTCCTTTTTGCAAGGACCTCCCTTGCGGGTTGAGGCCACTTGGTGGCCAGGACCTCCAGTCCTTGCGCATGGGAGACTCCCCACATGTCATGTCTGTTGTGTCGCATTAAATACTACCATCCTTTTTGCAGTAACTGTGCTATCTTTGTGTCACTTCTTGTACTAGCTCCCACTTTTCCTCACCTGCTCCCATCTCTTCCCACACCTGCTCTTGACCTCATGTGCCCTTGGACCTCCCAGCAGCTCTGGCAATATAAGCTTGAGCAGCCCTTCCTCCTTCACCTTTTTCCTCATACTCCACCCTCTGGTTCACCCGACCAGCTCTTAGACCTCTTTCCAAGTTCTCTAGATCCTCTCCCTAGCTGTCGGACCTCCTCCAACCAGCTCTTTGGATCTCCTTTTGGCCATCAAACCTCTCTGTTGGCTCTAGTTTTATGTTTCTCTGAAGTTCTTTTGGTTTTTGCTTGGCTTTGGTTTAATTTGTGTTGTTTTAACGTGTAGACCTCGACGTCCTTGGAGAGTCCGAGCTCTGTGAGGCAGTGAACCTGTGAAGCCTTTCAAGCAAGAGGCAAGTTACACTCTTGATCATTTTGCACCCATTACTTCAAGATACTTATGTTGTGTTTCAAAGATGTATGTATGCTTACTTTCACTAAGTTATTTCAATGCCTATCTTTCAGTCCATAGCTATGCCTAGTTCCTTGGTATGGCCACTGTCTATGTTGAATCAACCACCTTGTCACCTTAGATAAAATCTAATTTGTGCAATAGTAAGGACCAGAGGTTTATGAAAAATGAAAGCTTAGTCTTGCTTAGGCCGAAATCTTGATTTGGGAAATGTTTCTTCCAGCAGACCAAAAGATCAAATGTTTTCAAGCCATGACATTGGGTTGTCATGGAGGTTTTGATAAATGGATTTGAAAAACAGAAACGGAAAAGGGATTTGGACTTGGGCGAAATGGTTGCTTGGTTGGTGCAGTGTTCTTGCACGGACCCAATCCGAGTATGGTCGTGGTCCAGGGGTTTGTGGTGGTCGCCCAGGTCAGTTAAGGACCGGTCTTTGTGCCGCATCTTGCTATGCCTATAATGGGCTACGCCTCACCATGCAACCACATGTCCTCAGCGTGGGGAGTAGGACCTGGCTAATTAATTTGCAAAGTTCCATCGCGGCCGTTCCATTTAGATGTGTGGGTTGTCATGTTATGACTATGTTGTCCCACTAGCGCAAGAGGGGGCCCCTAAGCCCAGCGGACTTGTGTCCAAAGGGGGAGGCGAAACCTTAGCGAGGGGGGGCTGTGGTGGAACAATGCATTGTAAAGGCCTTGTCACGTGCTCTAGACCTCTTACCTTCGGCAGTGAGGGGTGGCATCGATGGTTGCCAAAAAAACTAGAGAAAACGTGTCATGTGGGTAAAGTGTACAACCTCTGCAGAGCGTAAAACTATTCGAATAGCCGTGTCCATGGTCATGGACATGCTAGCAAAGCCACTCAAAGTTAGCTCCTGGTTTTGGTTTTCAAAGGACTTACGAAATTGGTTATCTATCCTAATGGTTAATGGGCGGGGAGCCATGTGACAGGAGGGTATCCTTCACCATCTTGATGATGAATGTTATCCAACTGTAAAAGAGAATTTAAAAAATGAATTTTAGATATGTTATAACTGCCTTGAAAATTTAATACGTGTATTTGAAACAAACTTGGCTTTACGCAAATCAACCATATTATGCCACCCCTTTGATATCCATTATGCATGTCATTTTGTTATTCCACGGGTGTAACTTGCGAGCACGGTAGTTGTGCTCACTCTTGCTTGAAACTAATTTTGAGCAGGATGGAAGCCTTAGGAGATCTTGCTGTGGGCCAAGTGGTCCTAGACCGACTAGGATGCGCTCTCCAGCCGATTGCCTGTGGTGTATCGGGTGGCTTATTATTTATCTTCTGCTGTGTTTTGGTTGGTCGGCTTGTAAGCCTCCCCTTGTAATCAACTTTATTGTTATTAATAAAGCTTTTGTTGAAGTTATGTTACCACTGTGTATGTTGTGAAGAGCTAGCGGTTGATCCTTGGGACTAGCTCGGTTCACATAGAGGAGCATGGGTGATCCCAGTCCTCCACGACCACTCTCGGATCTGGTCGTGGGAGGTCCTGGGGTAGCCTCGTGTGAGACCCCGGGGTATTTAGCTTGTAATACTTAGCCATCCACTTGACCCTAGTATCACAAACCAAATATCTCGTGCCTCGGGAAAATGTATACATCCCAGAAGTGCTGTATACACACCCTTTTACAAAATCATGCATCAATTCCATACAGATTAGATGATAATAAATGTAAACTAATGAAACAAGCAGAATAAAAGAAGTTATAGAGAGCCTAATAAGGAAGAAGCAAAAACAGCAAGGAAAAGTACTTTAAAAGCTTCCAAAAATGACTCCAAAACAGCAAGGAAAACATAAGATTAAAGGCCAACTTCCCAACACAACTAACTTGTATTGAATGAACGAGTAATTGGTTGAGAAGATAAAATTTCAGCACACTACTCCAATTTCTAACACTACTCAAAAGCAAGGTAAAACCAAGAGAATAGGTGTTAGATACTTAGCTAACTAGTATCACATCTTACCCTTTCATTCCCACAAGTTTTAGTTGATTAACCTCTCATTTTCTACCCTATTTAGAACCTTTGAGCTTGCTGTCCGGAAATTGACGCTTGCTGTCCAGATTTTGCATCCAAGCTTCCAAATAAATTGGCCATTCCAGAAGCTTCAAAACCTTGTAATTGGGCAGCTAACACTTCAATTTGCCAAACTCATTGATTCCCCAAAACCCATTTAATCGATAACCACTATCTTTGGAGGGAAAGAGAGGAAAACAATTTTTAAAACTCAAACTAGAGCAAGATGAGATAGAAAGCTAAGATAGGTAAGGAGTAAAAGTAGAGACTTTAGTTAAGCTTTCATAAACCATTTGATATTTTGAAATTAAGTTTTCCAAAACATCCTAAGAACGACCAAGCTTGGGTTACTACGGTTAGTATGGCTCTGATACCAACTTTGTGAGGACCCCGGTTTATTAGGCTTGTAATACTTAGTCATCCATTGACCCTAGCATCACAAACATAATAACCCGTGTCTTCGAGATATGTATACTTCCCAGAAATGCAGTATACACACCTCTTTACAAAATCATGCATCAAGTTCATACAAGACATAGAACCAAGCACGAACTAGAATGAAAGACATACATAATATAGAGAGAGTTATTACAAAAGGAGAGGCCAACAGGCCAAACAACAAATACAAAACTAAAATAAACAGCGGAAGCAAAAGTGCCATAAGATGGCCATAAACAAAAGCCAATTAGTGTGCCTTTAACCACAAGGAAACCAACCGGACCGCCAAGCTAGTCGTCAAACCCGAAGCACATCTCACAAGAGTGAGGCCCTTGGGGCTCACCTTCTTTCTTTGCAACAAAGTTATTAAGCAAAGCAAATGAGTACAAAAATGTACTCGCAAGACTGACGTGTAATATAACAGAACTATAGTTTAACTACATGCAAGCTTTATCTAGTGGATGAGGCTTTGGACTCATTTTAGCATAAAGCAAGTTTTCCTTTGCAATAATGTAATAGATTGAAAGCAATTTGGCAAAGCATTTTTAATTGTTGAAGTATCAACGATACAATAATAATAACAACAACAAGAACAACTTGGAAGTGACTAACCCAATAGTCACCACAACAATAGTATGAACATCCATTCATACCAACCATGTCAAGTTTTCATTAAAGGTTGTAGTCTAGTTCTCACGGGGCGTTTCTGAGCGTGTCCATAACCTAGGACGAGGCTATTCGAATAGTTTTAACCCTGCAGGGGTGTACCAATGTACCCACACGTCAGACCGCCTTTTCGCCACATGATTTAGCACACTTCCTTTGGTATGCCGCACGGCTAAGTCCTCTGAGACATTTCCAATGGGCGATGCTAATTAAGAGTCAAGAACCCACGGGATAAGGACACATTAGACAGCCTAGCCGGTCTACTAATGCTCCCCTCCCACACCACACACACACATTTTCTTGTAAAACATACCAACCGACCGGCTCATAATTAACACCTCCCAAAGTACTTAGTCAAGAGAGGTCCCATATCCCCCTCGTGTGGTTAGCACGCAAAATTGCTCAGAACGGTGGTGTAAGTAACTCGGTCCTTAATGACTTAGGCATACTACCACATTCCAAAAACCACACCATCCATCCAATATGCCCAAGTCCAAATAGTTTTCATTTTTATTTGTTTACAAATTAACAAATCATACAAGGGGACATAATGGAATAATAGTTTTTGTGTGATCAAGGTCATCGACATAATGTCGACAACCGCCCATTTCTACCGTTATCTAAGCATTGCTAAGCATGACACCCTAAAAACAATAAAAGAGCATAATTAAATCACCGGGCTCTAATTCACCAGCGATATTAGTAACTTATGGTTTGTGGCAGGGGTTAACAATTTAGAGGCAACAATGCAATAGGAATAGCTACCTCTAATCGATAAAATTACTTTGACACAAAAGCATGCATACATACAAGTTAAACAAAATATTAGACTTTGAAAGTAATGGGATTAAGCGGGATATGATCAAACTACTTGCCTTGCTGTGGCTGGTCACTATGCTGCAGAGAAACACTCACGGGATCAACCCACTCGTCGGCACCTAATCGAAAAGGCGAGAAGAATCGATAAGAACGACAAAAACCACAAGGACAGCACAGAAAACAAACTCCAAATGCTCTGAAATTTATACAGAAGAAAGGGGATGATTTTTAGGGAATTTAGCAACAAGAACCAATGGATTTGGATTCTCAATGCAAAAGATATGAGCAAAACAATTCTGCTCAGCCCTAAAAATACCAAACTGCCACTATTCACTAATTTAATTATTAGGCAACATTTTCTAGAAAGGTGGTGATACTGAGATTTTTACTGTAAAACCAGCACCTCATGAGATGAATAACACAATTGAGTTCATCTCATTTGGAGCTATTATGCATTTTCTATACTTTTTCAAAAACAAGAACTTGAACAAAATTAAAATACACAAGTAAGCTTTTTGAAGACAGTGACAAGTCTAAATCTTATTCTAACATTTATTTTACTAACAGAGGAAGCCAACAAAGTTGGATTCACTGAAAAAGGAGCTCTAGAGAATTACTTATGCATTTTACAAGTTAATTTGAATTTTTATTGCAACATTTAAAGTTAGTTTTGAAAACTATTTGCAAACGCATGTTCTGGAGCTGAACTGAGCACATAACCATTTTTAGATTAGAGCCCAGTCCAAACCAGAGCTACAGAAATTTGAATCACCCTATTTGGATTTAAATTGAATTAGTTATGCATTTTTAAAGTTCATACCTTTTTCAGTTTACAAATAAGTGCTCACTGGAATTTCTAAACTTCCAAAACAGAGGGGGAGGACGTGAACCGTTGATCTAAATCAAACGGTCCAAGACCTCCAGAGGAAAACGCGCACGCGCCTGTGCAGGTCCAGAGAACATGGGCCGTTGATCTTGGATCCAACGGTCCATGTCCTCCCTGCCACGCTGCGCGCAACGGAGGGGAGGTCGTGGCCGTTGATACCACATCCAACGAACCACAACACATGAGGGAGGACCGGGACGGTCCAAATCAAACGAGGGAGGTCCTGAGCGGCTGAGATCTTCCAAAGGAAGATCTAAACTATCAAGATCTCCCCAAGAAAGATCTACATCGTCAAGACCTCTCGAGGGAGGTCCTGGACGGTCCAGATTTTCCAAGGGAGGACCTTAATGGTCTAGATTGTCCCAGGGAGGACCTTAACGGTCAAGGCAACAACAAAGAGATCCTGGGTGGTTCAGATCCACTTGGGGTGGTCCTGAACGGCCAAGATCTAACAAAGGGAAGTCCTAAGCGGCTCAGATTTCCACTGGGAGGTCTGGGCGGCTAAGATTTACCCGAGGAGGTCCACAAAGGTTAAGAGGACCTCGGGGAGGTCCAAGATGGCTAAGATAACCCCGAGGAGGTCCTAGCCGTAGACCTAAGATGGACGGCACAAGACCTCGCATGCAGCGCTAAGGACACATTAAAAGCTACAATGATTGGAGGTGATTAGCCATAAATGGGGGAGGTCTTTGTCTTAACGACAACGGCACAGTGCCATTGTCGTCCGACAAAATCCCGAGAGGCTACCAAGGCTCGACGCCGGCGATGAGGACCTCGCCGGCGCCATCCAAGGGCACCAATGTGTGCGCAATAGTGTTGCGCACACACTGGGACCACTCTCGACGGCGGCGGCGGCCTAAGTCGTCGGCGAGCCGGAGAGGAACGAGATGATCAACACGGCCAAAACACAAACAGCGATAAAGAGCTTCGCAGCGTTTCATACAGCATGTGCCCGGCAACTAAGGACTACCAGGAGGTACCTGGAGGTCCTGAAGGAGCCGAGGAGGTTGGAGAAGAGGTAGACCGGTGCTGGTGAAGACGATGAGCTCCACGGCCCAAGGGGAAATCCTCCAGCACCAAGCTCCACTTAGCCCTTCCTGAAAAGGCCAACCCAAATGGAGTTAGGGTTAGGACTTCTAGGAATTAGAGGAGCAACAATGGAGCAAAGGTCCAGAGAGGGTGCCACTGGAGTACTGCCACCGAGGAGCTCCAATGTGCTTCAATGGCAGCCAAGGAGGTCAAAGTGGTTTGAGCTCCACCGAAATGAGCGCAATTGGTGAAGTGTGGAAAAGAAACCATGGAGGACAAAGGGGAGGTTTTATAACCCAGGACATGGAGGTCGTGAGCCAAGGGTTAAGCTCATGGTGAGCTTAGCCCATGGCGCGGTCCATGGCTTGGACAAGACAACGGAGGTGATGGGGGCAGGTCAGAGCAGACCTAGGGCATGGCCTAGGGCGGAAAGGCACTGACACGCAATAAATGCGCACAGGCACAGAGCCGTTGGACAAGACATGCCACTGACCTCCTCACTACCATGGCACGTGCGCGCCAGAGCTAGGAGAAGAACAGGGCATGCCTCCCAACCGTTGGATGAGAATCGCTAGGAAGGTCGCAACCCTCCGATATGATTTTGAAACGGTAAGTTTTAAAAGACTGGGAGGAGGTCCTAGCCATGCGATCTCCATCGCACGACTGCGAACAGATCAGGGAGGTCATGCGCGGTTAGATTAAAATCTAACAGCTACAAGATGATAACGGAGGTCATGGCGGTTGGATTTTAATCCAACGGGCACGACCTGAGGTGCGGGAGGTCTTGGCCCCTGGGCAAGACACTGGAACGGGATGGGGAGGTCCAGGCCGCGAGATTTTCATCTGACGGCGATGAGGAGATGGGGGAGGTTGTGAGCGTTGGATCTGATCCAACGGTTACGACCTCGACTAGGTGAGAGGTTTGATGCGCTAGAAAGCGAGGGGAGGTCGTGGGCCTTGGATTTTAATCCAACGGCGCACAACAATTGAAGCGGGGAGGTCTTGTGCGCTAGATATCAAGGGGAGGTCCTGGCTGCGATGATTTGCAGCGGAGGTCGTGGCCTTTGGATCTAAATCCAACGGCTACGACCTCAACAAGGTGGAGAGGAGGTCTGAGTGGTTTGATAGCGAGTGGAGGTCATGGCCATGGATCTTTGATCCAACGGCTGTGACCTCGATGAGGTTGGGAGGTCCTTGCGGTGTTGACCACGGAGGAGGTCTGGTCCACAAGACAAACAGAGGAGGTCGTGGCGGTTGGATCTTTATCCAACGGCCATGACCTTGCACAGGTGGGAAGGGAGGTCTGATGAGTTGGTTGAGAGGAGGAGGTCGTGGCTGTTAGATATGAATCCAACGGCTACGACCTCAAGTGGTTTAAGGAGGTCCGGTGAGCTGAGGAGTGGGTTGGGTTCAACCCAGATAGGAAAATGGCTCAGCCCAAGGAACAGTGTAGAGTTTTGAATCCAATTTTAACAGCTGAGACTTTAGGGATTCATTTGAGATAGCAATTCAACTCCAAAATTTATAAAATTTTAACTGGAGCTTGCTGACATCGTGATCAACCTTACATAAAATTTCCAGAGGTTTTTATGCACTGCATTTTTCTCAGGAAATTCATTAAGGCTGTTCAAGGAATTGTTTTACCTCCAAAAATTATCAAACAAGTTTTATAACTCATGATATTTTTCAGAGAGGCTCCACAACATTTCTAGGACCAAGGAAAAATATTTCCAAAGGTTTGGCACAACATTTGTGACAAGTGGAACATGAGTTTGACTTTTGGTCAACAAGAGTTTTATGTTTTTGGACAACACAACTCTTGGACAAGAATTTAAGGTGAGTTCAAGAATTTCAAGAGGTGAGAAAAAGTTTTAATTTCTACACAGTTAATTACATTTGCAACAAACACCTGATTAGGTATTTGGGATGTTACATACCACCCACATCAAGTTTTAATTAAAAGGTTATAGTCAAATTCTTGCGTGAAATAACCAAGCTTGTCCATAACCTAGGACGAGGCTATTCGAATAGATTTAAACCTACAGGGGTGTACCAATGTACCCACACGTCAGACCGCCTTTTTGCCAAGCTATTTAGCACACTTCCTTTGGTATGCCAGCACGGCTAAGTCCTACGAAACATTTCCAATATTGTGTGTCAACAACGAGTCGCCCATATAGGAATACAACCTCCCCATACGTTGATGCGGAGTCATCAAAGATGCTCACCTCCTTATATGGATGGTGCTCCTTGCAGTGGATAAACCCCACTACTGCTCGCCCAATAGCCCACCATGCAACTTGGAGCTAACACACGCCAAAGTACTAAGTCAAGAGAGGTCCCATATCCCCCTCATGTGGTTAGCACGCAAAAGTGCTTGGATCAATGGCGCAAGTAATTTGGTCCTTGTTGACTTAGGCACCTTTCCATTCACACCCAACAATCACACCAACATCCATTGTGCCCAAGTCTAAATCATTTTCATTTTCAGTTTTTGACTTTACAAAATTAACAAAGCACAAGTGTTGGACATAATGGAGTAATAATAACATTTGTGTGATCAAGGTCATCGACATAAGTCGACAACCGCCCAATTCTACCGGTAGCTAAGCATTCTAAGCATGACACCGTAAAGACAATAAAAGAGCATAAATAAATCACCGGGCTCTAATTCACCAGAGATATTAATAACTTATGTTTTGTGGCAGGGGATAACAATTTAAGGGCAACCATGCAATAGGAATAGCTACCTCTAATAGATAAAATTACTTTGACACAAAAGCATGCATACATACAGTTTGTAAACAAAGTATTAGACTTTAAAATATAATGGGATAGAATATGATCAAACTGCTTGCCTTGCTGGAGATGCTCACTATGTTGCAAAGGGTCACTCACGGGATCAACGCACTCATCGGCACCTAACGAAAAAGCGAAAAAGAACTGATAAGAACGAAGAAAACCGAAAAGACTCAACAGCCAACCTTCTCCAAATGCTCTGAAATTTTTACAGCAGCAAGAGCATGATTTTTAAGGAATTTAGCAATAAGAACCAATGATTTGGATTCTCAATGCAAAAGTTATGGCCAAAACAATTCTGCTCAGCTTGGAAAATGCTGGAAAATTCAAATCGGTTACTGTTCATCCGAATTAAATTCTTTAGCACAATTTTCCAAAGAGGTGTTGCACCTGAGATTTTTATGATAATTATAGCACCTCATGAGATGAATAACACAATTGGATTCACCCCATTTGGAGCTAGGATGCAAGTTTTATGATTTTTCAAAGACATGTATAAGAGCACAAATTAAAATGCACCCACAAAGATTTTAATAGCAGTGGCATGCCTAAAACCTATGCTACTATTTAGTACACTAACAGAGTAAGCCCACAAAATTGGTTTCACTCAAAAAGGATCTATCGAGAAATACTTATGCATTTTACAAGTTAAATGCAATTTTTAGAGCAACAATTAAAGCCTATTTATAAATCATTTTATCAAGCCATTTTCTAGAGCTGAAACAAGCTTACAACCAATTTTAGATTAAAGCCTGGTTCAAACCAGAGCTAACAAAATTTGAATCAATTCAAACGGAGCTAAAATGAATTAGTTGTGAATTTTTGAAGTTTAATACCTTTCTCAGTTCACAATTAATTCCCTCGGGAAATTCCTAAAATCATAACGACGTGGAAATGCCTGAGCCATTGATCCTGGATCCAATGACCCAAACAAACGGGCCGCTTGGACGAACACGCGCGTGGACTAGATGTACGTGGACCGTTGATCTTGGATCCAACGGTTCACATGCATCGGACGCTGACGAGTTTGAACACGCGCGCGCGAACGCCCACGAATCTCAACCGTTGATTTTGAAATGGACGGCTCAGATTGACCTCAGTGCTACGCACGCACGCGGGAGGGTGAAAGAGGCTGGGCCCACTTGTAAGTGACCCAGAGAACCCCATTAAGACATGCATTAACTACTAACCAATTATTAACAGTAATTAACAATCATTAGCGCATTAATGACAGAATCTATGTCTTAACCGAGTACGGCACAGTGATTGCTGTCCGACAAAACCTCCGACGCATTCCACGGCTCGCCGGCGGTGGCTCCGGCCGTGGCGGCGCTAACCAATGGTACCACTGGGACCGTAATAGCAATGCGCACCCACCGGTGACCTTCTCGATGGTGGCGGCAGTCTAAAACGCCGGCGAGCCGGAGAGGAGCGACGGTGAGCCACACGGCCAAACCAAAAACGCAAAAAGAGCTCTGCATTGTTCAAGGTAGCAGGCTCCCACGCTTCTAAGGACTAATAAGAAACTACCTTAGCACTGTGGAGGCAAGGATGTGACCGAAGGAGCTCCGGCGACGATGGAGCTTGCTGGTAGTGAAGAAGAAAGTGAGGAAGTGGTGCCCTGAGCAATATGAACAACTCCGGGTCATCATGATAGCTTCACAATAGCTCGAAGATAATCCAGGAGCAAGCAATTGGGAAATGGAGCACTCACCGGAGCTGAGGAAGAAAGGGGGCAATTTCGGCCGAATTTGAACAAACCCCAAATTTGACACTTCCTGTAAATGTCAAAACAAATTAAGTTAGGGGATTTACTCCAGGAGATGAGAGGCGCAAAATGACGCGAAAAGATTTGAAAAAGAGCCACTGGAGCGCTGTGAAGACAAGAGCTTGCTCTAGGCTAAAAATGGAGGATTTGGGTGATTTTGTTAATTAAGCTCACCCAAGCATAGAGGACCAAGGTGAAGCTTAGGAGGTGTTTAAAGGAAGCCAATGAGGTGCTTGAGGGCTTTTTATAGCCCGGGGGGGCATGGGTTGTAACATCCCAAATGTACAATCTGGGTTTATTCAAGTATAATTATATGTGTAGAAATTAAAACTTTTTCCCACATCTTGAAAACCCCTAATTTCTCATGTAGTTCTGGTCCAAGAGTTGTGTAATCCAAAAACACAAAGCTCTTGTTGACCCAAAAGTCAAATTCATTTTTCCAATTGTCTAAATCTGGTGTCAAACATTGGGATATATTTTCCTTGGTCCCAAAAACTGATGTGGGACCCCTCTGAAAAATATCACAAGTTGTAAAACTAGTTTGATAAATTTTGGAGGTAAAACAAACCTTTAAACAACCTTAACGAATTTCCTGAGAAAAATGCATTGCATAATAACCTCTGGAAATTTTATGCAAGGTTAATCTCATCGTCAGCAAGCTCCAGTTAAAATTTCATTAAATTTGGAGTTCATTTGCTATCTCAAATAATTCTGCTAAGTTTCAGCTGTTAAAAAAAAACTAAATTTAAAAGCCTACACTGTTCCTTGGGCTAGCCACTTTGCAAATCTGGTCCAGCCCAACCCCATCTGACCTCCCCCTCCACCTTGATCAGGTCGTAGGTCGTAGCCGTTGGATTCAATCCAAAGGCCACGACCTCCTCTGTGAAACACCACAGTGAAGACCTCCCCACCTTATTGAGGTCATTGCCCTTGGATCCAAGATCCATGGCACTGACCTCCCCTCACTGTTGAACTAAGCAAACCTCCCACTTTGTTGAGGTCATAGCCGTTGGATCAGATCCAACAGCCCATGACCTCCCCTCAAAATATCCAGCGCTCACAACCTCCCCCATCTCATGTTGTGCACCGTTGGATTTAAAATCCACGGTCACGACCTCCTCCTTGTCTTATGCACATCGACCTCCTCAAGACGTGAGGTCGTTGCCTTAGATCTAGATCTAATGGCCATGACCTCCCTTGTTTGTTGCGCAAGCTCAAGACCTCCCTTGCGCTCTGCCAAGGCATCGCATTCTCCCTTTCTTGGTCGTGCCGTTGGATCAAAATCCAAAGGTCTTGACCCCCCTCACGCTTATGCAACACCTCGACCTCCCTTTTGGTTGTGTGCCCTTGGATTTGAATCCTAAGGCCATGACCTCCCCCTCATGTTCTTAGGCCGTGTGCGTTAAGTCCTCCTGGAGGTCCGCACTGTTGGATTGAAATCCAACGCCTTGGACCTCCTGTCCCCTTTTCCACGTGCGCAGTCGCGTTATGGAAATCGGAGGGCCACGACCTCCCTTTCCAAATCGGGTGGCTGTGACCTCCTCCCTTCCATTTTGAACCTTACCGTTTCAAATCAAATCCGAGGGTCATGTCCTCCTCAGGTTCTTATCCAACGGTTGGGAGGATGCCCTGTTCTTCTCCTAGCTCTGGCCAAGACGCCGCCATGGCGATGAAGAGGTCGATGGCATGTCTTGTCCAACGGCTCTATGCTGTCTTGCATTTAATGCGTGTCAGTGCCTTTCCGCCCTAGCCCATGCTCTGACCTACCTACTCTGTCCCATCCATCTTGTCCAACTCCATGGACCTTCCGTGGACCTCCCTTGGGCTAAGCTCACCATGAGCTTAACCCGTGGTCCAGGACCTCTTTTTGCCCTAGCTATAAAACCCCCCACTGTTGCCCTTGGCTTCTTTTACACACCATTGAGCTTGGCCTTGCCTGCGCTGGGCTGAGCATCTCCTCCACTGACCTACCCTTTTTGGCCGCCATTGTTGAAGTCCTTGGAGCTCCTCGGTGGCAGTGCTTCAGTGGCTCCCTCTTCAACCTCTTGTTCACATTGTGCTCCCCAGACCTCCTGGAGTTAACCCTAACCCCATTTGGGTTGACATTTTCAGAAGAGGCCTAACTTGGAGCTTGGAGCTTGGAGCTTGGAGTTGGCCGTGGAGCAACCCTTCTTCCCCAACTCCGGTCCTCCACGTCCCCAACCTCCTCAGCACCCCCGCGACCTCCAGGTAACCCTCCTGGTAGTCCTTTAGCTCTGGGCACCTGCATGTATGTTGTTGCGGAGCTTGGCACACGCTTGAATGTTCGCTGCGGAGCTCATTATCGCTGTTTGTGTTTTGGCCGTGTGTTTTGCGCCGCCAATCTACGGCTCGTCGCCGTTCAGGGCCACCCCCGCAGCCGGGAATGGTCCTGGCGTGTGCGCAACACTATTGCGCACACGTTGGTGTCCTTGGATGGCGCCGGTGAGGTCCTCATCGCCGGCGTCGAGCCTTGGTAGCCTCTCGGGATTTTGTCGGACGACCATGGCACCGTGCCTTTGTCGTTAAGACAAAGACCTCCCCCATTTTTGGCTAATCACCTCCAATCATTGTAGCTTTTAATGTGTCCTTAGTGCTGCGTGCGAGGTCTTGTGCCGTCCATCTTAGGTCTACGGCCAGGACCTCCTCGGGGCCATCTTAGCCATCTTGGACCTCCCTCGGGGTCCTCTTTGCAAAAGACCACCCCGGTCTTTTGTAAGGACAACCCCTAGGACCTCCTCCTTGCGATCTTGACCGCTAGGACCTCCTTGTGGGAGATCTTAGCCGTTAAGGTCCTCCCCGTGTTGATCTCCACCGTGTAGGACCTCCCGAGGTCCTCTCAATCTTTGTGGACCTCCTCGGGTAATCTTAGCCGCCCGCACCTCCCAAAGGAAATCTGAGCCGCTTAGGACCTCCCTTTGTTAGATCTTGGCCGTTCAGACCACCCCAAGTGGATCTGAACCGCCCAGACCTCTTTGTTGTTGTCTTGACCGTTAAGGTCCTCCACAGGACAATCTAGGCCATTAAGGTCCTCCCTTGGAAAATCTGGACCGCCCAGACCTCCTCGAGAGGTCTTGACGATGTAGATCTTCCTTGGGGAGATCTTGATAGTTTAGATCTTCCTTTGGAAGATCTCAGCCGTCCAGGACCTCCCTCGTTTGATCTGGACCGTCCCGGTCCTCCCTCTCGTGTTGTGGTTCGTTGGATGCGGTATCAACGGCCACGACCTCCCCTCTGTTGCGCGCAGCGTGGCAGGGAGGACATGGACCGTTGGATCCACGATCAACGGCCCGTGTTCTCTGGACTGCACAGCGCTGTCGCTGCGTTCCTCTGGAGGTCTTGGGCCGTTTGATTTAGATCAACGGTTCACGTCCTCCCCCTCTCTTTTGGTTTTAGAAATTCCAGTAAGCACTTATTTATAAACTGAAAAAGGTATGAACTTCAAAATATCATAACTAATTCATTCTAAATCCAAATGAAGTCATTTAAATTGTGTTAGCTCTGTCTTGAACTTGACTTTAATCCAAAAATGATTGTAAGTTGAGTTCAGCTCCAGAGCACAGTTTTGCCATTAGATTTTAAAACTCACTTTAAATATACACTCAAATTAATGCTTAACTTGTAAAATACATAACTAATGCTCTGTAGATTATTTTTGAGTGAATCCAACTTTGTTGGTTTCCTCTATTAATTAACTTACTGTGAAAATTAGTTTTGAGCTTGTTGCTGTTATAAAAAATGAGGACTTGTGCATTACAATTTTGTTCAAGTTCTTGTTTTTGAAAAATGGTAGAAAGTGCAATCTAGCTCCAAATGAGATGAACTCAATTGTGTTATTCATCTCATGAGGTGCTGGTTTTGCTGTAAAAATTTCAGTGTCACCACTTTTCTAGAAAATGTTGCCTCATAATTAAATTAGTGAATAGTGCAGTTTGGTATTTTTAGGGCTGAGCAGAATTGTTTTGCTCATATCTTTTGCATTGAGAATCCAAATCCATTGGTTCTTGTTGCTAAATTCCCTAAAAATCATCCTCTTGCTGCTGTAGAAAATTCAGAGTGTTTGGAGTTTGTTTGCTGTGTTGTCCTTGTTGTTTTCGTCGTTCTTATCGCATCTTTTCGTCTTTTCGATTAGGTGCCGACGAGTGTATTGATTCCGTGAGCGATCCTCAGCAACAAATTGGCCAGCAACAGTAAAGGCAAGTAGTTTGATCATTTCCATCATTGTCCCATTACTTTAAAGTCTAATATTTTGTTTAACTTGTATGTATGCATGCTTTTGTGTCAAAGTATCTTATCGCTTAGAGGTAGCTATTCCTATTGCATAGTTGCCCTAAATTGTTACCCTGCCACAAACCATAAGTTACTAATATCGCTGGTGAATTAGAGCCCGGTGATTTAAGTATGCTCTTTTATTGCTTTTACGGTGTCATGCTTAGCAATGCTTAGATAACGGTAGTAATGGGCGATCATCGACTTAGTCGATGGTCTTGATCACTCAAAACTGATTATTACTCCTATATGTCCAGCACTTGTGCTTTGATTAATTTGTAAAATCAAAACTGAAAATAAAAGATTGATTTAGACTTGGGCATATTGGATGGATGGCGTGGTTTTTGGATGTGGTGGTATGCAGGTCCCTAAGGACCAAGTACTTGGGTCACTAAGTTGCGATTTCACAGACTAACCACACGAGGGGCATATGGAACCCCTCTTGACTAAGTACTTTGGGCGGTGTTAATTGGGGTCGCTCGGTTGGTGTGTTTTAAAGATAAAATATGTGTGTGATGTGGGAGGAGCATTAGCTTCCGGAAGGTTGTGTGATGTCTCCTTCTCCCGTGGGTTGTGCGACTCAGAATTAGCATTGTCCATTGGAAATGTCTCGTAGGACTTAGCCGTGCCGGCATACCAAAGGTAGTGTGCCTAATGGAAAGGCGGTCTGACGTGTGGGTACAGTGGTACACCCTGCAGGGATAAAACTATTCGAATAGCCTCGTCCTAGGTTATGGACATGCTTGGTAAGGTCGTTCAAGACTAGACTACAACCTTTAATTAAAACTTGACATGGTTGGTATGAACGGGGAGTTCATGCTATTGTTGTGGTGACTTGGGTTAGTCACTTCTAGGTTGTTCTTGTTGTTGTTACTATGTTACTACCTCGTTGAATTTCAACAATTAAAATGCTTTGTCAAATTGCCTTCAATCTATTATATTATTGCAAATGAAACTTGCTTTATGCTAAAATGAGTCCAAAGCCTCATCCACTTAAATAAAGCTTGCATGTAGCTATTTATAGTTCTCATTATCTTACACGTAAGTCTTGCGGAGTACTTTATGTACTCATCTGCCCGTGGTTGTGGCATTTTTTGTGGCTTTTGTTGCAGAGGAAGGAGGTGAGCCCCAAGGGCTTCACTCTTGCGAGATGTGCTTCGGGTTTGACGACTAGCTTGGCGGTCCGGTTAGTTGCCTTGTGGGTAAAGGCACACTAATTGGCTTTTGTTATGGCCATATTATGGCACTTTTGCTTCCGCTGTGTATCTTTGTAGTCTTGTTGTTATTTGGCCAGAAGGCCCCTCTTTTGTAATAACCTATTCCTTTATTAGTATTAACTTCTGGTTTGTTGCTTATGTACTATGTGTTGTATGGAATTGATACATTCTCTTGTTGTGAGGTATGTATACTGCATTCTGGGAAGTATACATCTCTCGAGACCGGGTTTATTTGGTTGATAATACTAGGGTCAATTGGATGACTAAGCATTATGAGCTTAATAAACGTCGGGGTCTCACAAAAGTTGGTATCAGAGCTATACTGACCGTAGTAACGCAAGCTTGGTCGTCTTTAGGGTATTTTGAAAACCTAATTTCAAAGTGTCAAATGAGTTTTGAAAGCTTAAGAAAATTCTCGGATTTTACTCCTCATCTATCTTAGCTTTCTCTTCTCATCTCACTCTAAATTGAGTTTTAAAAGTTGTTTTCCTCTCTTCCCTTCTACAAAATAGTTGATATCGATTAATGGGGTTTTGAGGAATCAATGAGTTTGGCAAATTGAAGTGTTAGCTGCCCATTTACAAGGTTTTGAAGCTTCTGGAATGGCCAATTTCGACTGGAAGCTTGGATGCAAAATCTGGACAGCAAGCGTCAATTTCCGGACAGCAAGCTCAAAGGTTCTAAATAGGGTAGAAAATGAGAGGTTGAATCAACTAAAATTTGTGGGAATAAAAGGGTAAGATGTGATACTAGCTAGCTAAGTATCTAGCACTTATTTCGCGGCACTAACCTTGCCCTCTAATAGTTTTAGATCTCATCTTACAATCTGATTTTTAATCTTCTCAACCAATTACTCGTTCATTCAATACAAGTTAGTTGTGTTGGGAAGTTGGCCTTTAATCTTATGTCTTCCTTGCTGTTTTGGAGTCATTTTGGGAGCTTTTAAAGTGCATTTCCTTGCTGTTTTTGCTTCTCCTTTATTATGCTCCCTATAACTTCTTTTATTCTGCTTGTTTCATTAGTTTACATTTACTATCATCTAATCCGTTATTAACTCGGTAGGGTTCTATACCACCTGTTTTGTTAGCTCTCGGTTAGGGTGGTATTTCATCCCCCTAATCATTGGCTTCTCCTTTCCCGTTCTTTAGCTTCTAATCTTCAGGTTTCCTTGCTAACCTATCTCTTCGAACAGGATGTCTGGACTAGGTCAACAAGCTGGTTGGGATGAAAATCTCCCTGGCTCCAACTGTCCGGACAAGACTCGTAAACGCCTCCGCCCTAGAGTGTGTTTCAATTGTGGCGAGGAGGGCCACTATGCGTCCGCTGCCTCGAGGAACAAAGCGCCACCAGTTTGCTTTAGTTGTGGTGAAGGAGGGCATTTCGACGAAAATTGCGGACTAGGAAGAATCAAGGTCTGTCGGCGTTGTGGCGAGGAAGGACACTACAGCAATCAGTGTACTTCTGCTTGTCCAAACTGTGATGAAGACCATTTACCCGAAGATTGTCCAATCGCCAAAGTTACTTGTTTCCTTTGCGAGGGAAGCGATCACTATCCCAAGGAGTGTAGCATGAACCTGGTGATTGCCAAGTCATTGGAACTACAGCGACTGCTTCTTCGGTCATCTGCAAGCATCGCAATCGCCAATGCCTCCAAATCAGAGAAGTTCTTGGGTGATTTGTCTGAGGAGTTGCGGGACAAATTACCAGTCCATGCCTTCCCCGACTTTCAGCTTGTGGCTGAAAATCCTATTGTTGCTATGGGCAGAAAGAGAAAGTCAGAGGATCGTCGCAGGTGTCAAGAGAGGACTCAGGGTGACTCCAGCAAGGTCGCCGGTGTCACTTGTTTCTTCTGCAATCTCAAGGGCCATTATGCTAATAATTGTCCTAAGAAGCTTGCAGCAACCCCTCGTCGTTCGCAGGCCGTGCCTCCATCACGTGCACCTGCGAGTCAGCAAGGTGGTCCCCGCAAATTAGATGCCGGGATCACTTGTTTCTTTTGTAGCAAGAAAGGGCACTACACCAACAATTGCCCTTTAAAGCAGCACAAGATCGTTTGTAATCCAGTCGACTCCATCTCAACTGAGAAAGCTCTGGAGGCACGGACGTCGTGTTAGGTACGCTTCGCTAACTCTTGCTCGGATATTATTTTATTCGATTCAGGAGCATCTCATCTTTTTGTACCTCAGTCTTTTGCTGCTGTTGGTGGTCTCCTTTTTGCTCCTTTGATTGGTTTCGTTGCTCATTCACTCTCTCGGTTTGGAGTTGAGAGCTGAATCCGAGTGTCGGAATGTCCCTGTTGAGATCGAGGAAGTGGAATCCATGCCAAAAATCACCTCTAAACCTGTGCAAACCATTGAAATGGATTGGTTGTCTCCACGTATGGGATAAATCGATTGCACCAGAAGCTTATCTACCTCACAAGTCCCTTCGTGAGCGGTGTTCATTGTTCACGAGCCGCAAGGTCCACATCTTTTCACTCTTAAAGCAAAGCCGCTCTGGATATTCGTGAAGTTCCAGCGAGTGTGTGACTTCGTCGATGTCTTTCCCGAAGATCTTCCGGATGCCTCCTGCTCGAGAACTCGAAAAGGCCATCAAGATGGTACCCGCATCGCCCGATTTCAAAAAAAGTCTACTAGTCTACATCGAACCCCAAGAAAATAACGATGTCATCCGGGTTGTCATCAACCGTGTGACGAAAGTGGCACCATTCCTTCCTATACATCTAAGGGCATCACATAACTGTTATTTCCTCCAACTCCATGGCCTAAATGGCCATAATCCTTGTAAGAGACTAGTCTGCGGAGGATGACTCAGATAGCTAGTTAACCGACCAAGGTCTCGTTTGTTAGTGGAGTAACGGACAAATTGCTCCACCAACTAAGAGCGACCTTAGTCCTCTAAGATAGCTAGTCATGCGGAGGATGACTCCGTATGGCTAGTTAGCAGGCTGAGATCCCGTTGTTAGTGGAATTAACCAAATAAATCGCTCCGAAATTAACCAGACAAGTTGTTCCGGAATTAACCAGACAAATCGTTCCACAAATTAACAACGACCATGCACCACCAACTGACAAAAAGCTCTCGATCATCAAAACTGACCTTCGTGTAGATTTTCTAACGGATCTTTACATATCCCGCATCGTAAATTTGCATGGGGTGCCGAAAATGATCGTGTCAGATCGTGGTGCACTGTTCACTTCTCGATTTTGGCATAGCCTACAATAGGCTATGGGAGCTCGTCCTTCCTTCAGTTCAACTTACCATCCTCAAATTGATGGTTAGACCAAAAGGGCCACCTGATGTTCCATGTGTCCCAGTTGAAGAAGTGCCTCTGTGTTCCAACCAAGGAAACTCCGTTGGAAACTATTGATGTGCAAGAGGTTGGGTCAGAATCGTGACCTAACGAGAAGCAATGCAATAAAGCGAATTAAATAAGATCCGACTCAACAAGAAACAAGCTAGGAACAATATGTAACTAAATAAAGTGTTGGTTGGACTGAACAGAGTTCGAGAATTAGGTCCCAAACAACAAAAATATTATAAATGGATAAGAGTCTTAAAGGAAGGTTCAGATCTTTGAAGAAGTTAAACGAAGATCTGGGTATCGTGTCCTCAAGATCCCAAAAGTTCAGTGGTCGAACCATTCCGTGGATGAAGCTACTTGGAAGCGGGAAAGTCGTCTGCATATGGGCTGCCCCTCTTTCTTCCCCGCCTGAACCAAATCTCGGGACGAGATTTCTGTAAGGGGGGGGAGATTTTGTAACATCCCAAATGTACAATCTGGGTTTATTCAAGTATAATTATATGTGTAGAAATTAAAACTTTTTCCCACATCTTGAAAACCCCTAATTTCTCATGTAGTTCTGGTCCAAGAGTTGTGTAATCCAAAAACACAAAGCTCTTGTTGACACAAAAGTCAAATTCATTTTTCCAATTGTCTAAATCTAGTGTCAAACATTGGGATATATTTTCCTTGGTCCCAAAAACTGATGTGGGACCCCTCTGAAAAATATCACAAGTTGTAAAACTAGTTTGATAAATTTTGGAGGTAAAACAAACCTTTAAACAACCTTAACGAATTTCTTGAGAAAAATGCATTGCATAATAACCTCTGGAAATTTTATGCAAGGTTAATCTCATTGTCAGCAAGCTCCAGTTAAAATTTCATTAAATTTGGAGTTCATTTGCTATCTCAAATAATTCTGCTAAGTTTCAGCTGTTAAAAAAAAACTAAATTTAAAAGCCTACACTGTTCCTTGGGCTAGCCACTTTGCAAATTTGGTCCAGCCCAACCCCATCTGACCTCCCCCTCCACCTTGATTAGGTCGTAGGTCGTAGCCGTTGGATTCAATCCAAAGGCCACGACCTCCTCTCGTGAAACACCACAGTGAAGACCTCCCATTTTATTGAGGTCATTGCCCTTGGATCCAAGATCCATGGCCCTGACCTCCCCTCACTGTTGAACTAAGCAAACCTCCCACTTTGTTGAGGTTGTAGCCGTTGGATCGAGATCCAACACCCACGACCTCCCTCAAAATATCCAGCGCTCACAACCTCCCCATCTCATGTTGTGCACCGCTGATTTAAAATCCACTACCACGACCTCCTCCTTGTCTTATGCACATCGACCTCCTCAAGACGTGAGGTCGTTGCCCTTAGATCTAGATCTAATGGCCATGACCTCCCTTGTTTGTTGCGCAAGCTCAAGACCTCCCTTGCGCCACGCACAAGGCATCGACCTCCCTTTCTTGGTCACGCCGTTGGATCAAAATCCAAAGGTCTTGACCCCCTCGCTTATGCAACACCTCGACCTCCCTTTTGGTTGTGTGCCCTTGGATTTGAATCCTAAGGCCATGACCTCCCCTCATGTTCTTAGGCCGTGTGCGTTAAGTCCTCCTCGAGGTCCGCCTTTGCTGGATTGAAATCCAACGCCTTGGACCTCTGTCCCCTTTTCCCGCGCTTGTGATCGCGTTATGGAAATCGGAGGGCCACGACCTCCCTTTCCAAATCGGGTGGCTGTGACCTCCTCCCTTCCATTTTAAACCTTACCGTTTCAAATCAAATCCGAGGGTCATGTCCTCCTCGGGTTCTTATCCAACGGTTGGGAGGCATGCCCTGTTCTTCTCCTAGCTCTGCGCCAAGACGCGCCATGGCAAAGGAGGAGGTCAGTGGCATGTCTTGTCCAACGGCTCTATGCCTGTGCGCATTTAATGCGTGTCAGTGCCTTTCCGCCCTAGCCCATGCTCTGACCTACCTACTCTGTCCCATCCATCTTGTCCAACTCCATGGACCTTCCGTGGACCTCCCTTGGGCTAAGCTCACCATGAGCTTAACCCGTGGTCCAGGACCTCTTTTTGCCCTAGCTATAAAACCCCCCCACTGTTGCCCTTGGCTTCTTTTACACACCATTGAGCTTGGCCTTGCCTGCGCTGGGCTGAGCATCTCCTCCACTAACCTACCCTTTTTGGCCGCCATGGTTGAAGTCCTTGGAGCTCCTCGGTGGCAGTGCTTCAGTGGCTCCCTCTTCAACCTCTTGTTCACATTGTGCTCCCCAGACCTCCTGGAGTTAACCCTAACCCCATTTGGGTTGACATTTTCAGAAGAGGCCTAACTTGGAGCTTGGAGTTGGCCGTGGAGCAACCCTTCTTCCCCAACTCCGGTCCTCCATGTCCCCAACCTCCTCAGCACCCCCGCGACCTCCAGGTAACCCTCCTGGTAGTCCTTAGCTCTGGGCACTGCATGTATGTTGTTGCGGAGCTTGGCACACGCTTGAATGTTCGCTGCGGAGCTCATTATCGCTGTTTGTGTTTTGGCCGTGTGTTTTTGCGCCGCCAATCTACGGCTCGTCGCCGTTCAGGGCCACCCCCGCAGCCGGGAATGGTCCTGGCGTGTGCGCAACACTATTGCGCACACGTTGGTGTCCTTGGATGGCGCCGGTGAGGTCCTCATCGCCGGCGTCGAGCCTTGGTAGCCTCTCGGGATTTTGTCGGACGACCATGGCACCGTGCCTTTGTCGTTAAGACAAAGACCTCCCCCATTTTTGGCTAATCACCTCCAATCATTGTAGCTTTTAATGTGTCCTTAGTGTCAAGGTCACGAGGTCTTGTGCCGTCCATCTTAGGTCTCACGGCCAGACCTCCTGGGGCCATCTTAGCCATCTTGGACCTCCCTCGGGGTCCTCTTTGCAAAGACCACCCCGGTCTTTTGTAAGGACAACCCCTAGGACCTCCCTCCTTGCGATCTTGACCGCTAGGACCTCCTTGTGGGAGATCTTAGCCGTTAAGGTCCTCCCTGTGTTGATCTCCACCGTGTAGGACCTCCCCGAGGTCCTCTCAATCTTTGTGGACCTCCTCGGGTAAATCTTAGCCGCCCAGACCTCCCAGTGGAAATCTGAGCCGCTTAGGACCTCCCTTTGTTAGATCTTGGCCGTTCAGGACCACCCCAAGTGGATCTGAACCACCCAGGACCTCTTTGTTGTTGTCTTGACCGTTAAGGTCCTCCCTGGGACAATCTAGGCCATTAAGGTCCTCCCTTGGAAAATCTGGACCGTCCAGGACCTCCCTCGAGAGGTCTTGACGATGTAGATCTTCCTTGGGGAGATCTTGATAGTTTAGATCTTCCTTTGGAAGATCTCAGCCGTCCAGGACCTCCCTCGTTTGATCTGGACCGTCCCGGTCCTCCCTCTCGTGTTGTGGTTCGTTGGATGCGGTATCAACGGCCACGACCCTCCCCTACAAGCTGCGGCGTGGCAGGGAGGACATGGACCGTTGGATCCACGATCAACGGCCCGTGTTCTCTGGACCTGCACAGGCGCGTGCGCGTTTCCTCTGGAGGTCTTGGGCCGTTTGATTTAGATCAACGGTTCACGTCCTCCCCCTCTCTTTTGGTTTTAGAAATTCCAGTAAGCACTTATTTATAAACTGAAAAAGGTATGAACTTCAAAATATCATAACTAATTCATTCTAAATCCAAATGAAGTCATTTAAATTGTGTTAGCTCTGTCTTGAACTTGACTTTAATCCAAAAATGATTGTAAGTTGAGTTCAGCTCCAGAGCACAGTTTTGCCATTAGATTTTAAAACTCACTTTAAATATACACTCAAATTAATGCTTAACTTGTAAAATACATAACTAATGCTCTGTAGATTATTTTTGAGTGAATCCAACTTTGTTGGTTTCCTCTATTAATTAACTTACTGTGAAAATTAGTTTTGAGCTTGTTGCTGTTATAAAAATGAGGACTTGTGCATTACAATTTTGTTCAAGTTCTTGTTTTTGAAAAATGGTAGAAAGTGCAATCTAGCTCCAAATGAGATGAACTCAATTGTGTTATTCATCTCATGAGGTGCTGGTTTTGCTGTAAAAATTTCAGTGTCACCACTTTTCTAGAAAATGATGCCTCATAATTAAATTAGTGAATAGTGCAGTTTGGTATTTTTAGGGCTGAGCAGAATTGTTTTGCTCATATCTTTTGCATTGAGAATCCAAATCCATTGGTTCTTGTTGCTAAATTCCCTAAAAATCATCCTATTACTGCTGTAGAAAATTCAGAGTGTTTGGAGTTTTTTTGCTGTGTTGTCCTTGTTGTTTTCGTCGTTCTTATCGCATCTTTTCGTCTTTTCGATTAGGTGCCGACGAGTGTATTGATTCCGTGAGCGATCCTCAGCAACAAATTGGCCAGCAACAGTAAAGGCAAGCAGTTTGATCATTTCCATCATTGTCCCATTACTTTAAAGTCTAATATTTTGTTTAACTTGTATGTATGCATGCTTTTGTGTCAAAGTATCTTATCGTTTAGAGGTAGCTATTCCTATTGCATAGTTGCCCCTAAATTGTTACCCCTGCCACAAACCATAAGTTACTAATATCGCTGGTGAATTAGAGCCCGCTGATTTAAGTATGCTCTTTTATTGCTTTTACGGTGTCATGCTTAGCAATGCTTAGATAACGGTAGTAATGGGCGATCATCGACTTAGTCGATGGTCTTGATCACTCAAAACTGATTATTACTCCTATATGTCCAGCACTTGTGCTTTGATTAATTGTAAAATCAAAACTGAAAATAAAAGATTGATTTAGACTTGGGCATATTGGATGGATGGCGTGGTTTTTGGATGTGGTGGTATGCCTGGGTCCCTAAGGACCGAGTACTTGGGTCACTAAGCCAAGCGATTTCGCGTACTAACCACACGAGGGGCATATGGAACCCCTCTTGACTAAGTACTTTGGGCGGTGTTAATTGGGGTCGCTCGGTTGGTGTGTTTTTAAAGATAAAATGTGTGTGTGATGTGGGAGGGGAGCATTAGCTTCCGGGAAGGTTGTGTGATGTCTCCTTCTCCCCGTGGGTTGTGCGACTCAGAATTAGCATTGTCCACTGGAAATGTCTCGTAGGACTTAGCCGTGCCGGCATACCAAAGGTAGTGTGCCTAATGGAAAGGCGGTCTGACGTGTGGGTACAGTGGTACACCCTGCAGGGATAAAACTATTCAAATAGCCTCGTCCTAGGTTATGGACATGCTTGGTAAGGTCGTTCAAGACTAGACTACAACCTTTAATTAAAACTTGACATGGTTGGTATGAACGGGGAGTTCATGCTATTGTTGTGGTGACTTGGGTTAGTCACTTCTAGGTTGTTCTTGTTGTTGTTACTATGTTACTACCTCGTTGAATTTCAACAATTAAAATGCTTTGTCAAATTGCCTTCAATCTATTATATTATTGCAAATGAAACTTGCTTTATGCTAAAATGAGTCCAAAGCCTCATCCACTTAAATAAAGCTTGCATGTAGCTATTTATAGTTCTGTTATCTTACACGTAAGTCTTATGGAGTACTTTATGTACTCATCGCGTGGTTGTGGCATTTTTGTGGCTTTTGTTGCAGAGGAAGGAGGTGAGCCCCAAGGGCTTCACTCTTGCGAGATGTGCTTGGGTTTGACGACTAGCTTGGCGGTCCTGTTAGTTGCCTTGTGGGTAAAGGCACACTAATTGGCTTTTGTTATGGCCATCTTATGGCACTTTTGCTTCATTGTGTATCTTTGTAGTCTTGTTGTTATTTGGCGTAAGGCCCTCTTTTGTAATAACCTATTCCTTTATTAGTATTAACTTCTGGTTTGTTGCTTATGTACTATGTGTTGTATGGAATTGATACATTCTCTTGTTGTGAGGTATGTATACTGCATTCTGGGAAGTATACATCTCTCGAGACCGGGTTTATTTGGTTGATAATACTAGGGTCAATTGGATGACTAAGTATTATGAGCTTAATAAACGTCGGGGTCTCACATGGGTGGAGCTAGGGCAGCAACAATGGTGGACCACAGTCCATGCTCCGGCCATGGGCAAGCCGAATGTGATGGGAGCAGGTGAAGGAAGACTTTGAGGCAAGCTCTAGCAAGCAATTAAGGCATAAGAGCCGTTGCAAGGACGCGGAGGGGACAAGGCTTGCCCCCAGGCCCTGAGCACGCCATGACCCGCTGGCACTCACACACGCGCGAAGGTGACTAGGGATGACGAAGAACAAAGTGAAGCGGGCCACCAACAAGGAAGGAAGCGAAGCGGCCATGGCGGAATGGGAGCGAGTGGGTTGAGTCGCACCCACTCGGCTCAGACCCAACACACGCACCGCTGGATCAAACACGGACGGCCGCGATTAAAAGGAGAGATGGGGAGGCTCCAACACTTCCACGAAATCGTGGCCACCCGATTAGATTTGGACGGTTGAGAGCCCAGTACGCTTAGTTGATCTAGTTCAACCCACAACGCAAACGGGCTCGGGGCGGCTTGAGCGGTGCGACCGAGCGCGAAGGGGTACGCATCGGAGCTGTTGGATCAGAATAGGACGGCTCAGATTGACTGGCTCGGGTCAAAGAGAGCACAGGGTTGAGCCTAACCCAATCGGTACAAGCTCAAGCCCTTGGATAAGAAATGGATGGCTGCGATTTATTGAGCCAAACGGAAAGGCCGAAAGGCATAAGAGATCTAGAGCGTTAGATTAGAATCCAACGGTGGAGATTGCACGCGCATTTGAATGGGGCTGGGCTGAGCGGGAAAGGCATGAGCCGCACGATCGTCATCCAACGGCTGACAGCGATCGCGCGTGGTGGAATGAGTTGGGCTGGCTGGGTCGAGTCAAGTCAAGAGGTTTGGGTTCAAGCCCGAGACTGGCTTGAACCCGAGCAACAGTGCAACAGGTTAGGGTTTGAATTTGAACTAGAAACTTTGGGGGATTTTTAGAGGTAGCAAACTAACTCCAAAAATTCTGAAATTTTGACTGGAGGTTCCTCACTCCAGGATTAACCTTACATAAACTTTCCAGATATTTTCATGAACTACATTTTTCTCAAGAAATTCCTCAAGGTTTGTACTAGGGTTTGACCAATTGAAAAATTGGTTTGACTTGCCTCCAAAAATTATCAAATAATTTCTAAAAATTATGAAATTTTTCAGAGGGGTCACAATACATCCCTAGAACTAAGGAAAAATATTTCCAAAGTTTGGACACAAGATTCTTGACAAAGTTGAAAAAGGGTTTGACTTTAGTCAACTGGAGATTTAGGTTGTTGAATTCCACAATTCTTTTGACAAGAAGTATAGAAAAGTTCAAAACTCCCAGATGCAAGAAAAGTTTTAATTTCTTCTCATTTTCTTACATTTGAAACACACACCCATATTAGGTTACATTTGAAACACACATCTAGATTTGGTTACACTTGAAACACAAACCCTGGTTTGGTTACATCTGAAACACAACCTATATTTGGGATGTTACACCTTGACCCTCCACGACCACCCTCGGGTCTGGTCATGGGAGGTCTTGAGGAGACCTCAGCCCTCCACGACCTCCCCTGGTCTGGCCGTGGGAGGTCTTCGGGCTTGCTCCTTGGCTCCACGACCTCCTTAGGGACTCTCCTAGGACCTCCAGGCGGTCCGGCTGGACCTCCTGGGCGGTCCTGGAGGACGTCCGAGAGGTCCTGCTGGACCTCCTGGGAGGCCCTGATGGACTTTCCGGGAGGACTTGGAGGACCTCTCGGGTGAGCCTCTGGTCAGGTCGCTGCCCAGACTTGGAGACCTCCTGGTCTAGCCACGACAGGACCTCCTAGGTCCTGTTGTAGCTAGGCCTATGGAGACCTCCCAGGTCGGGGCATTACATTCAGGACCTCCCTCACGTTCATTCAGACCTCCCATTTGGAGATCTTAACTGTCCAGACCTCCCGTTTGTTAGATCTGGCCGTTAAGACCTCCCCTTTGGAGATCTTAGCCGTCCAGACCTTTCTTTGTTAGATCTTGACCGTTAAGACCTCCACTTTGGAGATCTTAGCCGTCAGGACCTCTCCTTGTTAGATCTCTACCGTTAAGACCTCCCCTTTGGAGATCTTAGCCGTCAGGACCTCTCCTTGTTTAGATCTTGATCGTTAAGACCTCCCCGTTGGAGATCTTAGCCGCCAAGACCTCTCCTTGTTTAGATCTTGACCGTTAGGACCTCCCCTTTGGAGATCTTGGCCGTCAGGACCTCTCCTTGTTTAGCTCTTGACCGTTAAAACCTCTCCTTTGGAGATCTTAGCCATCAGGACCTCCCTTGTTAGATCTGACCGTTAGGACCTCCCCTTTGGAGATCTTAACTGTTCAGACCTCCTCCCTTGTTTGGGTCTTGATCATTAGAACTTCCCGTTGCAGATCCGACCGTCAAGACCTCCCCTTGAGGATCTGACTGTCAGGACCTCCGCTTGTAGTGCCTGTTGAACCTCCTGCCCGCGAGACCTCCCCCTTAAGCTTTGACTGGTCCCAAATGTCAGTCACGCCCACTTTTCTTTATCCTTTGACCATGTCCCTTACTCATGGGAGTCTCCTCGCATTTAATACCTATTGTGTTGCATTAAATGCTACCATCCTTTTTGTAGCACCCGTGCTATCTTTTTGTCACTTCTTGTACTAGCTCCCATCTTTTTTCTCACCTACCCTTGACCACGTGTGCCTTGGACCTCCCAACAACTCCAGCCTTATAAGCTTGGGCAAGCCCTTTATCATTGCCTCTTTTTGATTCTAGCTCTCTGACTCTCCCAGTTTGTTCTCTGGACCTCCTTCCGGCTAGCATCTTGGACCTCTTCCAAATCGCCAAACTCTTCTGTGGTTCTTGTTTGATGTCTATTTGGAGTTCATTTGAATTCCTTTCTGGTCTTTATTTGATCTTGAGCTGTTTTAAACTTGTAGACCTTGACGCCTCTGGTGAGCCTGAGCTTTGTGAAGCAATGGATCCGTGAAGCCTTTCAAGCAGGAGGCAAGTTACACTCTTCATCATATTGCACCCATTACTTCACCCTATATATGTTCTGTTTCAAATGTTAATGCATGCTTACGTTACTAAGTTATTTCAATACCTGTCTTTAAATTCATGGCTATACCTAAACCCTTGGTATGGCCCTTGTTGACCTTGAATCAAACATATTGTCACCATAGGAAAACCTGGTTGCTACATTAGTAAGAACCAGGAGCAATTGTGAAATCTTATGCTTAGTCTTGCTTAGACCAAAAGTATTTGATTTGGGCAGGAAGCCTTGTGACAGGAGGGTATCCTTCACCATCTTGATGATGAATGTTATCCAACTGAAAACTGAGATTTAGAAAATGAATTTTAATTATTGTTATCAGCCTTGAAACTTAGTACTTGTATTTGCAATAAACTTGGCTTTATGCAAATCAACCATATTAAGCCTTCCTTGAGATATCCATTTATGCATGCCATTCTGTTATTTGACGGGTGTAACTTGCGAGCACGGTTGTTGTGCTCACTCTTGCTTGAAATTAACTTTTGAGCAGGGAAGAAAGTTTGAGGAGATCTTGCTGTGGACCATGAGGTCCTGGACGACTAGGATACTGTTGGAAATATGCCCTAGAGGCAATCATAGAGATGATTATATTTCATTATGTTCATGACATTGGATAATGTGTTATCTTGTTCCTAGAATAATATTGTTAATATTTATTATCAAGTATGTGACTTGGTTGTGAAACTCTATATTTCTGCAATAATTATTCTTATACGATCCCTGGTCGTAAACATATGAGGACACATATGAATAGACTAGCATATGCATTGGTTGATGACTATGTTTCACGAGTCATAGATATGGAGATATCAAACCAATAATATGGACACATGTTAGAGAACATGATGTTGGATAAGACCCACATTGAGACACTATTGAGATTGTTATGAATCTATGTGTCGTTAGTTGGTCTCAAGCAATGATGATGTATAATCCTTAGACCTGAGATCAGCATGGTTTCCTACATGTGTAAGAGCACTCTTAGGGGTTGCCAAACGCTACACCGTAACTGGGTAGTTATAAAGGTAGCTTTGGGTATGCTCAAACATGGAGAGGAATGCGATCGGTCGGATATGGGATTTGCCCTCCTAACATAACAGAGAGATGTCTCTGGGCCCCTCGTTGTGATCGGATAAAGAAAGTGCATGGCCATGCCACTAGTAGTCAAGTGTTCACCACGTAAAGTTATCGACACTCGGCGAGAAAGT
Source organism: Phyllostachys edulis (assembly GCA_036346405.1). NCBI lineage: Eukaryota > Viridiplantae > Streptophyta > Magnoliopsida > Poales > Poaceae > Phyllostachys > Phyllostachys edulis. The sequence goes on along the minus strand of JAYEVD010000885.1, from coordinate 128,003 downwards.
ATTGAACAGTCCATGGATGACACAACATCTCACCTGGAGTTCGATCAGACATCGTGAGGCAAAGGGAGTATACACGAGTAGGTCGCTTAGTTCGAACAGTTACGACTGGTCGTATGGAGATACAAGCAAGTCGTAGACTGGTCGAACGTAATCACAGAGTGGTCGAAACCAAGTCGTAAGGAGTTACGAGTTGGTCGTGATCAAATACGAACTGGTCGTATAGAGATAGGACCTAGTCGTAAGTGATGAGGACTTAGTCGTAGATCATATTGCATTAAGGTTCGTCCGATATAATTTGTGTGTATTCGAATCGATATGTTACGCTAGGAGCCGCTTCGACTCGTGATCGGAAGCGGTTTCCAATCACAACCGAACTACACATGAACCTCTGTGGTCACACACTTAACGGGTTGGAACAAACCAACACGAATACGATTCGTAAACGTGTCCGGATAGGATCCGTCACGAGCACTATATAAGGAGGTGCATGAGGCTGTTGAAAAGGATGCGTGAAACACCACCGAAACCCTAGCCGCCATCTTCCTTAGACCTCCACCGTGCGATTTGGTGCTGGCACACCAGCGTTCGGTTGTTTCTTCCCTGGACGTGTGGATACCGTAGAGGCGCTACTACGATTGTTGCGCTTGAGGACGATCCGCGATTTTCTGGAACCGCAGACGTTCTTTGGAGGAGACGATCGATCGCGACCAATCGTGCATCGACTTCTTTGGGCGTTGGACGATCGACTACGACCCTTTGCATCGACTTGGTCGGACGTTGGACGATCGACTACGACAACTACATCGACGCTCTTCGTTGGACCAGGCTTGAGACCTCGACGTTTATTAAGCTCATAATACTTAGTCATCCAATTGACCCTAGTATTATCAACCAAATAAACCAGTCTCGAGAGATGTATACTCCCGAATGCGATACATACCTCACAACAAAAGAATGTATCAATTCCATACAACACATAGAACATAAGCAACAAACCAGAAGTTAAAATTAATAAGGAATAGGTTATTACAAAAGAGGGGCCTTTTGGCCAAATAACAACAATACTACAAAGATACACAGTGGAAGCAAAAGTGCCATAAAGATGGCCCAAAATAAGAGCCAACCAGTGTGCCTTTAGCCCACCAGGCAACTGACCGGACCGCCAAGCTAGTCGCTCTCCCAAGCACCTCACAGCTCACAAAAGTAAAGCCCTTTGGGCTCTACCTCCTCTGCAACAAAGTTGTTAAGCAAAGCAAATGAGTACAATAAATTGTTTATTGTACTCGCAAGACTGACGTGTAAGATAACAGAACTATAATTTAGCTATATGCAAGCTTTATTTAAGTGGATGAGGCTTTGGACTCATTTTAGCACAAAGCAAGTTTTCATTTGCAATAATATAGTAGATTGAAGGCAATTTGACAAAGCATTTTTAATTGTTGAAATAACAACGAGATAAATAACATGATAACAGCAACAAGAACAACACGAAGTGACCAACCCAAATCACCACAATAATAGCATGAACTCCCGTTCATACCAACCATGTCAAGTTTTAATTAAAGGTTGTAGTCTAGTCTTGAACGACCTTACCAAGCATGTCCATAACCTAGGGCGAGGCTATTGAATAGTTTTATCCTGCAGGTGTACCACTGTACCCACACGCCTGCATCCGCCTTTCCTTTAGGCACACTACCTTTGGTATGCCGGCACGGCTAAGTCCTCTGAGACATTTCCAATGGACAATGCTAATTCTGAGTCGCACAACCCACGGGAGAAGGAGACATCACACAACCTACCCGAAGCTAATGCTCCTCCCACATCACACACACATTTTATCTTTAAAACACACCAACCGAAGCGACCCCAATTAACACCGCCTAAAGTACTTAGTCAAGAGGGGTTCCATATGCCCCTCGTGTGGTTAGCACGCAAAATCGCTTGGCTTAGTGACCCAAGTACTCGGTCCTTAGGGACCCAGGCATACCACCACATTCCAAAAACCGCACCATCCATCCAATATGCCCAAGTCTAAATCAATCTTTTATTTTCAGTTTTTGATTTTACAAATTAATCAAAGCACAAGTGCTGGACATATAGGAGTAATAATCAGTTTTGAGTGATCAAGACCATCGACTAAGTCGATGATCGCCCATTTCTATCGTTACTAAGCATGTCTAAGCAATTAAATCGAAACTACTAAGTGATAAGAGCTCATCCAACGAGCTCCCACCACAGCAAATAACCTAGGCTCATGGGTAGTAGAGGATAAACAATTCCTACAGATTATGCAACTATAGGATTGCTAGCGACGTTTAACACAAAGTAGCATGCATACATAGAAGTAAAATAATATATTAAGCTTTAAAGTAATGGGACAATGATGGAAATGATCAAACTGCTTGCCTTGCTGTTGCTGGTCAATTTGTTGCGGAGGGTCACTCTCGGGATCACCACAAATGTCGAAACCTAACGGAAAGGCGAGAAAGAACCGATAAGAACGACGAAAAACAACAAAGACAGCACAACAAACGAACTCTGAATTCTCTGAATTTTCTACAGCAGCAAGAGGGTGATTTTTAGGGAATTTTGCAACAAGAACCAATTGATTTGGATTCTCAATGCAAAAGTTATGAGCAAAACAATTCTGCTCAGCCCCTAAAATACCAAACTGCACTATTCATTAATTTAATTATGAGGCAACATTTTCTAGAACAGAAGTGAAGCTGAAATTTTTACTGTAAAACCAGCACCTCATGAGATGAATAACACAATTGAGTTCACCTCATTTGGAGCTATTATGCACTCTCTACAAATTTTCAAAAACAAGAACTTGAACAAAATTATAATGCACAAGTCCTCATTTCTATAATAGCAACATGCTCAAAACTAATTTTCACAGTAAGATCATTATTAGAGGAAACCAACAAAGTTGGTCTCACTCAAAAATAATCTACGGAGCATTAGTTATGATTTTTACAAGTTAAGCATTATTTTGAGTGTACTTTTAAAGTTAATTTTAAAACCTAAAGGCAAAACTGTGCTCTGGGGCTGAACTCAACTTACAATCATTTTTAGATTAAAGTCAAGTCCAAGACAGAGCTAACACAATTTGAATGACCTTATTTGGGTTTAGAATGAAAAAGATATGCAATTCTAAAGTTCATACCATTTTTAGTTTATAACTAGGGCTCACCGGAATTTCTAAAAATCACAAAGGCATGGGAGGGCGTGAGCCACAGATCATAGATCTAACGGCTCAGACCTCCCAGAGAACAACACACACAGCCAAGACGTGAGGTCCAGAGGTCCTGGACCTCCTAGCAACGCACTTGCGAGGTGAGGGAGGTCGTGGCCGTTGATGGTGAATCCAACGAACCACAACATGGGAGGGAGGTCCGAACGGACCAGATCTAAAGGGAGGTCCTCAGCGGTCGAGATGACCTCGAGGAGGTCCTCACGCAGAGATCTAGGCGTCCGCAGACCTCCGGGGAGGTCAGGACGGCCACGATCGCGCAAGGGGAGGTCTTGGGCGCTCCGGATCTCCTCGGAGGAGGTCATGGGCGTCCCGGATCTCGCGACCACGCGCTTGCGCCGCACACACGCGCTTCGACAAGAGTTTAATCTTGGCGGGACACCAGGAGGTCCGTGCGCGGGAGGCCTTAATTGCGCGCGATAAAGGGCGGATTTAAGGACATCAAGACACAACCAATGATTGCGAGATTGAGCAATTGATGACCGCATTAAACACGGCGGATCTCGTCCTAAAACGACCACGGACGGTCGGGACGTCCGACAAAGACCCGAGCTCAAGGATTTGGTTCTCGCCGGCGATGTAGACCTCGCCGGCGACATCCAATGGTACCGTTGGGTCCGCAATAACCATGCGCACCCAACGGACCTCCTCTCAACGGCGGCGACGGCCTTGAACGCCGGCGAGCCGGAGAGGGCAAAATGAAAGCCAAGACGCCAAAAGCAAAAATGCAAAATAGAGCTCATGCGACATTCAAGCGTGTGCCAAGAAAAGCTCCGACATCATTCAAGCGGGTGCCAGCAGCTAAGGGACTAACAGGAAGTACCTGGAGGTCCTAAGGTGCTGGGGAAGTGGAGGAAGGTGAAGACCGGAGCTGAGGAAGATGAGGTTGCTCCACGGCTACAGCTCCAGCTCTAGATTCCACTTTGTCCACCTCTGTAAATGCCCAAACCAAAACAAGTTAGGTCTTGGTCCCGGAGGAAGGCACAAATGGAAGCAAGGAGAGGAGAAGAAATCTCCAGCGACCCTTGCCCACCGAGGAGCTTCAAGCTCCAAAGAATGGCGGCCAAGGAAGCTTTGGTGGTTAAGAGCTCCCAAGCACGGGGTGAAAGCAGAGGAGCAATGGTGTGTAAAGGAAGCCAGGAAACCGTGGGGTGGTTTTATCCTAAGGGCAAGGAGGTCATGGACCACTTGGCTAAGCTCATGGTGAGCTTGGCCCATGGCACGGTCTAGGGCATTGGACAAGATATAAAGTTGACACGATGGCGTGTCCGAGTGACGGAGAGGCGAAAAAGCGACTGCATTAAATGCGGGTCGACAAGAGTCATATAACGCACCCCATGGACGGACATGCATTAATTCACTTTGCTTTCGAAGCTCGCGGGCATGACCAAGGAAGGAGAAGAACAGGGGAGGTCTTTATGACCGTTGGATAAGACCATGGGGAGGTCCTAACCATCGGATGACAATTTTGAACCGTTATGTTTTAAGTGGCTGGGAGGAGGTCCCAGCCACACGATCAAGGATGGGAGGTCGTGGCCCTCCGATTTCCTTAATGTGTAAGCGCCGTGGGAAAATGGGACAGAGGGTCCAAAGCGTTGGATCTCCATCCAGCAGTCGCGGACCTCCTGTGAGGTCTTAACCGCACATGAACTTAAGACATGAGGGGGAGGTCATGGCCTTTGGATTTTGATCCAACGGTGGTGATCAAAACAGGGAGGTCTGAGCCTCAAGACGTGGCGCAAAGTAGGTCTTGAGCTTGCATAACACACAAGGGAGGTCATGGCCATTAGATTTAGATCTAAGGGCAACGACCTCACGTCTTGTGAAGGACCTAGGCTGTGATGTTTTTCAGAGGAGGTCGTGGCCTTTGGATGTAAATCAGCAGTGCGACCTCAAGTGAGTGCAAAGGAGGTCGATAGTTAGATTAAGAGGAGGAGGTCGGGAGCGGTTGGATGTAAATCCATGGCTATGACCTCGCCAAGGTGGAAGGTGGTTTTTGAGGTTTGATAACAAGGGAGGTCGGGGCGGTTGGATCTTAATCCAAGGGCTATGACCGACAAGTTGAGGAGGTCTTTGGGATTTAACACAGGGAGGTCATGACCGTGGATCTTTGATCCAATGGCTACGACGATGAGGTGGGAAAGCCTTTGCGTTGTCGATCATGAGGAGGTCTGGCGCCCACGTTGACCCGAGGAGGTCCACGCGGTCGAGAGGACTTCAAGGGAGGTCTGAGTGCGTTGGTTGAGGGGAGGTCGTGGCCTTAGGATTGGATCCAACGGCTCGACCTCATCAAGGTGGGAAAGGAGGTCGATGGGGTTCTTGTTTGGACCACTTTGCAAAGTGGCTAGCCAAGGAACAAAGTGTAGGCTTTTAAATTTAGTTTTTAACGGCGAAACTTAGCAGAATTATTTGAGATAGCAAATGAACTCCAAATTTGATGAAATTTTAACTGGAGCTTGCTGACAATGAGATTAACCTTGCATAAAATTTCCAGAGGTTATTATGCAATGCATTTTTCTCAGGAAATTCATTAAGGTTGTTTAAAGGATTGTTTTACCTCCAAAATTTATCAAACTAGTTTTACAACTTGTGATATTTTTCAGAGGGGTCCCACATCAGTTTTGGGACCAAGGAAAATATATTCCAATTGTTTGGCACAAGATTTAGACAATTGGAAAATGAGTTTGACTTTTGGGTCAACAAGAGCTTGTGTTTTTGGATTACACAACTCTTGGACAAAAATTACATGAGAGATTAGGGGTTTTCAAGATGTGAGAAAAAGTTTTAATTTCTACACATATAATTATACTTGAATAACCCTAATTATACATTTGGGATGTTACAAAATCTCCCCCCCTTACAAAAATCTCATCCCGAGATTTGGCTCACTCGAAAGAAAGATGGATAGTCCGCCGCAGACGCGATCTTCTCTTTCCCAAGTAGCCTCATCCTCGAAATGGTTCGACCACTTGAACTTTAAGGAACTTGATGGTCTTATTCCTTGTCCTTCGTTCGGACTCATCGAGTCTGCCGAGCAGGTGCTCGCGATAGGTCAAATCTTCCCGACATCGAGGGTTTCCAACGGAGCTTCCTCGGTTGGAACACGGAGGCACTTCTTAAGCCGGGACACATGGAAAACATCATGTACCCCTCAAGTGCAGTGGCAACTCCAACTTATAGGCAACAGCTCCTTCTTCTCGATAACGCGGTAGGGACCGACATATCGAGGAGCCAACTTGCCCTTGACGCCAAACGTTGATGGCCCTTCAAAGGAGAGACTTTGAGATAAACAAAGTCATTAGGCTCAAAAGCGCAACTCACGTCGACGGCGATCCGCATAGCTCTTTTGCTGGATTGAGCTGCGCGCAAAGCTCCACGAATAAAATTTGGACTTGGCGCGGCCTCATCGATTGAGTCCGGGCCAAAGAGAGGTCTCTCACGGTCTCGACCAGTTCAACGGGTTCTACACTTTCTCCGTACAAGGCCTCAAATGGTGCCATGCCGAGACCGGCTCGAAAATCGTTGTTATAAGAAAACTTCGGCGAATGGCAAGCATTTCTCCCAATGCTTCCCATAGGAAAGGACACAAGCACGAAGCATGTCTTCCAAAACTTGGTTGACCCTCTCGGTCGACCATCGGTTTGGGGTGAAATGCCGTCTTTGAAAGCAAACGAGTTCCCATAGCTTCTTGCAAGCTATGCCAAAACGAGACGTGAAAAGGGATCCACGATCCGACACAATCGTCTTGACACCGTGCAAACTCACAATGCGGGCGATTTATAGAGTTCCGCCAAAAGACCTACCCGGTTCGGTCTTGACGGAAGGAAATGTGCCACCTTAGTCAATCGATCGATGGCGACCCAAATGGCATCATTCTTCTTGAGGGACGTGGGTAGACCGTGATGAAATCCATTCGATCGAATCCCACTTCCACTCGAGAATCGGCAAAGGTGAAGCGATCCAAAGGGACGCCGATGCTCGGCCTTGACACGACGACACACGTCGCACTTCGACAACGAACCGCAATCTCCCTCTTCATTCGGGTCCACCAAAATCTCTGGCGGAGATCTTGATACATCTTTGTGGCCCCGGATGAATGGATAATGGCGAATCATGGGCTTCATGGAGGATTAAATTCGCAATTCCATGTCCTTTGGAACCACGAGGCGTTGCCGAACCTCACAACACCATGCTCATCCTCGAAAAAGCACTTGGTTGTTCCGTTCTTGACATTTGCCTTAATGTGGCTCACTCCAACATCCATTCGCCGGCGGACTTGATCCGATCTACCAAGGTTGGTTGCACAACCAAGGCAGCGAGAGAACCATGCTCAACAAAACTCAAGTTGAGACGCTGAAATTCTTCCAAAAGAGTGGGCTGAAACTCCCTGGACAACAAGGCATTGCAATGCGCTTTGCGACTAAGCGCATCGGCAACGACATTAGCCTTGCTCGGATGGTAGTGAATACCCACATCATAGTCCTTGATCAACTCCAACCATCTCCTTTGCCTGAGGTTCAGGTCAGGCTGTGTGAACAAGTACTTTAAGCTTTTGTGATCCGAATACACTTCTAGCGATTCCGATTAGGTAATGTCGCCAAATCTTAAGTGCATGAATCACAGCAGCCAACTCCAAATCATGAGTAGGGTAGTTGAGCTCATGAGGTCTCAATTGCCTTGATGCATAGGCCACTACCTTGCCTTCTTGCATAAGGACACAACCGAGGCCTCGGCGAAAGCATCGCAAAAGATATCGAAGCTTCGATGGATATCGGGAAGAACAAGAACGGGAGCGGTGGTCAAACGCTTTTTGAGTATTTGGAAACTTTCCTCACACTCAGCGGACCACACGAACTTCTTGTCCTTCTTGAGCAACTCCGTCATCGGCCATGATCTTGGAGAAGTTCTCGATAAGCGGCGATAATATCCCGCTAAACCGAGAAAACTCCGCACATCGGTGACCGGCAGCGGACTCCATGAAAGAACATCGCTGACCTTGCTAGGGTCAGCGGCTCGCCTCTTTGAAAGAACGTGGCCTAAAAAAGCCACTTCCTTCAACCAGAATGTGCACTTGCTGAACTTCGCGCACTGCTGGTGCTCACGTAGCTTGCCTAACACAAGCTTCAGATGCTCGGCATGTTCCTCATCGTTCTTGGAATAGATAAGAATATCATCGATGAAGACCACGACAAACTTATCCAAATACTCCATGAATACTGAATTCATGAGATTCATGAACAAAGGCAGAGCGTTGGTTAAGCGAATGACATGACGGGTACTCATACAAGCCGTGGCGAGTAGAGAACGCGGTCTTGGGAATATCCTCGGGCGAATCTGAACGATGATATCCCACTTTCAAATCAATCTTGGAAAACTCGAGCTCCACCAATTGATCGAAGAGATCGTCAGCGCGGGCAATGGATACTTGTTCTTCATCACTTCATTAAGTGGGCGGTAATCAACGCACATTACATCGTAAAATACCGCCCTTCTTCTTTACGAAGATTGCCGGGACAACCCCAAGGAGATGAGCTAGGCGAATGAAACCCTTCTCTTGCAGCTCACTTAGCGCTTCTTCAACTCCACCAACTCGTTCGGTGGCATCCGATAAGGCCTCTTTGAGACAGGGGCGATGCACCGGAGCCAACTCAATGACAAACTCGAGGTCTCGAGCGGGTGGCATCCTGGAAGATCTGCGGGAAAGACATCAACAAAATCGCAAACTGTTGGGACTTCGCTAATATCTAGGCGGGCTTCGCTTCAAGTCTTGAAGAGATGAGGGCCTAGCGACTTGGTGCTTAACACCTTTCATGGAGGAGCTAGACAGAGAGATGAGCTTCTGGCGCAATCGATTTGCCCCATGTCTTTGGGACAACCAATCCATGCCAAGAATCACATCAAGACTCGCTGAATGGAGAAGGATAAGGTTTGCTAAGAACCCTCGCCTTCGATCTCGATAGGAACATCCTACACTCGGATTCACTCTCAACTCCGAACCAGAGAGCGAATGAGTAAGCGGGACCGACAATGGAGAGAAAAGAAGCTCTCCAACAGCAACAAAAGACTCGAAACAAAGGAATGAGATGCTCTGAATCAAACAAGACGATGGCGGGGTGAGAGTTAACGAAAAGTGTACCTAGCACGGCGTCGGGTGCCTCTGAGCCTCCTCTGCGGTGGCGGCGTTGACGCGACCACTACCCACGCCTTGGGTAGCTGGGGCGATCTTCAGTCTGAGATGCACCACCTCTGGCCCGCGTCCTCCATTAGGGCGGGGTGCTCTGTCTTCTTAGGGCAATTATTTGCATAATGGCCCTTCCGTTGCATGAAAGCACGTGACCCGGCACTGGGTTGCGGGGCCGCTCACTTCTCGCAGTGCGTGGTGAGACACGACTGCGATGAACGAGAACGAGGCGGTAACCTCGGGGCGCCAAGAATGAGACTGGTACCCCGAGACCGCCGGCGGCGGATGGGAGGAATCGCCTGGATGACTTATGGGCCTCCCACTTGCGCTTGCGGAGTCCATAAGCTCTCGAGCCGCATGCTCACGACGATGGCCTTGTCGACCAAGGTCTGAAAATCGAGAAAGTCAACAATGGATAGCTTGTCCTTGACTCCTCGGACAAGCCACGCTGAACTTGGCACCTTAGCCATATCGGTGGCCACATCCTCGGGAGCATAACGAGCTAGATGGTTGAACTCGTAGACATACTCCATAAGCGAGCTCGCCCTTGCTTGGCGCAAAGAAACTCCCCTTCTTGATCTCCATCAAGCCGCAGGATGTGAGCCCGACGGAAGGCGATCTGAAACTCCTCCCAAGAGACGGTGTGGTCTGCGGGCTGCATGGCGAGAAAGCTCTCCCACCATGACAAAGCTGCACCCTCCACCTGGTGCGATCTGACAGCGCCTTCTCGTGCTCCAGCATCACATGCGCGATCGGAGCTTCGCTCCACCGACGGCCAATCGTCGCATCCAACGGGTCCTCGACCGGGAAAAGGTAGGAGGCTGAGTACGAAGAAACTCCGCGAGTCCTCCACGGTGATGGGCATTCCTTGCCTGGATCCTCAAGCTCCGGTAAGTGCGGTGGTGTTGCGCGATGGCGTCGATAGAACTCTCATCATCCGCGCGGTTGCGCTCGATCTGAAGAAGAACCTCGGCCATGGTCGGAGGAGGAGGAAGCTCCTCGTCCGGACCAGCTGACTGGCCTTGGCCGCTATGAGTGCGTCCGGCCATCCTGTTACAAGAAATTTCGGTTAGCAACTAAACCCGAAAAACAAAGCCTTAAAGAAAGCAAAAGCTAACGACTAGGGGAATAGAATATCGCCCTAAACGAAAACCAAAACAGCGAGTAAATCAACTTTAGAAGCTTCTAAAAGACTCTAAAAACAGCCAAGAAACACCAAAAGCAAGGCTCAACTTCTCAACTCAACTAACCCGTATTGAATGAACGAGTAATTGATCGAGAAGATTAAAAATCAGATTGTAAGATGAGATCTAAAACTATTAGAGAGCAAGGTTAATGTAGCGAAATAAGTGTTAGATACTTAGCTAACTAGTATCACATCTTACCCTTTTATTTCCACAAGTTTTAGTTGATTTAACCTCTCATTTTCTATCCTATTTAGAACCTTTGAGCTTGCTGTCCGGAAATTGACGCTTGCTGTCCAGATTTTGCATCCAAGCTTCCAGTCGAAATTGGCCATTCCAGAAGCTTCAAAACCTCGTAGATGGGCAGCTAACACTTCAATTTGCCAAACTCATTGATTCCCCAAAACCCCATTAATCGATAACGACTATTTTGTAGAAGGGAAGAGAGGAAAACAACTTTTAAAACTTAAATTAGAGTGAGATGAGAAGAGAAAGCTAAGATAGATGAGGAGTAAAATCTGAGAATTTTCTTAAGCTTTCAAAACTCATTTGATACTTTGAAATTAGGTTTTCAAAATATCCTAAAAGCGACCAAGCTTGCGTTACTACGGTCGAGATAGCTCGATACCAACTTTTGTGAGACCCCGACGTTTATTAAGCTCATAATACTTAGTCATCCAATTGACCCTAGTATTATCAACCAAATAAACCCGGTCTCGAGAGATGTATACTTCCCAGAATGCAGTATACATACCTCACAACAAAAGAATGTATCAATTCCATGCAACACATAGTACATAAGCAACAAACCAGAAGTTAATATTAATATGGAATAGCTATTACAAAGAGGGCCCTTAGGCCAAATAGCAACAATTCTAAAAAGATAACAGCGGAAGCAAAAGTGCCATAAAGATGGCTGTAACACAAAGCCAATCAGTGTGCCTTAACCCCTAGGCATCTGACCGGACCGCCAAGCTAGTCGTCGAAGAAGCTGCAACACATAGCACAAAAGTGAGGCTCTTGGAACTCACCCTCTCCCTCTGCATCCAAAACCACAAAAAAAAATGCCACAACCACGGGCAGATGAGTACATAAAGTACTCCGCAAGACTTACGTGTAAGATAACAGGCCTATAACATATGCTACATGCAAGCTTTATGTAAGTGGAGGTTGTATGTCTCATTTAGCACAAAGCAACATTTATTTGCAATAATGTAATACATTTAAAGGCAAGTTATCAAATCTGTTTTTAACATTCAAATATCAAGTTTGACAACGATAATAACCATAAGTAGATGAGAACCAGAAACCTAGAAGTGACTAACCCAATAGTCACCACAACAATAGCATGAACTCCCCGTTCATACCAACCAAGTCAAATTTTAATTAAATGTTGTAGTCTAGTTCTCACGGGGCGTATCCGAGCGTGTCCATAACCTAGGACGAGGCTATTCGAATAGTTTTATCCCTGCAGGGTGTACCACTGTACCCACACGTCAGACCGCCTTTCCTTTACGCACACTACCAAAGGTGTCTTGTGCACGCTAAGTCCTCTGAGACATTTCCAATGGACAATGTTAATTCTGAGTCACACAACCCACGGGGAGAAGGAGACATCACACAACCTACCCGGAAGCTAATGCTCCCCTCCCACACCACACACACACATTTTATCTTTAAAAACCACCAACCGAGCGACCCCAATTAGCAACGCCCAAAGTACTTAGTCAAGAGGGGTTCCATATGCCCCTCACGTGGTTAGTACGCAATAGTGCTCGGTACGGGAGGCGCAAGTAACTCGGTCCTTAGGGACTTAGGCATACTTCCACAATCCAAAAACCACACCATTCATCCAATATGCCCAAGTCTAAACAATCTTTTATTTTCAGGTTTTTACTTTACAAATTAGCAAAGCACAAGTGCTGTACAATATGAAGTAGTAATTAGATTTGTGTGATCAAGACCATCGACTAAGTCGATGATCGCCCATTTCTACCGCTAACTAAGCATGTCTAAGCAAATAAAATCGTAACTACTAAGCGATAAGAGCTCATCCAACGAGCTCCAACCACAGCAAATAACCTAGGCTCATTGGTAGTAGAGGATGATCATTTCCTACAGATTGTGCAACTATAGGATTCACTAACCATAATTAAAACAAAGTAGCAATGCATACATAGAGTTTAAACAATATAATAGACTTGCAAATATAGGATGAATCATGGTCAAACTGCTTGCCTTGTTGCTGTTGCTCAATTTGTGGCTGAGGGTCACTCTCGGATCGCCACAAATGTCGAAACCCTAACGAAAGAGCGAAAAAAGAACCGATAAGAACAAAGAACCCAAAAAGACTCAACAGCCAACTTTCTCCAAATGACTTGAAAATTTTACAGCAGCAAGATATTGATTTATCATGAATTTTGCAACAAAAATCAAGTGATTTGGATCATAATCTAAAAGATATGATGAAATCAAATATGCTCAGCCTAATTAATTAAAAATGTGTTACTATTCATCGCAAAAATTTCTAGACATGCAGAGGAACTGAAATTTTTAAGGTAGCATAAGCACCTCATAAGATGAACAACCAAATTTGATTCATCTCAATTGGAGCTATAATGCCCCCTTCTATTAATTTTTGAAACAAGAACTTGAACACAATTAAAATGCATGATTATTCTTTCTGAAAACAGTAACATGTTCAAAACTATTTTTCCTAGTAATTCCATCCTTAGAGGAATCCAACAAACTTGGATTCACGCAAAAAGAGTTTACATATAATTAGTTATGCATTTTACAAGTTAAAGGATTTCTAGTGAAACAGTTAAACCTACAAGTTAACAAAATTAATTCTGGACATTTTTGCAACTACAACATGCTTAATTTCATTTTTAGATCTAAGTGTAGGTAATAACAGAATTAACAAACTTGATTTCATCTAAAAAGGAGTTAACATGAATTTATTATGCATTTTAAACTTATCGAGAATTTCTAATACATTTAATAAAGCTAAAAGGATTAAAATGATCTTTTACATTTTTCTGGAGCTATTTCAACCATGCAACTATTTTTAGATTAAACTTTAGCTCATAACAGAATTATCAAAAGTGGAAACACCGAAAATGAATTATTGCGAAATAGTTTTACCTTTTCAAAGTTTAATGCGATTTTCGGTTGTAAAATAAATCCCCGAATTTCCTAAAATCGATCGCGAGATAAAGACGTGGCTCAATCTGGGCCGTCGAATTCGCATCAAAAGGCCCACGGTGAACACCTATTCATGGTCCGATCGGCCCGATGAATATCGGTAGATTGATCTTGAGATGGCGGTGATATGGATTGAAGTGTATCGGACGCGACGATTGCATCTTGATAAGCGGGACCTTTGTCGTCACCGACGCCGAGTCGTCTTGGGAGGTTTTAACCCGTGCCGATGGAAATGGGTCCCACCGTCGTGACGATAAACCCGGAGTTTACTATGCGCATTAAAGGGTGATTTAGGCGCCGCCCACATGTCGATGAGACAAGGACCCGTTTAGGACATCATTAATGCTAAGCGGTTAATTAACCAATGATTAGCGCACTAATGACGGGATCTTTGTCCTAATGATTCTCGGCACAGTACTTCCCCGCCCGACAAAATGCCGAGGGAGTTCCCGAGCTCGTCGCCGGCGGCTCCGGCCACGACGGCACGAGCCAAGGACAGGAATGGGTCCGCAATAGCCTTGTGGACCCAATGGCACCACCCACACCGATGGCGACGGTGTAAATCGCCGGCGAGCCGGAGATAAGCGGGGTGACCGTTTGACCAAAAGACCAAAAGCGAAAATGTTGCTCGCGATGGTTACGGCGGCGGTGCCACTTCTAGGGACTATAAGAAGGGTACACGAGGGCAAGGCGAACCCGGCGGTCGAAGAAGCTTCGGCGACGAAGCACCACGACGGAGCGGGGAAGACAACGAGAAACACGGCCTAAGCAAAAGTATTGCGACACGTCATCGGGTTAGCTCCACCAAAGCTCAAAGAAGCTTCACGAGCAAGGAATTGAGGAATGGAGCTACTCACCCAAGAACGGGAAGAAGGGGTTGATTTCGGTAAAATGGGGACTTTTGCAATTCGGCTTCACCTGTAGAAGATGAATCCAAATTAAGTGAGGGATTTACTCCGGGGTTAAAGGGTGGCTCTGGAGCAAAAATAGAGAGAGGAGAGGGACAGGACCACCGCCTTTACCGAGGTGCAGAGCTCCAACAATGGCGGTTGCAATGGTGGGGAGGTGTTTTGAGCTCAAGGGACCAAGAGCAAGTGTGGAAGGCGACTAAAGGAAAACCAAAGAAGGTGTAGGGGCTTCTTATAGTCGAGAGAGCAAGGCCAAGAGCCAAGCTCATGGTCATGGTGGACTTCGGTCCACAGCCTCCTCCAGGCGAACAAGGACATGGAGGAATGGATGGCTCTGCAGAGAAAGAAGACTAAATGGCTAAAGCTCGGCGCATTAATTAGCGAAGAGAGGAGCCGTTGTGAGGTGACAAGGCTGAGCCTCCCCACGCCTACTCTGCCCACTCTCTCACAGCACAGCGCCGCAGCTCAAGGACGAAGGCGGCGAGGAGGACGACAAAGCAGCGGCGTCCGATTTTAATCGCACGGCCGAGATGAAACCGGGAGGATCCAAGGGTTACGCGATATGGACTGTCCGATCAAAATCTAACGGCCCATGACAATTGCGCCAGCGCGAGCCCACCGGGTGCAGTTAGTTGGTTGGACCAAGTCCATTGGCTCGAGCCCGAGTCTGACTCAGACCCAAGGAACAGTGCCGGTTTGAGTTTGAATTTGGAACTGAGATTTTGTGGATTTAATTGAGGTATCAAAACAACTCCAAAACTTATGAAAATTTAACTGGAGCTTTCTGACATGATGAATAACCTACCATAAAATTTCCAGAGGTTTTAATGCCCTGCATTTTTCTCCAGAAATTTCAGAAGGTTTGGACAATAGGGTTGGACCAGGTTTGACTGGGTTTGACTTGCCTCAAAATTATTCAAATAATTTCTAAAAATTATGAAATAATTCAGAGGGCTGCTAGTCACCCAAGGAACTTAGGAAAATTATTTACAGAGGTTTGCACAAGATTTTCCCAAGGAGGTTTTTGATAGGAGTGAATTGGAGAATTTGATTTTTGAGTTTGGATTTTCCATAATTCCTTTGCAAGAATTACCGATTTGGGCAAGCATTCTCAATTGAAGAAAAAGTTTTAATTTCTCCTCATTTTCAGAATTGGGATGTTACAAAACCTCCCCTCCTTACAAAAATCTCGTCCCGAGATTTGGCTCACTCGGTAAAGAAAGATGGATAGTCCGCACGCAGACGATCTTCCCTTTCCCAAGTGGCCTCATCCTCAGAATGGTTCGACCACTGAACTTTAAGGAACTTGATGGTCTTATTCCTCGTTCTTCGTTCAGACTCATCGAGTATGCGAACAGGGTGCTCGCGATAGGTCAAATCTTCCTGAACATCGAGAGCTTCCAACGGAAGCTTCCTCGGTTGGAACACGGAGGCACTTCTTAAGCTGGGACACATGGAACACATCATGTACCCCTCAAGTGCAGGTGGCAATTCCAACTTGTAGGCAACAACTCCCTTCTTCTCGATAACGCGGTATGGACCGACATATCGAGGAGCTAACTTGCCCTTGACGCCGAAACGTTGATGGCCCTTCAGAGGAGAGACTTTGAGATAAACAAAGTCATTGGGCTCAAAGCTCAACTCACGACGACGGCGATCCGCATAGCTCTTTTGCCTGGATTGAGCCGTGCGCAAACGCTCACGAATAAGCTGGACTTGGTGCTCAGCCTCATTAATTGAGTCCGGGCCAAAGAGAGGTCTCTCACCGGTCTCTGACCAGTTTAACGGGGTTCTACACTTTCTCCCGTATAAGGCCTCAAAAGGTGCCATGCCGAGGCTGGCCTGAAAGCTGTTGTTGTAAGAAAACTCGGCGAATGGCAAGCATTTCTCCCAATGCTTCCCATAGGAAAGGACACAAGCACGAAGCATGTCTTCCAAAACTTGGTTGACCCTCTCGGTCTGACCATCAGTTTGAGGGTGAAATGCCGTGCTAAAGGCAAGACGGGTCCCCACACCTCTTGCAAACTATGCCAAAAGCGAGAGGTGAAAAGAGAACCACGATCCGAGACGATTGTCTTGGGCACACCATGCAAGCACACGATGCGAGAAACATAGAGATCTGCCAATTGGCTAACAGAAATCTTAGTCCGCACCGGCAAGAAATGTGCCACCTTAGTCAACCGATCGATGATGACCCAAATGGAATCCTTACCCCTGGGTGTTCGGGGTAGACCGGTGATAAAATCCATACCGATCGAATCCCACTTCCACTCAGGAATAGGTAGGGGCTGAAGCAGTCCTGCGGGACGCTGATGCTCGGCCTTGACACGATGACACATGTCGCACTCGGCCATGAACTTTGCAATCTCCCTCTTCATGCGAGTCCACCAAAATCTCTGCCAGAGATCCTGATACATCTTGGTGGCCCCGGGATGAATAGACAAAGGTGAATCATGGGCTTCGCGGAGAATCAAATTCCGCAACTCCATGTCCTTTGGAACCACAAGGCGTTGCCCGAACCTCACAACGCCATGCTCATCCTCAGAAAAGCACTTAGTTGTTCCATTCTTGACATTTTCCTTAATGTGGCTCACTCCAACATCCAACTGCTGAGCGGACTTGATCCGATCCACCAAGGTTGGTTGCACAACCATGGCAGCGAGAGATCCATGCTCAACTATCTCCAAATTGAGGCGCTGGAATGCTTGAGAAGAGAGGGAATGCTCCTTGAGCAATAAGGCATTACAATACGCTTTGCGACTAAAGCGCGGCGGCAGCGACATTAGCCTTGCCCGATGGTAGTGAATACCCATATCATAAAACTTGATCAACTCCAACCATCTCCTTTGCACGAGGTTCAGGTCAGGTTGGGTGAACAAGTACTTTAAGCTTTGTGATCGAATACACTTCTAGCGATTACTGGATTAGGTAATGTCGCCAAATCTTAAGTGCATGAACCACAGCGGCTAGCTCCAGATCATGAGTAGGGTAGTTGAGTTCATGAGGTCTCAATTGCCTTGATGCATAGGCCACTACCTTGCCTTCTTGCATAAGGACACAACCGAGGCCTCGGCGAGAAGCATCATAATAGATATCGAAGTCGCTATGGATATCGGGAAGAACGAGGGCGGGAGCGGTGGTCAAACACTTCTTGAGTATTTGGAAACTTTCCATACAAGCCTTAGACCACAAGAACTTCTGGTCCTTCTTGAGCAACTCCGTCATCGGCCATGATCTTGGAGAAGTTCTCGATAAAGCGGCGATAGTATCCCGCTAAACCAAGAAAACTCCGCACCTCGAGAACAAAGTGGGCGGACTCGAGAAAGAACATCGTCGACCTTGCTAGGATCCACGGCTACGCCTCCAGCTGAAAGAGGGGCCTTTTGGCCAAATAACAACAATACTACAAAGATACACAATGAAGCAAAAATTGCCATAAAGATGGCCCAAAATAAGAGCCAACCAGTGTGCCTTTAGCCCACGAACAGTAATCGACCGGACCGCCAAGCTAGTCGCTCTCCCAACCACCAAGACTCACAAAAGTAAAGCCCTTTGGGCTCTACCTCCTCTGCAACAAAGTTGTTAAGCAAAGCAAATGAGTACAATAAATTGTTTATTGTACTCGCAAGACTAACGTGTAAGATAACGTAACTATAATTTAGCTATATGCAAGCTTTATTTAAGTGGATGAGGCTTTGGACTCATTTTAGCACAAAGCAAGTTTTCATTTGCAATAATATAGTAGATTGAAGGCAATTTGACAAAGCATTTTTAATTGTTGAAATAACAACGAGATAAATAACATGATAACAACAACAAGAACAACCTGGAAGTGACCAACCCAAGTCACCACAACAATAGCATGAACTCCCCGTTCATACCAACCATGTCAAGTTTTAATTAAAGGTTGTAGTCTAGTCTTGAACGACCTTACCAAGCATGTCCATAACCTAGGACGAGGCTATTCGAATAGTTTTATCCCTGCAGGGTGTACCACTGTACCCACACGCCAGACCGCCTTTCCTTTAGGCACACTACCTTTGGTATGCCGGCACGGCTAAGTCCTACAAGACATTTCCAATGGACAATGCTAATTCTGAGTCGCACAACCCACGGGGAGAAGGAGACATCACACAACCTACCCAGAAGCTAATGCTCCCCTCCCACATCACACACACATTTTATCTTTAAAAACACACCAACCGAGCGACCCCAATTAACACCGCCCAAAGTACTTAGTCAAGAGGGGTTCCATATGCCCCTCGTGTGGTTAGCACACAAAATCGCTTGGCTTAGTGACCCAAGTACTCGGTCCTTAGGGACCCAGGCATACCACCACATTCCAAAAACCGCACCATCCATCCAATATGCCCAAGTCTAAATCAATCTTTTATTTTCAGTTTTTGATTTTACAAATTAATCAAAGCACAAGTGCTGGACATATAGGAGTAATAATCAGTTTTGAGTGATCAAGACCATCGACTAAGTCGATGATCGCCCATTTCTATCGTTACTAAGCATGTCTAAGCAATTAAATCGAAACTACTAAGTGATAAGAGCTCATCCAACGAGCTCCCACCACAGCAAATAACCTACGCTCATGGGTAGTAGAGGATAAACAATTCCTACAGATTATGCAACTATAGGATTGCTAGCGACGTTTAACACAAAGTAGCATGCATACATAGAAGTAAAACAATATATTAAGCTTTAAAGTAATGGGACAATGATGGAAATGATCAATCTGCTTGCCTTGCTGTTGCTGGTCAATTTTTTGCGGAGGGTCACTCTCGGGATCACCACAAATGTCGAAACCTAACGGAAAGGCGAGAAAGAACCGATAAGAACGACGAAAAACAACAAAGACAGCACAACAAACGAACTCCGAATTCTCTGAATTTTCTACAGCAGCAAGAGGGTGATTTTTAGGGAATTTTGCAACAAGAACCAATTGATTTGGATTCTCAATGCAAAAGTTATGAGCAAAACAATTCTGCTCAGCCCCTAAAATACCAAACTGCACTATTCATTAATTTAATTATGAGGCAACATTTTCTAGAACAGAAGTGAAGCTGAAATTTTTACTGTAAAACCAGCACCTCATGAGATGAATAACACAATTGAGTTCACCTCATTTGGAGCTATTATGCACTCTCTACAAATTTTCAAAAACAAGAACTTGAACAAAATTATAATGCACAAGTCCTCATTTCTATAACAGCAACATGCTCAAAACTAATTTTCACAGTAAGATCATTATTAGAGGAAACCAACAAAGTTGGTCTCACTCAAAAATAATCTACGGAGCATTAGTTATGATTTTTACAAGTTAAGCATTATTTTGAGTGTACTTTTAAAGTTAATTTTAAAACCTAAAGGCAAAACTGTGCTCTGGGGCTGAACTCAACTTACAATCATTTTTAGATTAAAGTCAAGTCCAAGACAGAGCTAACACAATTTGAATGACCTTATTTGGGTTTAGAATGAAAAAGATATGCAATTCTAAAGTTCATACCATTTTTAGTTTATAACTAGGGCTCACTGGAATTTCTAAAAATCACAAAGGCATGGGAGGGCGTGAGCCACAGATCATAGATCTAACGGCTCAGGACCTCCCGGAGAACAACACACACACGCGCCCGGGGGGTCCAAGGGTCCTGGACCTCCTAGCAACGCACATGCGGAGGTGAGGGGAGGTCGTGGCCGTTGATGGTGAATCAACGAACCACAACATGGGAGGGAGGTCCGGAACGGACCAGATCTAAAGGGGGAGGTCCTCAACGGTGAGATGACCTCGAGGAGGTCCTACGCAGAGATCTAGACGTCACAGACCTCCAGGGAGGTCTGGACGGCCACGATCGCGCAAGGGGGAGGTCTTGGACGCTCCAGATCTCCTCGGAGGAGGTCATGGACGTCCCAGATCTCGCGACCACGTGCTTGCGCGCACACACGTGCTCGACAAGAGTTTAATGCGCGCGGGACACCAGGAGGTTCGCGCGCGGGAGGCCTTAATTGCGCGCGATAAAGGGCGGATTTAAGGACATCAAGACACAACCAATGATTGCGAGATTGAGCAATTGATGACCGCATTAAACACGGCGGATCTCTGTCCTAAAAACGACCACGGCACGGTCGGGACGTCCGACAAAGACCCGAGCTCAAGGATTTGGTTCTCGCCGGCGATGTAGACCTCGCCGGCGACATCAATAATGGTACCGTTGGTCCGCAATAACCATGCGCACTAACGGACCTCCTCTCAACGGCGGCGGCGACGCCTTGAGCGCCGCGGCCGAGAGGGCAAAATGAAAGCCAGCACGGCCAAAAGCAAAAATGCAAAATAGAGCTCCGCGCGACATTCAAGCGTGTGCCAAGAAAAGCTCCGCGACATCATTCAAGCGGGTGCCAGCAGCTAAGGGACTAACAGGAAGTACCTGGAGGTCCTAAGGTGCTGGGGAAGTGGAGGAAGGTGAAGACCGGAGCTGAGGAAGATGAGGTTGCTCCACGGCTACAGCTCCAGCTCCAGATTCCACTTTGTCCACCTCTGTAAATGCCCAAACCAAAACAAGTTAGGTCTTGGTCCCAGAGGGAAGGCACAAATGGAAGCAAGGAGAGGGAGAAGAAATCTCCAGCGACCCTTGCCCACCGAGGAGCTTCAAGCTCCAGCAATGGCGGCCAAGGAAGCTTTGGTGGTTAAGAGCTCCCAAGCACAGGGGTGAAAGCAGAGGAGCAATGGTGTGTAAAGGAAGCCAGGGAAACCGTGGGGGTGGTTTTATCCTAAGGGCAAGGAGGTCATGGACCACTGGCTAAGCTCATGGTGAGCTTGGCCCATGGCACGGTCTAGGGCATTGGACAAGATATAAAGTTGACACAGTGGCAGGTCTGAGCTGACCAGAGAGGCGAAAAGCTGACCTGCATTAAATGCGGGTCAGCAAGAGCTGTTATAACGTACCCCATGGACAGACATGCATTAATTCACTGCTCAGAAGCTCGCGGGCATGACCAAGGAAGGAGAAGAACAGGGGAGGTCTTTATGACCGTTGGATAAGACCATGGGGAGGTCCTAACCATCGGATGACAATTTTGAACCGTTATGTTTTAAGTGGCTGGGAGGAGGTCCCAGCCACACGATCAAGGATGGGGAGGTCGTGGCCCTCCGATTTCCTTAATGTGTAAGCGCCGCGTGGGAAAATGGGACGGGGGGTCCAAAGCGTTGGATCTCCATCCAGCGTCTTGGACCTCTGTGAGGTCTTAACCGCACATGAACTTAAGACATGAGGGGAGGTCATGGCCTTTGGATTTTGATCCAACGGTGGTGATCAAAACAGGGAGGTCTGAGCCTCAAGACGTGGCGCAAAGTAGGTCTTGAGCTTGCGCAACACACAAGGGAGGTCATGGCCATTAGATTTAGATCTAAGAACAACGACCTCACGTCTTGTGAAGGACCTAGGCTGTGATGTTTTTCAGAGGAGGTCGTGGCCTTTGGATGTAAATCAGCAGTGCGACCTCAAGTGAGTGCAAAGGAGGTCGATAGTTAGATTAAGAGGAGGAGGTCGAGGCGGTTGGATGTAAATCCATGACTATGACCTCGCCAAGGTGGAAGGTGGTTTTTTGAGGTTTGATAACAAGGGGAGGTCAGGGCCAGTTGGATCTTAATCCAAGGGCTATGACCTGGACAAGTTGAGGAGGTCTTTGGGATTTAACACACAGGGGAGGTCATGACCGTGGATCTTTGATCCAATGGCTACGACCTGATGAGGTGGGAAAGCCTTTGCAATGTCGATCATGGAGGAGGTCTGGCGCCCACGTTGACGAGGAGGTCCACGCGTCGGAAGGACTTGAAGGGAGGTCTGAGGTGCGTTGGTTGAGGGGGAGGTCGTGGCCTTAGGATTGGATCCAACGGCTCGACCTCATCAAGGTGGGAAAGGAGGTCGAGATGGGGTTCTACTTGGACCCGACTTTGCAAAGTGGCTAGCCAAGGAGCAGTGTAGGCTTTTAAATTTAGTTTTTAACGGCGAAACTTAGCAGAATTATTTGAGATAGCAAATGAACTCCAAATTTGATGAAATTTTAACTGGAGCTTGCTGACAATGAGATTAACCTTGCATAAAATTTCCAGAGGTTATTATGCAATGCATTTTTCTCAGGAAATTCATTAAGGTTGTTTAAAGGATTGTTTTACCTCCAAAATTTATCAAACTAGTTTTACAACTTGTGATATTTTTCAGAGGGTCCCACATCAGTTTTGGGACCAAGGAAAATATATTCAATTGTTTGGCACAAGATTTAGACAATTGGAAAATGAGTTTGACTTTTGGGTCAACAAGAGCTTGTGTTTTTGGATTACACAACTCTTGGACAAAAATTACATGAGAGATTAGGGGTTTTCAAGATGTGAGAAAAAGTTTTAATTTCTACACATATAATTATACTTGAATAACCCTAATTATACATTTGGGATGTTACAAGGCTGCTCCAACCCTTCTTCCGCTGCTCTGCGCGTCTGTTGGTAACGATCTGTGATCATCTACTTGCTTGGCATCCTAGTTCGCGTGGTAGAATTTTGTTTGTAGCTATCGTAGCCTACCCCGTGACCCAACAGTGGTATCAGAGCCATCCTGCGTAGTTTTTGATCTGGATCGATCGCATATACTTGATATGTGGTAGTAGTAGATTGGATCTATTACTGGTCGGTTTTGGTAACCTAGATCAGTTCATATAGATGGAACGACCTAGACCCTGGTCGATAAGATCGATCGGTTTCTCGGTGGTAGTAGATGGGTTTACGAGGAGGTATGAGCTATAAGGACCAGATGGTTTATTGCACTTGTCCACGACCAGACTGCATATCACTCCTACCGGTCGGAATTCCGCCATCGGAGTATGCCGCAGTATGTGGTCGTATCAAGGCATTGATCGGATTGGTTCGGAATAGGGCTAATTTGATTAACCCGATGATTTCCAAGGCTCGGATACGTGAATAAGATTCATGTTTCGGAAAAAGTTTTCGTACCGCGCGCTATATGTAGTGTGTGCTCATGTCATCTGTTAGAATTGGATTCTGTGCATAACTTGTTTTTGCAGGGATTGATGTGAATAGTATGACCCATACTGTTTCATGTATGAGATGCATGTATGCTTGTAATATTCATGACTGCGTGTCATGTTAATTGCAACCAAGGCTGTCTATAATTGTATAACGGCCTGCGTGTCGACTTGTGATGCTTCTTTACTCCTTGTGTTTCATTACTAGTGCTATTAGAAATAATGGCTTAGTGAGAGTGCTTGGAGGAGTCCACCACTTGAAGACATGGTGAACAGGATGCATGGCGATGGAGATTACCATGAAGAAGGGTCATGCTATATCACAATGCAATTTGATTGTCTGTGAATGCCTTTACATTTACATTAGTTTATTTCTATGCATGTTATTTTGCTTTAATTGCTTTTAACATGATAGAAGTAAAATTCCCTCACTTAATATTAAGTTAAATTGATGCCCTCCCAAATATGCCGCACCATCAAAAGTCATGTATTTTTAATGGTAGGTCTTGCCAAAGCAGAGTGCCATTAACTCTCCTTGACTAGATGGGTTTGTGTCGATACTTACGCTACCGGCATTGGTTCAACTTAACAAGGTTATCATAACAGTTGTGGACCTTGGGGCATAAAGGTTGGGTCTTGAAGCATACAGATCTGCCCAACAACAAGAGTCATATAGTGGATATGATTAGCAAAGGTTGCTTACCGTTTTCACTAGTCTTCTAGTAGTGAAGCCAAAGCTCACTAGTTGATTAATGATTACGGATCTTGAATCATTAAATGTCATAAGAGGGATATGGTGTTTAGTGGGAGTATCTTTATTAAATTGTTTAATAGAAGTTACTTTAATGAACATATGTCTTAGTTTTGCATATATTTTTGTTGTAGATCATGGCACCCCACCTTGATGAGGTCATAGCCGTTGGATCCAATCCAAAGGCCACGACCTCCCCCTCAACCAACGCACCCCAGACCTTCCTTGAAGTCCTCGGACCGCGTGGACCTCCTCGGGTCAACGTGGGCGCCAGACCTCCTCATGTCAACACCGCAAAGGCTTTCCCACCTCATCAGTCGTAACTGTTGGATCAAAGATCCACGGTCATGACCTCCACATGTGTTAAATCCCAAAGACCTCCTCACCTTGTCCGGTCATAGCCCTTGGATTAAGATCCAACCGCCCCGACCTCCCTTGTTATCAAACCTCAAAACCACCTTCCACCTTGGCGAGGTCATAGTCATTGATTTACATCCAACCGCTCCTGACCTCCTCCTCTTAATCTAACTATCAGACCTCCCTTTGCACTCACTTGAGGTCGCAGCCGTTGGATTTACATCCAAAGGCCACGACCTCCTCTGAAAAACATCACAGCTAGGTCCTTCCGCGCACGTGAGGTCGTTGCCCTTAGATCTAAATCTAATGGCCATGAACTCCCTTGTGTGTAGCGCAAGCTCAAGACCTACTTTGCGCCACGTGCGAGGCTCAGGACCTCCCCTGTCTTGATCAACACCGTTGGATCAAAATCCAAAGGTCTTGACCTCCCTCGCACTTCACGCAAAGCCTCAGACCTCCCTTTGGTTGTGTGCCCTTGGATTTTAATCCAAAGGCCATGACCTCCCCCTCATGTCTTATGTTCGCGTGCGGTTAAGACCTCACAGGAGGTCCGCGCCGTTGGATGGAGATCCAACGCTTTGGACCTCCTGTCCTATTTTCCCACGTGCGCTTACACATTAAGGAAATCGGAGGGCCACGACCTCCCCATCCTTGATCGTGTGGCTGGGACCTCCTCCCAGTCATTTGAGCGTAACGGTTCAAAATTGTCATCCGATGGTTAGGACCTCCCCCTGGTCTTATCCAACGGTCATAAGGACCTCCCCTGTTCTTCTCCTTCCTCGGGCCGCGCCTGCAAGCTCTGAGCAGTGAGTTAATGCACGCCTGGCCACTGTGTACTTTTCAACAGCTCTTTGCTGACCCGCATTTAATGCAGGTCAGCTTTCCGTCTCTCGGGTCAGCTCAGGCCTGCACCTTGTCAACCTCATGTCCTTGCCACCCCATGGACCAACCCGTGGG
The DNA here is from genome assembly GCA_036346405.1 of Phyllostachys edulis. Lineage (NCBI taxonomy): Eukaryota > Viridiplantae > Streptophyta > Magnoliopsida > Poales > Poaceae > Phyllostachys > Phyllostachys edulis. Next base: position 102,160 of record JAYEVD010000885.1, on the reverse strand, counting down.
CTAAGCTCACCATGGAGCTTAGCCCCAGCTCATAACCTTCACCACAGGCTATAAGTTACCCCTTGGAATCCTCCCTTGGCTTCCTTTGCACACAATTGCTCTCAGCCTTGCACTTTGTGCGTGGCTGAGCTCCTCCTCCGCTAACTGGCCTCCTCACTGGCGGCTGCCATTGTCAAGGTCCTTGGAGCTTCTCAGTGGTTCAGGAGTTCCAGTGGCTCCCTTTTCAAACCCTCGCTCACTTTTGCTCCCAAAACCTCTTGGAAGTTAACCCTAACTTAATTTGTTTGGGCATTTTTCAGAGGTGGACAAAGTTGAGCTTGGAGCTGGTGCCTTGGGCTGTGAAGCTTCATTGTTTTCCCCAACTCCGGTCATCACCTCCACGACCTCCCCAGCACCTTAGGACCTCCAGGTATTCCTCCTGTTAGTCCTTTAGTCGCTGGCACCCGCTTGAATGCATGTCGCGGAGCTTTTAATTTGGGCGCACGCTTGAATGTCGCGCGGAGCTTCCCTTTTGCGTTTTGGATTTTGGCCGTGTGGTGCCTTCGTTGTCCTCTCCGGCTCGCCGGCGTTTAAAACGCCGCCGCCGGGTGAGATAGGCCCACAGAGTTGCGCTGGCTATTGCGGTCCCGCGGTGCCCTCGGTCAAGGCCGCCGTGCCCTAAATCGCCGGCGATAAGCCGTGGGACGTCCTCAAATCTTTTTCGGACGTCCCGACCATGCCATTGTCGTTTAGGACAGAGATTCACCGTTTTAAATGCCTCAATCATTGCAATCATGGGGTTAGCGTTAAATGCCATTAACCCTGTCGTTTGCGCGCATTTAAGACCTCCCGCGCGCGGACCTCCTCGTTGTCCCGCGCGCATTTATTCCATGTCCGAGCGCGTGGTCGTGAGCTCTGGGACGTCCATGACCTCCTCCGAGGAGATCTGGAGCGTCCAAGACCTCCCCTTGCGCGATCGTGGCCGTCCAGACCTCCCTGGAGGTCTGTGACGTTCGGACCTCCCTTAGGACCTCCCCTAGGTTATCTCAGCCGTTCATGACCTCCCGGGTAGATCTTGACCGTCAAGGTCCTCCCTCGGACGATCTGAACCATCGAGGACCTCCCTTGGAACATCTGGACCGTCCAGGACCTCCTCTGTGAGGTCTTGACGATGTAGATCTTCCTTAGGGAGATCTTGATAGTTCAGATCTTCCTTTGGAAGATCTTAACCATTGAGGACCTCCCCCTTTAGATCTGGTCCGTCCCGGACCTCCCCTCATCGTTGTGGTCCGTTGGATTCACCTTCAACGGCCATGACCTCCCCTCACCTCGCGCATGTGTGTTGCTAGGAGGTCCAGGGCCTCTGGACCTCGCGAGCGCGTGTGTGCGTTACCTCTAGGGAGGTCTGAGCCGTTAGATCTATGATCTGTGGCTCACGTCCTCCCATGCCTTTGTGATTTTTAGAAATTCCAGTGAGCTCTAGTATAAACTAAAAATGGTATGAACTTTAGAATTGCATATCTTTTTCATTCTAAACCCAAATGAGGTCATTCAAATTGTGTTAGCTCTGTCTTGAACTTGACTTTAATCCAAAAATGATTGTAAGTTGAGTTCAACTCCAGAGCACAGTTTTGCCATTAGATTTTGAAACCAACTTTAAATATACACTTAAATCAATGCTTAACTTGTAAAACACATAACTAATGCTCTGTAGATTATTTTTGAGTGAGACCAACTTTGTTGGTTTCCTCCATTAATGGTTTTACTATGAACATTAGTTTTGAGCATGTTGCTGCTAGGAAAATGAGGACTTGTGCATTATAATTTTGTTCAAGTTCTTGTTTTTGAAAATTTGTAGAGAGTGCAATATAGCTCCAAATGAGATGAACTCAATTGTGTTATTCATCTCATGAGGTGCTGGTTTTACAGTAAAAATTTTAGCTTCACTTCTGTTCTAGAAAATGTTGCCTCATAATTAAATTAATGAATAGTGCAGTTTGGTATTTTAGGGGCTGAGCAGAATTGTTTTGCTCATAACTTTTGTATTGAGAATTCAAATCAATTGGTTCTTGTTGAAAAATTCCCTAAAAATCACCCTCTTGCTGCTGTAGAAAATTCAGAGAATTTGGAGTTCGTTTGTTGTGCTGTCTTTGTTGTTTTTCATCGTTCTTATCGGTTCTTTCTCGCCTTTCCGTTAGGTTTCGACATTTGTGGTGATCCCGAGAGTGACCCTCCGCAACAAATTGACCAGCAACAGCAAGGCAAGCAGTTTGATCATTTCCATCATTGTCCCATTACTTTAAAGCTTAATATATTGTTTTACTTCTATGTATGCATGCTACTTTGTGTTAAATGTAAGCTAGCAAGCCTATAGTTGCATAATCTGTAGGAATTGTTTATCCTCTACTACCATGAGCCTAGGTTATTTGCTGTGGTGGGAGCTCGTTGGATGAGCTCCTATCACTTAGTAGTTCGATTTAAATTGCTTAGACATGCTTAGTTTTCGGTAGAAATGGGCGATCATCGACTTAGTCGATGGTCTTGATCACTCAAAACTGATTATTACTCCTATATGTCCAGCACTTGTGCTTTGATTAATTGTAAAATCAAAAACTGAAAATAAAAGATTGATTTAGACTTGGGCATATTGGATGGATGGCGTGGTTTTGGATGTGGTGGTATGCAGGGGTCCCTAAGGACCGAGTACTTGGGTCACTAAGCCAAGCGATTTTGCGTGCTAACCACACGAGGGCATATGGAACCCCTCTTGACTAAGTACTTTGGGCGGTGTTAATTGGGGTCGCTCGGTTGGTGTGTTTTAAAGATAAAATGTGTGTGTGATGTGGGAGGAGCATTAGCTTCGGGTAGGTTGTGTGATGTCTCCTTCTCCCGTGGGTTGTGCGACTCAGAATTAGCATTGTCCATTGTAAATGTCTCGTAGGACTTAGCCGTGCTTGGCATACCAAAGGTAGTGTGCATAAAGGAAAGGCGGTCGGCGTGTGGAGTACAGTGGTACACCTGCAGGATAAAACTATTGAATAGCCTCGTCCTAGGTTATGGACATGCTTGGTAAGGTCGTTCAAGACTAGACTACAACCTTTAATTAAAACTTGACATGGTTGGTATGAGCGGGAGTTCATGCTATTGTTTGTGGTGACTTGGGTTGGTCACTTCGGTGTTGTTCTTGTTGTTATTTATCTCGTTGTTATTTCAACAATTAAAATGCTTTGTCAAATTGCTTTCAATCTACTATATTATTGCAAATGAAAACTTGCTTTGTGCTAAAATGAGTCCAAAGCCTCATCCACTTAAATAAAGCTTGCATATAGCTAAATTATAGTTACTGTTATCTTACGTCGGTCTTGCGAGTACAATAAACAATTTATTGTACTCATTTGCTTTGCTTAACAACTTTGTTGCAGAGGAGGTAGAGCCCAAAGGGCTTTACTTTTGTGAGTTGTCTTGGTGGTTGGGAGAGCGACTAGCTTGGCGGTCCTGGTCGATTGCCTTGTGGGCTAAAGGCACCTTGGTTGGCTCTTATTTTGGGCCATCTTTATGGCACTTTTGCTTCATTGTGTATCTTTGTAGTTTTGTTGTTATTTGGCGAAAGCCCTCTTTTGTAATAACCTATTCCTTATTAATATTAACTTCGGTTTGTTGCTTATGTACTATGTGTTGTATGGAATTGATACATTCTTTTGTTGTGAGGTATGTATACCGTGATTCGGGAAGTATACATCTCTCGAGACCGGTTTATTTGGTTGATAATACTAGGGTCAATTGGATGACTAAGTATTATGAGCGAATAAGCGTCGAGTCTCACAAAAGTTGGTATCGAGCTATCTTGACCGTAATAACGCAAGCTTGGTCGCCTTTAGGATATTTTGAAAACCTAATTTCAAAGTGTCAAATGAGTTTTGAAAGCTTAAGGAAATTCTCAGATTTTACTCCTTATCTATCTTAGCTTTCTCTTCTCATCTCACTCTAATTGGAGTTTTAAAAGTTGTTTTCCTCTCTTCCTTCTACAAAATAGTTGTTATCGATTAATGGGGTTTTGGGGAATCAATGAGTTTGGCAAATTGAAGGGTTAGCTGCCCATCTACAAGGTTTTGAAGCTTCGGAATGGACAATTTATTTGAAGCTTGGATGCAAAATCTGGACAGCAAGCGTCAATTTCGGACAGCAAGCTCAAAGGTTCCAATTAGGGTAGAGAATGAGAGGTTAAATCAACAAAAACTTGTGGGAATAAAAGGGTAAGATGTGATACTAGTTAGCTAAGTATCTAACACTTATTTCGCTGCATTAACCTTGCTCTCTAATAGTTTTAGATCTCATCTTACAATCTGATTTTTAATCTTCTCGATCAATTACTCGTTCATTCAATACGGGTTAGTTGAGTTGAGAAGTTGAGCCTTGCTTTTGGTGCTTCTTGGCTGTTTTTAGAGTCTTTTAGAAGCTTCTAAAGTTAATTTACTCGCGGTTTTGGCTTTCGTTTAGGGTGATATTCCATTCCCCTAGTCGATCGCTTTTGCTTCTCTTTAAGGCTTTGATTTTCGAGTTTAGTTGCTAACCGAAATTTCTTGTAACAGGATGGCCGGACGCACTCGTAGCGGCCAAGGCCAGTCAGCTGGTCCGGACGAGGAGCTTCCTCCTCCTCCGACCATGGCCGAGGTTCTTCTTGATCGGCGCAACCGCTGGGATGACAGAGAGTTCTCTTGGGCGTCATCGCATAACACCACCTGCACTTACGGAGCTTGAGGATCAGGGCAAGGAACGCCCATCAGCCGCGTGGAGGACTCGCGGAGTTTCTTCGTACTCAGCCTCCTACCTTTTCCCGGTCTGAGGACCCGTTGGATGCGGACGATTGGCTTCGTCTGGTGGAGCGTAAGCTCCGCATCGCGCAGTGCCAGGAGCACGAGAAGGCGCTGTTCGCATCGCACCAGCTGGAGGGTGCAGCGTTGTCATGGTGGGAGAGCTTTCTCGCCATGCAGCCCGCAGACCACACCGTCTCTTGGGAGGAGTTTCGTACTGCCTTCCGTCGGGCTCACATCCCTGCCGGCTTGATGGAGATCAAGAAGCAGGAGTTTCTTGCGCTCAAGCAAGGCGTGCTTCGATCATGGAGTATGTCTCTGAGTTCAACCATCTAGCTCGTTATGCTCCCGAGGGCGTGGCCACCGATATGGCTAAGGTGCCAAGTTGAGCGTGGCTTGTGCGAGGAGTGAAGGACAAGCTATCCATTGTCGACTTTCCTGATTTTCAGACCTTGGTCGACAAGGCCATCGTCGTGAGCATGCGGCTCGAGCTTATGGACTCCATAGCGCAAGTGGGAGGCCCATAAGTCATCGAGGCGATTCTTCCGTCCCGCTTGAGCGCCTCGAAGTACCGGTCTCATTCTTGGCGCCCCGAGGTTACCTCGCCTTCCTCGTTAAATCGCAGGCCGTGTCTCGATCCGTGCACTGCGAGTCGTGACGCGCCCCGCAACCCGCTGCTTTGGGGTCACGTGCTTCTCATGCAACGTAAGGGCCATTATGCAAATAATTGCCCTAAGAAAACGAGGCGACCCTCGTCCTAATGGAGGACGCGGGCCAGGAGGTGGTGCATCTCAGGACCAGAAGATCGTCCCGGCTACCCAAGGCGTGGGTAGTGGTCGCGTCAACGCCGTCACTGCAGAGGAGGCTCAGGAGGCACCCGACGTCGTGCTAGGTACACTTTCTGTTAACTCTCACCTTGCTACTGTCTTGTTTGATTCAGGAGCATCTCATTCCTTTGTTTTAGAGTCTTTTGCTACTGTTGGAGAGCTTCTTTTCTCTCCATTGTCGGTCCCGCTACTCATTCGCTCTCCTGGTTCGGAGTTGAGAGTCAAATCGAGTGTAGGATGTTCCTATCGAGATCGAAGGGTAGGTTTCTTAGCAAACCTTATCCTTCTCCATTCAGCGAGTCTTGATGTGATTCTTGGCATGGATTGGTTGTCCCAAAGACATGGGGCAAATCGATTCGCGCCAGAAGCTCATCTCTCTATCTAGTCCTCCGTGGCGGGTTAAGCTTTTACCGAAGTCGCTAGATCCGCATCTCTTGGCGCTTGAAGCGAGGCCGCTCTAGATATTAACGAAGTCCCAACAGTTTGTGACTTTGTTGATGTCTTTCCATGAATCTTCCGGAATGCCACCCGTTCGAGACCTCGAGTTTTTCATTGAGTTGGCTCCTGTACGCCCCTATCTCAAAGAGGCCTTATCGGATGCCACCGAGCGAGTTGGTAGAGTTGAAGAAGCGATTAAGTGAGCTGCAAGAGAAGGGTTTCATTCGCCTAGCTCATCTCCTTGGGGTTGTCCAAAGAATCTTCGTAAAGAAGAAGGATTCGTACTTTTATGCATGTCGGCCGATTCTGCCCACTTAATGAAGTGATGGTAAAGAACAAGTATCCATTGCCCGCATTGATGATCTCTTGATCAATTGATTTGGAGCTCGAGTTTTCTCCAAGATTGATTTGAGAGTGGGATATCATCAGGTTCGTATTCGGCCTGAGGATATTCCCAAGACAGCGTTCTCTACTCGCTACGGCTTGTACGAGTACACTGTCATGTCATTTGGCTTAACCAATGCTCCTGCCTTGTTCATGAATCTCATGAATTCGGTATTCATGGAGTATTTGGATAAGTTTGTCGTGGTCTTCATCGATGATATTCTTATCTACTCCAAGAACGATGAGGAACATGCCGAGCATCTGAAGCTTGTGTTAGGCAAGCTACGTGAGCACCAGCTGTACGCGAAGTTCAGCAAGTGCGCATTCTAGTTGAAGGAAGTGGCTTTCTTAGGCCACGTTCTTTCAGCAAGAGGCGTAGCCGTTGACCCTAGCAAGGTCAGCGATGTTCTTTCATGGAGTCAGCCTGTTTCGGTCACCGATGTACGAAGTTTTCTCGGGTTAGCGGGATATTATCGTCGCTTTATCGAGAACTTCTCCAAGATCATGGCCGATGACGGAGTTGCTCAAGAAGGACAAGAAATTCGTGTGGTCCGCTGAGTGTGAGGAAAGTTTCCAAATACTCAAAAAGCGTTTGACCACCGCTCCCGTTCTTGTTCTTCCCGATATCCATCGAAGCTTCGATATCTTTTGCGATGCTTCTCGTCGAGGCCTCGGTTGTGTCCTTATGCAAGAAGGCAAGGTAGTGGCCTATGCATCAAGGCAATTGAGACCTCATGAGCTTAACTATCCTACCCATGATTTGGAGTTAGCTGCTGTGATTCATGCACTTAAGATCTGGCGACATTACCTAATGGGTAATCGTTGTGAAGTGTATTCGGATCACAAAAGCTTAAAGTACTTGTTCACACAGCCTGACCTGAACCTCAGGCAAAGGAGATGGTTGGAGTTGATCAAGGACTATGATGTGGGTATACACTACCATCCGGGCAAGGCTAATGTCGTTGCCGATGCGCTTAGTCGCAAAGCGCATTGCAATGCCTTGTTGTCCAGGGAGCTTCAGCCCGCTCTTCTGGGAGAATTTCAGCGTCTCAACTTGGGGTTAGTCGAGCATGGTTCTCTCGCTGCCTTGGTTGTGCAACCAACCTTGGTGGATCGGATCAAGTCCGCTCAGCAGTCGGATGTTGGAGTGAGCCACATCAAGGCAAATGTCAAGAACGGAACAACCAAGTGCTTTTCTGAGGATGAGCATGGTGTTGTGAGGTTCGGGCAACGCCTCGTGGTTCCAAAGGACATGGAATTGCGGAATTTAATCCTCCGCGAAGCCCATGATTCGCCTTTATCCATTCATCCCGGGGCCACAAAGATGTATCAAGATCTTCGTCAGAGATTTTGGTGGACCCGAATGAAGAGGAGATCGCGGTTCGTTGTCGAGTCGCGACGTGTGTCGTCGTGTCAAGGCCGAACATCGGCGTCGGCAAGATCGCTTGACCTTTGCCAATTCTGAGTGGAAGTGGGATTCGATCGGAATGGATTTCATCACGGTCTACCCGTCCCGAAGAAGAATGATGCCATTTGGGTCGTCATCGATCGATTGACTAAGGTGGCACATTTCCTTCCGTCAAGACCGAACTTCGGTAGGTCTTTTGGCGGAACTCTATATCGCCCGCATCGTGAGTTTGCACGGTGTGCCGAAGACGATTGTGTCGGATCGTGGATCCCTTTTCACGTCTCGTTTTTGGCATAGCTTGCAAGAAGCTATGGGAACCCGTCTTACCTTTAGCACGGCATTTCACCCCCAAACTGATGGTCAGACCGAGAGGGTCAACCAAGTTTTGGAAGACATGCTTCGTGCTTGTGTCCTTCATATGGGAAGCATTGGGAGAAATGCTTGCCATTCGCGAAGTTTTCTTATAACAACGACTTTTCGGGCCGGTCTCGGCATGGCACCATTTGAGGCCTTATGCGGAGAAAGTGTAGAACCCGTTGAACTAGTCGAGACCGGTGAGAGACCTCTCTTTGGCGGACTCAATCAATGAGGCCGGCGCCAAGTCCGGCTTATTTCGTGGCGTTGCTTATGCAGCTCAATCGAGCAAAAGAGCTATGCGGATCGCCGTCGGCGTGAGTTGCGTTTTGAGCCTAATGACTTTGTTTATCTCAAAGTCTCTCCTTTGAAGGGCCATCAACGTTTGGCGTCAAGGGCAAGTTGGCTCCTCGATATGTCGGTCCCTACCGCGTTATCGAGAAGAAGGAGCTGTTGCCTATAAGTTGGAGTTGCCGGCTGCATTTGAGGGGTACATGATGTTTTCATGTGTCCCACTTAAAAGTGCCTCCGTGTTCCAAGCGAGGAAGCTCCGTTGGAAACCCTCGATGTCCGTGAAGATTTGACCTATCGCGAGCACCTGTTCGGCGTGCTCGATGAGTCTGAGCGAAGGACAAGGAATAAGACCATCAAGTTCCTTAAAGTTCGAGTGGTCGAACCATTACGAGGATGAGGCTACTTGGGAAAGAGAAGATCGTCTTCGTGCGGACTATCCATCTTTCTTTCTGAGTGAGCCAAATCTCGGGACGAGATTTTTGTAAGGGGGAGATTTTGTAACATCCCAAATGTATAATTGGGGTTATTCAAGTATAATTATATGTGTAGAAATTAAAACTTTTTCTCACATCTTGAAAACCCTAATCTCTTATGTAATTCTTGTCCAAGAGTTGTGTAATCCAAAACACAAAGCTCTTGTTGACCCAAAAGTCAATTCATTTTTCCAATTGTCTAAATCTTGTGCCAAACATTTGGAATATATTTTCCTTGGTCCCAAAACTGATGTGGGACCCTCTGAAAAATATCACAAGTTGTAAAACTAGTTTGATAAATTTTGGAGGTAAAACAATCCTTTAAACAACCTTAACGAATTTCCTGAGAAAAATGCATTGCATAATAACCTCTGGAAATTTTATGCAAGGTTAATCTCATTGTCAGTAAGCTCCAGTTAAAATTTCATCAAATTTGGAGTTCATTTGCTATCTCAAATAATTCTACTAAGTTTCAGTTTGTTAAAGACTAAATTTAAAAGCCTACACTTTGTTCCATGGGCTAGCCACTTTGCAAAGTGGGTCCACCCAACCCCATCGACCTCCTTCCCCACCTTGATGAGGTCGTGGCCGTTGGATCAATCCAAAGGCCACGACCTCCCCTCAACCAACGCACCCAGGACCTTCCCTTCGAAGTCCTCTGGACCGCGTGGACCTCCTCGGGTCAACGTGGGCGCCAGACCTCCTCCGCGGTCAACACCGCAAAGGCTTTCCCACCTCATCAGGTCGTAACCGTTGGATCAAAGATCCACGGTCATGACCTCCCCAGTGTGTTAAATCCCAAAGACCTCCTCACCTTGTCCAGGTCATAGCCCTTGGATTAAGATCCAACCGGCCCTGACCTCCCCTTGTTATCAAACCTCAAAAACCACCTTCCACCTTGGCGAGGTCATAGCTGTTGGATTTACATCCAACCGCTCCTGACCTCCTCCTCTTAATCTAACTATCGACCTCCTTTGCACTCACTTGAGGTCGCAGGTAGTTGGATTTACATCCAAAACCACGACCTCCTCTGAAAAACATCACAGCTAGGTCCTTCACGCCGCGTGAGGTCGTTGCCCTTAGATCTAAATCTAATGGCCATGACCTCCCTTGTGTGTTGCGCAAGCTCAAGACCTACTTTGCGCCACGTCTTGAGGCTCGGGACCTCCTGTCTTGATCAACACCGTTGGATCAAAATCCAAAGGTCTTGACCTCCCTCGCACTTCACGCAAAGCCTCGAGACCTCCCTTTGGTTGTGTGCCCTTGGATTTTAATCCAAAGGCCATGACCTCCCCTCATGTCTTATGTTGGCGTGCAGTTAAGACCTCACAGAGGTCCGCGCTGCTGGATGGAGATCCAACGCTTTGGACCTCTGTCCTATTTTACCACGTGCGCTTACACATTAAGGAAATCGGAGGGCCACGACCTCCCCATCCTTGATCGTGTGGTGGGACCTCCTCCCGACCATTTGGCGTAACGGTTCAAAATTGTCATCCGATGGTTAGGACCTCCCCTGGTCTTATCCAACGGTCATAAGGACCTCCTGTTCTTCTCCTTCCTCGGTAGCGCTTTGCAAGCTCTGGCGGTGAGTTAATGCACGCCCCACTGTGTACTTTTCACAGCTCTTTCTTGACCGCATTTAATCTGGTCGACTTTAAAATCTCGGGTCGGCTCAGGCCTGCACCTTGTCAACCTCATGTCCTTGCCACCCCATGGACCAACCCGTGGGCTAAGCTCACCATGGAGCTTAGCCCCAGCTCATAACCTTCACCACAGGCTATAAGTTACCCCTTGGAATCCTCCCTTGGCTTCCTTTGCACACAATTGCTCTCAGCCTTGCACTTTGTGTGTGGCTGAGCTCCTCCTCCGCTAACTGGCCTCCTCACTGGCGGCTGCCATTGTCAAGGTCCTTGGAGCTTCTCAGTGGTTCAGGAGTTCCAGTGGCTCCCTTTTCAAACCCTCGCTCACTTTTGCTCCCAAAACCTCTTGGAAGTTAACCCTAACTTAATTTGTTTGGGCATTTTTCAGAGGTGGACAAAGTTGAGCTTGGAGCTGGTGCCTTGGGCTGTGAAGCTTCATTGTTTTCCCCAACTCCGGTCATCACCTCCACGACCTCCCCAGAACCTTAGGACCTCCAGGTATTCCTCCTGTTAGTCCTTTAGTCGCTGGCACACGCTTGAATGCATGTCGCGGAGCTTTTAATTTGGGCGCACGCTTGAATGTCGCGGAGCTTCCTTTTGCGTTTTGGATTTTGGCCGTGTGGTGCCTTCGTTGTCCTCTCCGGCTCGCCGGCGCATTTAAAACGCGCCGCGCGCTGAAAGTAGGCCCACAGGTTGCGCCTGGCTATTGCGGTCCCGACGGTGCCCTCAGTGCGTGCCGCCGTGCCCTAAATCGCCGACGATAAGCCGTAGGACGTCCTCAAATCTTTTTCGGACGTCCCGACCATGCCATTGTCGTTTAGGACAGAGATTCACCGTTTTAAATGCCTCAATCATTGCAATCATGGGGTTAGCGTTAAATGCCATTAACCCCGCTGCTTATGCGCATTTAAGACCTCCGTAGCGGACCTCCTCGTTGTCCCGGCGCATTTATTCCATGTCCGAAGCGTGGTCGTGAGCTCGGGCGTCCATGACCTCCTCAGAGGAGATCTGGGCGTCCAAGACCTCCCTTGCGCGATCGTGGCCGTCGAGACCTCCACGGAGGTGCTGTGGCGTTCGGACCTCCTTAGGACCTCCCTAGGTTATCTCGGCCGTTCATGACCTCCCGAGTAGATCTTGACCGTCAAGGTCCTCCCTCGGACGATCTGAACCATCGAGGACCTCCCTTGGAACATCTGGACCGTCCAGGACCTCCCCTGTGAGGTCTTGACGATGTAGATCTTCCTTAGGGAGATCTTGATAGTTTAGATCTTCCTTTGGAAGATCTCAACCGTTGAGGACCTCCCCCTTTAGATCTGGTCCGTCCCGGACCTCCCCTCATCGTTGTGGTCCGTTGGATTCACCTTCAACGGCCATGACCTCCCCTCACCTCGCGCATGTGTGTTGCTAGGAGGTCCAGGGCCTCTGGACCTCGCGAGCGCGTGTGTGCGTTACCTCCAGGGAGGTCTGAGCCGTTAGATCTATGATCTGTGGCTCACGTCCTCCCATGCCTTTGTGATTTTTAGAAATTCCAGTGAGCTCTAGTATAAACTAAAAATGGTATGAACTTTAGAATTGCATATCTTTTTCATTCTAAACCCAAATGAGGTCATTCAAATTGTGTTAGCTCTGTCTTGAACTTGACTTTAATCCAAAAATGATTGTAAGTTGAGTTCAACTCCAGAGCACAGTTTTGCCATTAGATTTTGAAACCAACTTTAAATATACACTTAAATCAATGCTTAACTTGTAAAACACATAACTAATGCTCTGTAGATTATTTTTGAGTGAGACCAACTTTGTTGGTTTCCTCCATTAATGGTTTTACTATGAACATTAGTTTTGAGCATGTTGCTGCTAGGAAAATGAGGACTTGTGCATTATAATTTTGTTCAAGTTCTTGTTTTTGAAAATTTGTAGAGAGTGCAATATAGCTCCAAATGAGATGAACTCAATTGTGTTATTCATCTCATGAGGTGCTGGTTTTACAGTAAAAATTTCAGCTTCACTTCTGTTCTAGAAAATGTTGCCTCATAATTAAATTAATGAATAGTGCAGTTTGGTATTTTAGGGCTGAGCAGAATTGTTTTGCTCATAACTTTTGCATTGAGAATCCAAATCAATTGGTTCTTGTTGCAAAATTCCTAAAATCACCCTCTTGCTGCTGTAGAAAATTCAGAGAATTTGGAGTTCGTTTGTTGTGCTGTCTTTGTTGTTTTTCGTCGTTCTTATCGGTTCTTTCTCGCCTTTCCGTTAGGTTTAGACATTTGTGGTGATCCCGAGAGTGACCCTCCGCAACAAATTGACCAGCAACAGCAAGGCAAGCAGTTTGATCATTTCCATCATTGTCCCATTACTTTAAAGCTTAATATATTGTTTTACTTCTATGTATGCATGCTACTTTGTGTTAAATGTAAGCTAGCAAGCCTATAGTTGCATAATCTGTAGGAATTGTTTATCCTCTACTACCATGAGCCTAGGTTATTTGCTGTGGTGGGAGCTCGTTGGATGAGCTCCTATCACTTAGTAGTTCGATTTAAATTGCTTAGACATGCTTAGTTTTCGATAGAAATGGGCGATCATCGACTTAGTCGATGGTCTTGATCACTCAAAACTGATTATTACTCCTATATGTCCAGCACTTGTGCTTTGATTAATTGTAAAATCAAAAACTGAAAATAAAAGATTGATTTAGACTTGGGCATATTGGATGGATGGCGTGGTTTTTGGATGTGGTGGTATGCCTGGGTCCCTAAGGACCGAGTACTTGGGTCACTAAGCCAAGCGATTTTGCGTGCTAACCACACGAGGGGCATATGGAACCCCTCTTGACTAAGTACTTTGGGCGGTGTTAATTGGGGTCGCTCGGTTGGTGTGTTTTTAAAGATAAAATGTGTGTGTGATGTGGGAGGGGAGCATTAGCTTCCGGGTAGGTTGTGTGATGTCTCCTTCTCCCCGTGGGTTGTGCGACTCAGAATTAGCATTGTCCATTGTAAATGTCTCGTAGGACTTAGCCGTGCCGGCATACCAAAGGTAGTGTGCCTAAAGGAAAGGCGGTCTGACGTGTGGGTACAGTGGTACACCCTGCAGGGATAAAACTATTCGAATAGCCTCGTCCTAGGTTATGGACATGCTTGGTAAGGTCGTTCAAGACTAGACTACAACCTTTAATTAAAACTTGACATGGTTGGTATGAACGGGGAGTTCATGCTATTGTTTGTGGTGACTTGGGTTGGTCACTTCCAGGTTGTTCTTGTTGTTATTTATCTCGTTGTTATTTCAACAATTAAAAATGCTTTGTCAAATTGCTTTCAATCTACTATATTATTGCAAATGAAAACTTGCTTTGTGCTAAAATGAGTCCAAAGCCTCATCCACTTAAATAAAGCTTGCATATAGCTAAATTATAGTTCTGTTATCTTACGTCGTCAGTCTTGCAGTACAATAAACAATTTATTGTACTCATTTGCTTTGCTTAACAACTTTGTTGCAGAGGAGGTAGAGCCCAAAGGGCTTTACTTTTGTGATTTGTCTTGATGGTTGGGAGAGCGACTAGCTTGGCGGTCCTGTCGATTGCCTTGTGGGCTAAAGGCACCTTGGTTGGCTCTTATTTTGGGCCATCTTTATGGCACTTTTGCTTCATTGTGTATCTTTGTAGTTTTGTTGTTATTTGGCGAAGGCCCTCTTTTGTAATAACCTATTCCTTATTAATATTAACTTCGGTTTGTTGCTTATGTACTATGTGTTGTATGGAATTGATACATTCTTTTGTTGTGAGGTATGTATCTTGCATTCAGGAAGTATACATCTCTCGAGACCGGGTTTATTTGGTTGATAATACTAGGGTCAATTGGATGACTAAGTATTATGAGCCGAATAAACGTCGGGGTCTCACACGTCAGCTTGTGCCTCTCATCTCGGTGGTCAAAACCCCTAACTTAATTTTTGGTTGCTTCTACAGGAGCGGCTTGAATTTGAAGTTTGGAGCTTGCGGCCGAAATCGCCCCCTTTCGTCTTCATCACCGGTGAGTCCTCCATTTTCCAATTGCTCGCTCTGGGACCACCCTTGAGCCATGTTGGGGCTATCCCGATGACGCGGTCCCTCTCTCTTTGCTCAGGTTGGCTTCCCCGCGTTGTCGTCTTCGTCGCCGTCACGGTGCTTCATCGCCGGCGCAAGTCAGACCTCCTCGGTGCCTCCCAATGCTAAGGTAACCCTCCTGGTAGTTCTTAGATGCTGTGGCACTGCTTCTCAGAACCGCTGCGGAGCTCCTTTGCGTTTTCACTTTCGGCCGTGCGTTGCCGCGCCACGCCGCCCCGTTCCGGCTCGCCGGCATTCTAGGCCACTGCTGCCGGTGTGAGTGGTGCCAGTGGGTGCACGTTGCTATTGCGCACCGTAGGCGGCTCGCTCGCTGCCGCGTGGCGGAGCAGCGGCAATTCACCGAAGCCACGAATTGGGTTGTCGAGCGCCAAGAATCGTAGCCGTCATTTAGGTTTTAAAGCGCATCATTAATTCTTAATCATTTATTAGCGCCATAACGGCTGTCTTAAGTGCTCCTGCGAGTCGCTGACATTGGGCCCCGCGCGGTTAAGTCGCACTGTGCATGTGCTTAACTGCGGGCCGTCCATCTTTAGATCTACGGCTCAGATCGCATGGATGTTTTACACTCCAAACGTGGAAGTCAATCTGAGCCGTCCATTTCGAAATCAACGGCTGAGATTCACGCGAAGCGTTAAGACGAGTTCCAAACGCGGCCACGCGCGATTCAATCTAGGCCGTCGGATGCAGCATCGACGGTCCGCAATCAGTTGATCTCGCGCGGGTGCGCGTACACGCCGTTCCGTTCATCTTGGGCCGTACGATGCAAGATCAACGGCCCGGGTTTTCCCACGTCGTTTTGATTTTAGGATTTTCCCGAGGGAATTATTTGTGAACTGAAAAAGGTAATAAACTTTAAAATTGCACAATTAATTCATTTTAGCTCCATTTGAGTTGATTCAAATTTTGTTAGCTCTGGTTTGAACTAGGCTTTAATCTAAAAATGGTTGGAAGCTTAGTTCGGCTCCAGAAAATGGATTGGTAAATTGGTTTAGAAAAGGCGTTAATTGTTGCTCTAAAAATTGCATTTAAATTGTAAATTGCATAAGTAATTCTCTATAGATCCTTTTTGAGTGAATCTAATTTTTTTGGCTTCCTCTGTTAGTGTACTAAATTATAGTATAGGTTTTAGGCATGCCACTATTTTTAAAATCTTTGTGGTTGCATTTTAATTATCCTCTTGTGCATGTCTTTGAAAAATCATAGAAAATGCATTCTAGCTCCAAATGAGGTGAATCCAATTGTGTTGTTCATCTCATGAGGTGCTGTAATTATCATAAAAATCCCAGGTGCAACACCTCTTTGGAAAATCGTGCTAAAGAATTTAATTCGGATGAACAGTAACCGGTTTGAATTTTTCAGCCTTTTTCCGGCTGAGCAGATTTGTTTTGGCCATAAATTTTGCATTGAGAATCCAAATCAGTTGGTTCTTGTTGATAAATTCCTTAAAAATCATTCCCTTACTGCTGTAAAAATTTCAGAGCATTTGGAGAAATTTGGCTGTGGAGTCTTTTTGGTATTCTTCGTTCTTATCGGTTCTTTTTGCTCTTTCGTTTAGGTGCCGACGAGTGCGTTGATCTCAAGAGCGTTCCTCCGCAGCATAGTGAGCATATCCAAAGTCTAATATATTGTTTGCAAAGTGTATGTATGCATGCTCTATTTTGTTGTTAAATTATTGTCGATTAGTTGATCCTATAGATGCATACTCTATAGGTAAATATTCAATCTCTACTACTAAGCCTAGGAATATCTTGCTGTGATTTAGAGTTTCTTGGATGAGCTCTTGTCACTTAGTAGATTACGTGTCGATATTTCTTAGAAATGCTTAGCTTACGGTAGAATTGGGCGGTTATCGACTTAGTCGATAACCTTGATCACACAAATCTATTTATTACCATATGTCCAGCACTTTGTGCTTTGTTACTTTGTAAATCTAAAACTGAAAATAAAATGTTTTGGACTTGGGAATATTGGTATGTTGGTGTGATTGTTTTGGGTGTGACTGGAATGATGCCTAAGTCAACAAGGACCGAATTACTTGCGCCATTGATCCAAGCACTTTTGCGTGCTAACCACGCGAGGGGGATATGGAACCTCTCTTGACTTAGTACTTTGGTGTGCGTTAATTCCGGGTCGCATGGTGGATGTGTGTGTTGTGTGGAAAACTAAACTTTGGGTTGTGTGTGTTTTTGAGTGAATAGTGGTGGATGTCTTCATCCCCTGCAAGGAGCATCATCCTTTTCTAAGGGTGATGAGCATTGGTCCTTTGTCTAAAGGTTCAATGACTCCGTATCAACATATGGGTGTCTATCCATATGGGCGACTCGTAGTTAATGCATTCTATTGGAAAGTGTCATGTAAGACTAACTGTGCCGGCATACCAAAGGAAGTGTGCTAAATAGCTTGGCGAAAAGGTGGTCTCACATGTGGGTACATTGGTACACCCCTGCAGGGTTAAATCTATTCGAATAGCCTCGTCCTAGTGTCGAACTCGGGAGCGAAGGATCCCGAATTCTCTGTGTTCATACATTAGTCCAGGATAGCTAATGTACACAGTCAAACAAAAGTGATAATCAAAACATATCACGCATTTTATTAATATTTATTCAGAGTTTATTACAAAGGGCCTGAGGCCAAATAAAGTAAAACACAATGAGCGAAATAATAGTAGTAGACCCAACGATTAGCCACAGTAATAAATGCGGGGCGCAGCCTAGGCGTCAAGATCCTCACCGTCTTGATAGATATCTTCTCCTGAATAAAGATTATTCAGCAAGAGTGAGCACTACTACCGTGCTCGCAAGTTACACCCAATATGGAATTGATATGCATGCATAAGGTAGACAAAGGATCTTGGCAAGGTTATTTTATGTAAGCGGCGCTTTTAATTTAAATAATCATATTAGATTACAAAGCCATTTTATACAATAATCTAAATCACCATTCTAAATAACAATAGTTTATTGTGGATAACCTCCATAAAAGATGATGGATATCCTCCAATCACAATGGCTACCCGCCCAATTTTCCCACAGGACTATCCATCCTGAAATTATCTGTTGAAATCATTTTAAAACCAAAAACAAATCTAACTCGAGTGGCTTTGCTAGCATGTCCATGATCATGACGCTATTCAATAGTTTCTACTCTGCGAGTTTGTACAACTTTACCCACACGAGATATTATACTCTTTGTGTCGGCCAATCCACGCTTCCTAAGGCGTGTGACAGAACAAACATCACAAGGCCGTTACAATGTTCTACCTCAAAGTACTTGTGCCCGCTAAGGTTTCGCTTCCATTGGGTGACCAGTCCTCAAAAACCCTCTTGCGCCAGATGGGAAAAGCTGTCTGCACCCGACACCCATACATACAACATAGCACAAATAACTAAGAGGTATTACAAATTATTTAGCGAGTCCTGCCCATACAGACATGTGGTTGTACGATAAGGCATAACAAAATGCGCTCAAAGACCGGTCCTCAATTGACTTGGGCGTCATTCAATTTAAACCACAGGTCTTAATCTTAACGAGACTAAGCCCGTGCATAAACTGCACCCACCATTCATCCTTTTCGCCCAAGTCCAAACCCTTTTTATTTTATTTCTATAAAACCATCTTTACAAATTTTCTATGGTAAAACAATACCATAGTTTTAATTTTCAGCAAATTTTATTGAGTTGGCTAAAATTCTCCCAAAAACATAAATCATGGTCTAAGTATTTGCGAAGCATTTGATTATTAAACATAATAATTTATCTAAGGTGACAAAGGAATGTCAAGGCAACATCCAAAATTTGGCATACAAGGATAATAGGAATAACTAATTATTTAAGCAGAATTTGAAATACTTGAATAAAATTATGCATGCATTTAATAATTTAAAAACTGAATTTAATTAACTTTAAAATAATAGGGGCAAAATGGTCAAAGTATAACTTGCCTTCGTTGCGATCTGGAAAATCTCGTCTTGAGAAGTATCTAATTCCCGGAATCGTCAAAGTCTAAGCGTGAAAATAAGGCAAATCAAATAAAATTCAAATAAAACTCAGAAATACAAAATAAACCAAGACTAAATATAATAATTTTATTTTATTGAGCTAGATAATCAAATTATAAAATTTTAGAAATTTGTTTCACTAAATTTGGAGTTAGGATTCAATTATTATGAATTTTACAAATTTTAACCTAAATTTGATATTTAAAAGAATTCTAAATTCTAAAACAGAACTAAAATGAACTCTAAATTGAATTATTATATTTTATTTAGTTAGATAATAATTTTCTAAAATTTTAGCAACTTGAATCATCTAATTTGGAGTTTTAATGCAAAAGTTATGAATTTTACAATTTTAATCTAAATCATTATTTAAACAATTTCCTGAATTATTTTTCTAAAGAGAATTCTAAATATTGCATGATGACGTCAGCGATGATTTTCGAATTTAAATGAATTTGAATTAATTTTCGGACAAAGGGCCCAGTGACATAGGCTCGGCTCACATGGACCATGTCCACGGAGCCCCAGCCCGAGGGTCTTTGCCGGTGTGGCGGAACGAGGATGGCGTGGCGCCACGCTGCTGCCACGTCGGACCCGAGCTGAGGTGGCACCTCGTTGGCGCCGAGGTGGCGAGCCTCGTCGGCTCGGCGGAGGCGAGTTCGGCAACACCCTCGCCGGCGCTTCTGGCGCCCACGGCGAGGTGCGAATGGGCGATTCGAGAGAGAGGAGCTCACGAGTACAATGCTCACTACCTTAGCGGCGGCGTGGACCGAAACTTCGGCGGCGACGAGGTTTAACGGCGGCGGCGTGGGGCGTCGAGGACGAGGGTGCTCCGGGGTCTTGGGGCAAAATGGGTGCGCGCCGTGATCGCGATGATCTGGCGATGTCGAAGATGAGGACGACGGGGCCGAAGCGGGCGTGACCTCGCCGGAATCGAAGAATTTCTTCGCCGCGTGGGCGTGACAAGCTTGAAATTCAGCGATTAGAGGGAAAAGAGGAGGCGGCGAGGGCTCGGGTCGGCGAGTAGGGCTTCCCGAGGCTCCCTTATATAGGGGTCGGAATGGAGGAGAGGAGGGGATCGGGCACAGCGGCGGCGGCGGCGTTTATGGCATGTAGCCGTTCGAGTGAGATCGTGCACGAAGAAGGGGAAGGGTGAGCGCATCGGGTGCGGCATTGATAAGCGACTTAAACGCGAGTAAACGTGAGTGGAGAGGGAGGATTCGCGGGGTAGTGGAGCTCGGCGCAGCCTTTAATGGCGTGAATGGCGCGCCGCCATGAGGAAGACGGGGGCGGAAAGAAGAAGGGTCACGGTAGTGGATTTCCATCAAGGGTTGAGTCAAACCGGCGTCGTGTGCGTGTGTGGGACCGTCGGATTAAGATCCGACGCGGTAAAGAGGAGGGAGGCGGGATTGAGTGGCGGGCTGGGCTGCACAGCGTGAGTAAATGGGCCGAGCCAGCTTTGCCCAAGTCTGTTTTCGATTTTCTTTTCATTTTCTATTTTAAATATTCCGTTTAATTCATTTCACTTTAGAATATAGCAAAATAATTCCAAAAATTCTAGAAAAATTCTCATAAATTATTAGAGACATTTTATACTTAATAAAATTATTTCCAACTTAAACTTGATAATAGATTTTGTAGTTAAATTTATTTTAGCCTTAACTAACTAAGAAAAAGTTTTAAAAATTTCAGAATTTCCACAAAAATAAATAGTTTTAAATTTTCTCTGAAATTGAAATTTTGGGCTGTTACAAACCTTCCCCTTAAAGGAATCTCGACCCGAGATTGATTTAACCAACAAGAAGATGGGGATACTCGCCTTAAGATCTTCCTCTCGCTCCCGGTGGCTTCACTTTCGGGTGGTGGCTCCACTCGAACTTTATATGATCGGATGATCTTGCTCACAATACGCTCTGCGGCGTCTAAAATCTTGATTGGTTGTTCTACATAAGTGAGGTCTTCTTGTAGATCGATACTCTCTAAAAGAGTCGATCCTCCGCACTCGAAGGCACTTCTTTAGTTGTGACACATGAAAGGCGTTGTGTCTTTGAGACAAGGAGGTTGGCGGTTCAAGCGATAAGCGACTTCACCTCTCTTTGCCAAAATTTTGTAAGGACCCACAAATCTGGGTGCGAGTTTTCCTTTGGTCCGAAACCTTCTTACTCCCTAAGTGGAGTAACTCGAGATAAACAAAATCTCCTATTTCAAATGTCAATTCTCTTCTTCGATTGTCAGCATAACTTTTCTGTCGGGTTTGAGCTACTTTCAGACGTTCTCTTATTGCTTTAACCTTGCTTTCAGCGTCTTTGATCAATTCTGGTCCGAAGAATTGGTGCTCTCCTACTTCATCCCAAAGGAGCGGAGTTCTGCATTTTCTGCCATATAAAGCTTCAAATGGAGACATCTGTAAGCTAGCTTGATAGCTATTGTTGTACGAGAATTCTGCAAAGGGTAGATTCTTGTCCCAACTTTTTCCATAATCTAAGGCACAGGCTCGAAGCATGTCCTCAAGAACTTGGTTGACGCGTTACTCGACCATCCGTCTCGAGGGTGATCTGTTTATCTTGAAGTTGAGTCTGGTTCCTAAAGCTTCATGAAGACTCTTCCAAAATCGGGATGTGAACTGGGAACCTCTATCAGAGACAATCTTCTTGGGTACACCATGTAAACAAACAATCTTGGCCACATATATTTCGGCTAGTTTGCTACTCTGATAGGTGGTCTTGACTGGAATGAAATGGGCCACTTTGGTCAATCGGTCAATTATCACCCAAATGGAGTCACATCCTGTTTGGGTCCTAGGAAGTCCGGTAATGAAATCCATACCAATTTCTTCCCACTTCCATTCAGGAATCGGTAGTGGTTGCAACAAACCAGCGGGTCTTTGGTGCTCTGCCTTAACTCGTTGACATATATCGCAATGTGCGACAAACTCAGCGATTTCTCGCTTCATGCTGACCCACCAATACTTCTCCTTCAGATCCTGGTACATTTTGGTACTTCCGGGATGAATGGAGTAGGGTGATTCATGAGCTTCTTTTAGAATTGACTGTTTTAATTCCTGGCGATTAGGCACACGATGCGATTTCCAAACCATCTTGTTCCTTGCTCATCCTCGAGAGAATCTCGGGCTTTGCCTCTTCTCATATTCTTTTGATTTCTTTGATGTCTTCGTCTTCTAACTGTTTTTCTCTAATCGACTCAAGAGTGGGTTGAACTTCCAAAGCATTGACACATCCTTGGTTGACAATCTCCAGATTTAGATGCTTGATTCTTCATACAATTCTGGCTGATTCTTCTGAACCAGGATGGTATTGCAATACGCCTTTCTACTCAGGGCATCTGCAACTACATTTGCTTTACCCGGATGATAATGAATTCCAAGGTCGTAATCTTTTATCAGCTCTAGCCATCTTCGTTGTGCGAGGTTGAGTTCGATTGAGTAAAATGTATTTCAGACTCTTATGATCCGTGAAAATCTCACAATGTTACCAATAAGATAATGCCGCCAGATTTTTAGAGCATGCACAATTCTCGCTAACTCGAGATCATGAGTCGGATAATTTCCTTCGTGTGGTCTTAACTGACGAGATGCATAAGCCACTACTTTACCTTCTTGCATAAGTACACATCCAAGTCCTTGACGGGATGCATCACGAAGATTTCAAAATCCTTATGAATATCGAGCGAGATAACACCGGTGCGTACACTAATCTCTTCTTCGAGTTCTTGGAAACTCTTTTCACGAGCCTCTGTCTATTCAAACTTTTCTCCTTTTTGAAGTTGAGTCATGGGTCTTGCTATCTTGGAGAACCCTTCAATAAATCTGCGGTAATACCCCGCTAATCCAAGGAAACTTCTCACCTCTGAGACAGACTTGGGTTGTTTCCAATCCATTACGGCTTCAACTTTGACTGGATCTACTGCAACTCCTCCTGCTGACACAATATGTCCAAGGAATGCCACTTGACTTAGCCAAAATTCGCACTTGCTAAATTTGGCATAAAGCTGATTTTCTCTGAGTTTTCCCAAAATTATTCTGAGATGATCCTCGTGTTCTTCTTCATTCTTTGAATAAATGAGAATGTCATCGATGAACACAACCACAAACTTATCCAGGAATTCCATGAACACTTTGTTCATCATATTCATGAAATAAGCGAGGCGTTTGTCAAACCGAACGACATCACTTTGTGAATTCATCTGATCCATATCTGGTTGTGAATGCAGTCTTGGGATATCTTACGTGCGATCTTGATTGGTGATAGCGGATCTCAAGTCAATCTTCGAAAATACACTTGCTCCCTTTAATTGATCAAACAGATCATCGATCCTAGGTAGCGGGTACTTATTCTTGATTGTCACTTCATTAAGTGATCTGTAATCCACACACATTCTCATACTATTGTCTTTTTTCTTGACAAATAATACCGGTGCTCCCCAAGGTGATGAGCTTGGCCGTATATAACCTTTCTGTTTTAGTTCCATTATCTGTTTCTTCATCTCTGCCAACTCATTGGCCGGCATTCTGTAGGGTCGCTTTGAGATTGGGGCGGTCCCTGGGACTAAGTCAATTATAAATACTACGTCCCTGTCGGGTGGCATGCCGGGTAGTTCATCAGGAAAAACATCCGGAAATTCTTGTACCACTGGTATATCTTCAAGCTTTAACTCTTTCAAGCTGGTTAGAACTGATCTTCCTCCGGTACTAGTCTTGGGCTTGAATTCCACTGAGATTCCTTGCTTATTGGTAAGAGCAATAGACCTATTGGCACAATTTATTTGTCCTTGATTCTTGGCTAGCCAATCCATTCCAAGAATCACATCCAAACCTTGAGAATGCAAAACTATCAAATCTGCTAGGAAGGTTACTCCGGATATTTCAAGGGTAAGGTTTGGGCAAAGATAACTAGTTCTCATTTCTGAGCCCGGGGAGTGAATTATCATAGGATTATCTAAAGGAGAGATAGGTAACCCATGTTTTCCCACAAATTTATTGGAAACAAAAGAGTGCGATGCTCCGGAATCAAATAGAACTAATCTTTGGTCTTGAATTGATTGGAAGCGTACCAAGGGCGACATCCGGTCTTTGCTTGAGCTTCCTCTGCAGATAACGTGGTTCACACGTCCTTCAGATCTTTGATCGCCGGCTTTTGATTGCCACCGTGGTGGAACTCTGGTGCTGGCCTAGCAGGTGGTGCACCTTGCAGCTTCTTAGGGCATCTGTTAGCATAATGCCCCGTCTCGTTGCAGTGGAAACAAGTCACTCCAGTTGCTGATGAAATCAGATTCTTCTGCGAGACCGACCTCCAGCTTGAGTTGCTATGGAAGCTCAAGTATTGGGGCGCTCGTTGGTCTTGGAGCTCGAGGGTGGAAGATCAAATCCTCCACGCTGTGGTGGTGAGGCAGTAACGCGAGGCTTGGGTTGTCCTCGACATTGTACTTCGGCGCCATCCTCCGCTTGCGGTTCTCCATCTGCAGATGTTTGGCCTCCTGGCGAAAAGCTTTATTCACTAACTGCTGGAAGTCAGTGTAGTCATTGGAGACCAGCTGAACTGAGATCTCATCGTTTAAACCATCCATGAACCTTTCTCGCCTTTCTTCATCACTAGCCACATCTGTTTGGGGCATAGCGAAACAAGTTGGTTGAATTTGTGCAGTATTCCCCACCGTCTTGGTTGCCTTGTTTGGCGCGTGGAACTCTTTCTTCTTTAGGGTCATTATCCTCAAGGAATATGTGCATGGCGAAAAGCCCGCACAAACTCCTCCCAAGAGATAGTCTGCGCATCAGCATGGGAGATGTTATAGTTATCCCACCATTCTGATGCGGGACCGGTGAGCTGATGAGAGGCAAACAGGACTCTCTCACGATCAGTACATTGAGTGATATCCGGCTTCTTCCGATAGCACGGATCCATCATCGGCATCCATTGGCTCTGTCTTTGCTTTGGAGAAGGTCGGTGGGCGCGATCGCATAAATTCTCGCCATGGTCAATCTTTGTGCGGTGGAGGTGGTGGTGGTGCTTGAGCCGGTCTTTGCTTGGTTGATGTTAATGGATGAGCTAACAGGTCTATCGATGTGTCGATTGGCCATCATCTGCGCCAATCGTGCCCTTCTGGCGTGGAGGAGGTGGTTCTTTGGACGGGGTTTTCTGTAATCTGCGTTTGGATTTCCTTGGCCTTGAGCGCTACCACTGCCGGCGCGTGTGGTAACCATCTGTGGAATCTTCTAAAGACTCAGAATAGAGTATAGAAATAAAGTTCTAAGGAATAATATTTTTAACAGCCCAAGAACTAACAAGCACAAGACAAAAGAACCAAATTTTGCCAAAAATAGTCCTTTTATTATTTTATTTTATTGTTTGATTATGGCTATCACAAGAGACATTGATAGCTCATAATTAGCATCTAACGATCATATGAGATACTGACTAAGGTGTAAGAGGGTATAATCTGCTCATAAGTACTACCCTCTCTGCCTTGTATATAGCCACTCTTCTTCCGCCGCTTTCACCTTTCTTACGCATCTAGCGGTACATTACGAGTATTACGCAGCTTCATCGAGTGTTCCGTAGGCATAATCCATTGCCTTAGACAGTCCACTTGGTGAGTAAGCTCAGAGAGTCCTCATACTCAGCAGGACGAAAGGTGCTATCCAGCCGAGTCGGAATGTGCATGGGGTGGTAGTGAAACTCGGAGTCCTCAAAATAATTGTTGTAAATATGGCGTAGGCGACGTGTTGCCTCTCTGCATCCTGAAGTCCATCAACGAAATTATCACGTCTCACTGGGGCGTCGAAGATGTGGTGGTTTGTGTTTGGTTGAAGGTTGGCGTAGAGGATTACTTCAAGTCTCCAACGCTCTTGGTTCCCCACTTTATACATGTACCCTTGATAAGTTGGTCTCTGGTTGTAACCTAAGTGTTGCATCATCTTCCATAGAAGTGCACCAGTTGTCCCATGAAAATTCCATGGGAAATCCGGGTTGGTTGTTCAGCCATCTACAATTTAGAGAATAAGATAAGTTGATAACCATTTTAAAAAGAAGTGTTGAGAAGACTCTTGAATAGACTCAAAATATGTTTAGTTTTTGAAAAATAAATCCTTAAGAAAATTCTAAAGCCACGACCTACGATCGATATGGCTCGATACCACTTTTGTCGAACTCGGGGCGAAGGATCCCGAATTCTCTGTGTTCATACATTAGTCGGGATAGCTAATGTACACAATCAAACAAAAGTGATAATCAAAACATATCACGCATTTTATTAATATTTATTCAGAGTTTATTACAAAGGGCACGAGGCCAAATAAAGTAAAACACAATGAGCGAGAATAATAGTAGTAGACCCAACGATTAGCCACAGGCAATAAATGCAGAAGCGCACCTAGGCGTCAAGATCCTCACCGTCTTGATAGATATCTTCTCTGAATAAAGATTATTCAGAAGAGTGAGCACTACTACCGTGCTCGCAAGTTACACCAATATGGAATTGATATGCATGCATAAGGTAGACAAAGGATCTTGGCAAGGTTATTTTATGTAAGCGGCGCTTTTAATTTAAATAATCATATTAGATTACAAAGCCATTTTATACAATAATCTAAATCACCATTCTAAATAACAATAGTTTATTGTGGATAACCTCCATAAAAGATGATGGATATCCTCCAATCACAATGGCTACCCGCCTAATTTTCCCACAGACTATCCATCCCGAAATTATCTGTTGAAATCATTTTAAAACCAAAAACAAATCTAACTCGAGTGGCTTTGCTAGCATGTCCATGACCATGACGCGCTATTGAATAGTTTCTACTCTGCAGAGTTTGTACAACTTACCCACACGAGATATTATACTCTTTGTGTCGGCCAATCCACGCTTCCTAAGGCGTGTGTGAGAGCAAACATCACAAGGCCGTTACAATGTTCTACCTCAAAGTACTTGTGCCCGCTAAGGTTTAAGCTTCCATTGGGTGGCCAGTCCTCAAAACCCCTCTTGCGCCAGATGGGAAAACTGTCTGCCGACACCCATACATACAACATAGCACAAATAACTAAGAGGTATTACAAATTATTTAGCTGTGTCCCGCCCATACAGGACATGTGGTTGTACTGATAAGGCATAACAAAATGCGTTCAAAGACCGGTCCTCAATTGACTTGGGCGTCATTCAATTTAAACCACAGGTCTTAATCTTAACAGACTAAGCCCGCATAAACTGCACCCACCATTCATCCTTTTCGCCCAAGTCCAAACCCTTTTGATTTTATTTCTATAAAACCATCTTTACAAATTCTCTATGGTAAAACAATACCATAGTTTTAATTTTCAAAGAAATTTTATTGAGTTGGCTAAAATTCTCCCAAAAACATAAATCATGGTCTAAGTATTTGCGAAGCATTTGATTATTAAACATAATAATTTATCTAAGGTGACAAAGGAATGTCAAGGCAACATCCAAAATTTGGCATACAAGGATAATAGGAATAACTAATTATTTAAACAGGAATTTGAAATACTTGAATAAAATTATGCATGCATTTAATAATTTAAAAACTGAATTTAATTAACTTTAAAATAATAGGGGCAAAATGGTCAAAGTATAACTTGCCTTCGTTGCAGTCTGGAAAATCTACGTCTTGAGAAGTATCTAATTCCCCGGAATCGTCAAAGTCTAAACGTGAAAATAAGGCAAATCAAATAAAATTCAAATAAAACTCAGAAATACAAAATAAACCAAGACTAAATATAATAATTTTATTTTATTGAGCTAGATAATCAAATTATAAAATTTTAGAAATTTGTTTCACTAAATTTGGAGTTAGGATTCAATTATTATGAATTTTACAAATTTTAACCTAAATTTGATATTTAAAAGAATTCTAAATTCTAAAACAGAACTAAAATGAACTCTAAATTGAATTATTATATTTTATTTAGTTAGATAATAATTTTCTAAAATTTTAGCAACTTGAATCATCTAATTTGGAGTTTTAATGCAAAAGTTATGAATTTTACAATTTTTAATCTAAATCTGTTATTTAAACAATTTCCTGAATTATTTTTCTAAAGAGAATTCTAAATATTGCGCATGATGACGTCAGCGATGATTTTCCGGAATTTAAATGAATTTGAATTAATTTTCTGACAGGTGGGGCCCAGGTGACATAGGCTCGGCTCACATGGACCATGTCCACGGAGCCCTAGCCCGGAGGGCTGTGCTGGTGTGGCGGTAACGAGGATGACGTGGCCGCCACGCGGCTGCCACGTCGGACCCGGAGCTGAGGTGGCACCTCGTTGGCGCCGAGGTGGCCAGGCCTCGTCGGCTCGGCGGAGGCGAACTCGGCAACACCCTCGCCCGGCGCTTACGCGCCACGCGAGGGGTGCGAATGGGCGATTCGAGAGGAGGAGCTCACGAGTACAATGCTCACTACCTTAGCGGCGGCGGCGTGGACCGAAACTCGACGGCGACGAGGTTTAACGGCGGCGGCGACGAAGCGCCGAGGACGAGGGTGCTCCGGGGTCTTGGGGCAAAATGGGTGCGCAGCGCCAGATCATGATGATCTGGCGATGTCGAAGATGAGGACGACGGGGCGGCGGGCGTGACCTCGCCGAATCGAAGAATTTCTTCGCGCGGGGCGGCGATTTAAGCTTGAAATTCAGCGATTAGAGGGGAAAAGAGGAGGCGGCGAGGGCTCGGGTCGGAGAGTAGGGCTTCCCGAGGCTCCCTTATATAGGGGTCGGAATGGAGGAGAGGAGGATCGGGCACAGCGTGGCGGCGGCGTTTATGGCATCTGGCCGTTCGGTGAGATCGTGCGAAGAAGAAGGGAAGGGTGGCGCGATCGGTGCGGCATTGATAGGCGACTTAAACGCGAGTAAACGTGAGTGGAGAGGGAGGATTCGCGGGGTAGTGGAGCTCGGCGCAGCCTTTAATGGCGTGAATGGCGCGCAGCGAGGAAGACGGGACGGGAAAGAAGAAGGGTCACGGTCAGTAGGATTTCCATCCAAGGGTTGAGTCAAACCAGCGTGTGGCGTGTGTGGACCGTCGGATTAAGATCCGACGGTAAAAAGAGGAGGAGGCGGATTGAGTGGCGGGCTGGGCTGCACGCCACAGTGAGTAAATGGGCCGAGCCAGTTTGCCCAAGCATCTTTTTTTCGATTTTCTTTTCATTTTCTATTTTAAATATTCCGTTTAATTCATTTCACTTTAGAATATAGCAAAATAATTCCAAAAATTCTAGAAAAATTCTCATAAATTATTAGAGACATTTTATACTTAATAAAATTATTTCCAACTTAAACTTGATAATAGATTTTGTAGTTAAATTTATTTTAGCCTTAACTAACTAAGAAAAAGTTTTAAAAATTTCAGAATTTCCACAAAAATAAATAGTTTTAAATTTTCTCTGAAATTGAAATTTTGGGCTGTTACACCTAGGTTATGGACAAGCTTGGTTATTTCCCGCAAGAATTAGACTACAACCTTTAATTAAAACTTGATGTGGGTGGTATGAATGGGTAATCCATGCTATTGTTGTGGTGACTATTGGGTTAGTCACTTCCAGGATTGTTGTTGTCATCTATCTATTGTTATTATGTTGTTGTCTCGCTGTTATTTGTAAATTAAAAACAGACTGTAAAACTGCTTTGAATCTATTTAATTATTACAAATGAAAAACTTGCTTTATGCTGAAAATGAGCCTAAAGCCTCCTCCACTTAAATAAGCTTGCATGTAGCATATGTATAGGTCTATTACACTACACGTAAGTCTTGCGAGTACATTTTTGTACTCATTTGCTTTGCTTAATTAATTTGTTGCAGAGGAGGTTGATCCCCCAGGGATTCACTTTTGTGAGATGTGCGGTGGAATTGACGACTAGGTTGGCGGCCCGGTTGGTTGCCTTGTGGGCTATAGGCAAACCGTATGGCTTTTGTTTACCGTCATCTTATGGCTTTTGCTTCCGCTGTTTATTTACCTCTCTTAGTTGTTATTTGGCCGGTCGGCCCCTTTTGTAATAACTCTATTATGTATGTCTTTTGTTTAATCTAGTTTGTGCTTTGGTTCTATGTCTTGAATGGAATTGATGCATGATTTTGTAAAGGGGTGTGTATACTGCAATTCTGGGAAGTATACATATCTCGAAGACACGGGTTATTTTGTTTGTGATGCTAAGGTCAATGGTAGACTAAGCATTACAAGCCAAATAAGCCAGGGTCCTCACACTTTTGAGATCTTAACCATCCAGATCCCTCCTCTGTTTGATCCAAGGGTCCAGACCTCTCTGCTGCTTCATCTAACGATCCAGACCTCCTCTTTGTTGGGATCATAAGGCCCGGACCTCTTTAGGTCCAGACCTCCCTAGCGTTTGGACTCACCGCTGGCTCTTGCGGTCGTACCGCTTGAGTTTTGCCTTTCTTGCCTTAGGACCGTTTGATCTGCATCAGATGGCCCAATCTTGTTGGAGCGTTACTTTCTGCGACGTTCCATCCCTCCTATGCCCTCTGATCTGCATCGGATGACTTGGCCTCGTTGGCTCGTTCGCTTGGTCCGAACGGCCCATTTGCCTTGCTCCGTCTGATCAAGATCTGACGGCCCCTATTCCTCCCGCGTATTTTTGTTTCCGCAGACCTCCCCTTGCTCTAGATCTTGACCGTCAGGACCTGCTCCTTGAGGATCTGACCGTCAGGACCTGCCCTTTTGTGAATCTTGTCCTCAGGTCCTCCCCGTTGTTTTGTAGTCTTTTGGACCTCCTGTCCAGAGGACCTCTTTGTAGTCTTTTGGACCTCTTGTCCAGAGGACCCCTTTGTATCTTTTGGACCTCCTGTCCATAGAACCTCCTCCTTGTGTTTAGACCTTTGTGGTCTAGACTCCCCCCCCCTGTGTTTGGACCTCCGTAGTCAAGACCTCCTTGGTTGTCTTAGGACTTCTCGCAGGACCTCCTTTTAGGATCTCCTCGCAGGACCTCCTCCTTGGACCATTCCCTTTGACCACATGTTCACCCTTTTGGTGACTCCCTTGCCCGGGTTCTAAAGTGCATTTGATGTGGGTTGAAGTCACATTAAATCTCATCACTTCCATTGTACCCATTTCTACTTTTTGTCCCTCCTTCTCATAATCTAATCCTTTTTGTACCTTTGGCGGTGTGCCTTTGTACCAATGCTTTGAACCTGGTCACCTCCTGTTGTGGTGCTTCTATACCCCTTTTCCTTTAAATAGAGCACCAAGGGGCGTCCACTTCCTCCCTGTTCGTCATTCTTAGCCTCCTCTCGGTTTTTGTGTGCTACCCAAGCTCCTCTGGTTTGGACCTTCCTGGGTTTGGACCTCCCATTCGCTGGACCTCCCTCTCGGACCTCCCTTCCTTGTGGACCTCCTCTCTTTTGCTTTAAGTAAGTTCTTTTAGATTTCTTGGAGCTCTTTTGTTTATTTGGGTTCTTTTTGTGAACGTGTAGATCTCGGTTGATTGCTGAGGAGCTCGTGGTTCAAGCTACACCAGCCAAAGCTTTTCCCTTCAACAGAGGCAAGTCGTGGACCTTGATCATCTTGATCCCATTTTACAAAAATATTTTGATTTGTTAAAATTGCATGGCTATTTTTATAGAACTGCTTTTGGGCAAGAGCTATTCCCTATTTGACTCTATGCCTCCTTGGACTTGGGTACTTGACATGTTGACATGATCTCCTTTGGACACCTTAGGATGGATATTTAGTTGGTACCTTTTGTTTATGCCAACATGCGACCGATTCCTTATGCTTAGCCTTGCTGTAGAACCGTGGGCCTGGTGAATTATGCCTTATCAATTAATAATCTTAACTAATGAACTATGGAATCTCTGGTTGGTGCCATTGTTAACCGACTATGGTGTAATGCCATAAGTTGTGTTGATTGTGGTGTGAGACCACCTTAAAACTTGTTGTGCCAGGACTGGGTGGTCCAGTGGCCGGGTTGAACCCAAATTGTTTTATGCTTGGGCAAGAAGGCCGGGAGTGAGTAGTGGGTGCTTTGCACTATTGGGGTTGTGGAAGTCTTGCCTAAGCACAATTAAGGACTTAACTTTGTGTCTGTGGATCTGGGTTATCCGTGCAACCACAAGGTCATTTTATGGGGATGGCCTGGGCCGAATAATTAGCAATGAGATGGCTTGGTGCTGTTGTGGTTGAGCAAGTTTTATTACAACGGCGCAAGAGGGGGCACGAATCCGGTGGCTTTGCAACCCATCCGGAAGTGAAACCTTAGCGGGCAGCCCGAGCTAAATCAAAGCTTTGTAAAGGCCTTATCACGCTCTCTAGACTGCTCACCTTCGGAAGTGAGCAAGGGTCTTTCCGGAACCCGTCCCGCTAGAAAGATCGTGGATTGTGGGTAAAGTTGTACACCTCTGCAGAGCGTAAAATCTATTCAATAGCCAAGTCCTTGGTTATGGATATCTCCCAAAGAAGTGGTGCAAGGGTAGCTTTTGTGAAATTGTGTCCTGGCACGTCTGCGAGAGACTGTGGCTTTGCCTCGAAGAGACCTTGGCCGGCTTTAGAGGGGTCATGGTTGGCTCGAGATGAGGTCCAGGGGCTGGTGGGAACTCTGGAGTGGGTGCTCCAGGGTGGTCGTGGTTGAGGTCCTAGTCATGGGTGTGGCCAGACCTCCCACGGTTGGCTTTTGGGAGCTCTGGAGTGGGTGCTCCAGAGTGATTTTGGGAAGTGAGTGGGTGCTCACGACCTCTCTTGAAATCAAATGTATTTATGTACTATTGTTTTTAACTTGTTGCCTTACAATCTATTATGTTATTTACTGTCAAACTTTGCTTTTTGCAACTAACCATACAGCTCTCTTTTGGCAAGCCTTGCATAAGTATTATTGCATACACTCCCCACGGCTTGCTGAGTACATTCAAAAGTACTCATGGCTTTGGCCCTCTGTTTAAATCAGCAGCTCAAGGAAGTTCTAGGGAGCTCAAAGCTCTGTGTTGAAGAGGTCTTTGGAGACCATGCGACTTAGGGACGTCCTCCACTCGATAGCCGGTGGGCTGATCGGTTGGACTCACGCGTTGGTGTTTTCGTTTTCCTACTGCAGGTGCTCTTGTGTTTTAAGCCCTTGCGGCTCTTGTAAGAAGCTTGACTGTTTGGTCTTTAATAATATTTGATAATTTGCCTCTTGTTTTCCTTTAGCTTGTTGTGGTATGGATTTGATTACACCAATGTGTCTCTGCGAGTTAGCGGGGTGATCATGGGACTAACTCAGTGCACAAAGGTCAAGACCTCTGGGAGGTCCTGGCAGACCTCCTCTCGGGATACCCTGGGTGGTACTACTGCTCCCTAGTGTGGTAGTACCAGCGCTCGAACCTGGGTGGTGCTACTGCTCTCTAGTGCGGTGGTACCGACACTCGGACGTGGATGGTACTACCGGTCCTCACCAAACGGTAGTACCACAACAAAAAAAAACCGAGCATTCTGAATATCCCGAGAAGGTCCTCACAGTTAACAGCTATGGAGGTGGCGCGAAGTGAGGGAGCTCTAGGAGTGGTTGGAAGGGGCGGTGCGGTCACAGCGTGACGGAGCGAGGTAGAGCGTTGCGGCCGCATGCACGAAGCAGCTCTGCGCAAGCGCCAGTGCGAGGAGGGAGATGATGCTGACAGCTCGGGCCCACCATGTCAGCGACACGAAATGGTGCACACGTGAGTGTGGCCTAGTGCGATGAGCGGGTTCCGTCAGAGCCGTTCGATCATGAATGGATGGCCCAGATTCAAAGGGAAGTTCGGACTGGTCCGAACAGTTGCGAGATTAGGTCCGTTGAATCTTAATCGGACGGCTCACGTGAGGTGCAATTAGTTGATTTGACCGAGTCAGTTCGTGGCGTCGGACTTCAGCCTGAGGAACAGTATCGGCTGGTTGGGTCTGAGTTGTCTGAGATTTAAAATGTTTCCTCTACTTTGACCAAGGCCTTATAAATAGAAATGAATTTCCTAAAATAAATCAGGGGTGTTCCTAGGAAGTTCTAGTGTCCATAAAAATTATTAAACCATACTATTCATGATATAATTTGTTCAGTTTAAATCCAAACTCGAGATAGGTTATTGGATTGTATTTGAATTTTGTGAGGGTCAAACTATTCCCAAAAATTTGGGAAAAATTATATTAATTCATGATAATTAAAATAGTATTTGAATAAATTATTTCTAGATGATGATCATAAGGTTTTGTTCTTGCTTTTGTTTGGAGTTATAGTTTGAAGTGTAGGTTTAACACTTGTTTGAGATTTTTCAAATGCAATAAAATATGCAATTGCTTAAAAACATGATGCATGCTGATGAGATGCAATCTAATTATCTTTTATTAACTTGGGGATGTGACAAACCTCTCCCTTACAAAAGATCTCGTCCCCGAGATCTGGGTATTTCGGAAGTTGGATTGGAAGATTCTAATAGGAAATACAACATCTGTTATTTTGATTTCCTTCAAAGATAGTGCTAAGATATCTTACAAGATTACAATGGATGGTTATTACATTTTCCTTACCATTGCTTTGTTTAACCTTGCCTTTCTTGATTCGAAGGCACTTTAAGCAGAAGGAAAAAGATCTAGATATTCCTTTCACATATGTTCTTCACGTTCCCAAGTTGCTTCATCTTTAGTGTGATTGCTCCACTAAACTTTGTTGAATTTGATGTTGCGATTTCTCATCTTGCGCTCTGTTTCTTCAAGAATACGAATTGGGTGCTCCCGATAAGAAAGATCGGGTTGCAAGTTGAGTCCTTCCAACTCAGTTGCTTTGGTTGGAAGGCGAAGACACTTCTTTAGTTGTGAAACATGGAACACATCATGCACATTTGAAAGTGATAGTGGCAACTCCAATTGATAGGCCACCAGTCCCAGTTTTGCTAGAATTCGGAATGGTCCGATGTAGCGAGGTGCCAATTTGCCTTTGACTTGGAAGCGATGCATTTCTTTCATCGGAGAGACTTTAAGATAAACATGATCATCCACTTCAAAACTCAACTCATGACGACGACGGTCGGCATATGATTTCTGACGAGATTGAGCCATTCGAAGTCGCTCACGGATGACACGAACTTGCTCTTCGGCATCCTCCACCAAGGTTGGACCATAGAATGGTCTCTCCCTGGTTTTGGACCAGTTCAGGGGTGTCCTACAAGCTCTTCCATACAGCGCCTCGAAGGATGATATTTGTATGCTTGATTGGAAGCTATTGTTGTAGGAGAACTCCACAAACAGTAAACACTTCTCCCAATTCTTGCTATAGGACAGCACCCTTGCTCGGAGAAGGTCTTCTAAAACTTGGTTAACCCTCTCGGTTTGTCTATCCGTTTGCGGGTGATAAGTAGAGCTAAAAGATAGATTGGTCCCCATTGCTTGATGCAAGCATTTCCAGAAATAGGATGTGAACTAAGGACCTCGATTTGAAACTCTCACCTTTGGCACACCGTGGAGACAGAAGACCTTGGAAAGGTAAAGCTCTGCTAACTTGTCCCCGCGGTAGGTGGTCTTGACAAGAATGAAATGGGCAACCTTTGTCAGACGATCAACAATCATCCATATAGAATCGGACCCAGGTTGAGTCCTCGGAAGTCCAGTAATGAAGTCCATACTGACTTCTACCCACTTCCACTTGGGAATAGTGTGAGGACCCCGGCTTATTTAGCTTGTAATGCTTAGTCACCCATTGACCCTAGCATCACAAACAAAATAACACGTATCTTCGAGATATGTATACTTCCCAGAAATGCAGTATACACACTCCTTTACAAAATCATGCATCAATTCCATTCAAGACATAGAACCAAAGCACGAACTAGATTAAATAAAAGACATACATAATATAGAGTTACTACAAAAGGGGCCGACCGGCCAAATACAACTAAGGAAGATAAACAACAGCGGAAGCAAAGGCCATAAGATGGCGATAAACAAAAGAAGGCCACATGGTTTGCCTTTAGCCCACAAGGTAACCGACCGGGCCGCCTAGCTAGTCATCCCAACCGCAGCACATCTCACAAAAGTAAAGCCCTTGGGGCTCTACCTCCTCTGCAACAAAGTTATTAAGCAAAGCAAATGAGTACAAAAATATACTTGCAAGACTGACGTGTAGAGTAACAGACCTATACATATGCTACATGCAAGCTATTTAAGTGGAAGGCTTTAGGCTCATTTTAGCATAAAGCAAGTTTTCATTTGCAATAATTAAATAGATTCAAAGCAGTTTTGCAATTCATTTTTAATTTGCAAATAACAACGAGACAACAACATAATAACAATAGGTAGAAGACAACAACAATCACGAAGTGACTAACCCAATAGTCACCACAACAATAGCATGAATTACCCATTCATACCACCCATGTCAAGTTTTAATTAAAGGTTGTAGTCTAATTCTTGCGGGAAATAACCAAGCGTGTCCATAACCTAGGACGAGGCTATTCGAATAGATTTAACCCTGCAGGGATGTACCAATGTACCCACACGCCAGACCGCCTTTTCGCCATATGATTAAGCACACTTCCTTTGGTATGCCGGCACGGCTAAGTC
Source organism: Phyllostachys edulis (assembly GCA_036346405.1). Classification (NCBI taxonomy): domain Eukaryota; kingdom Viridiplantae; phylum Streptophyta; class Magnoliopsida; order Poales; family Poaceae; genus Phyllostachys; species Phyllostachys edulis. Next base: position 65,926 of record JAYEVD010000885.1, on the reverse strand, counting down.
CTACGAGACCTTTCCAATGGATGATGCTAATTAAGAGCCGCGACAACCCAAAGGGTAGGATACACCGCCCACCTAAGCAATCATGGTGCTCCCAATCCCTATAAAAATATTTTAACCACCATCGACTCATAATTAACATCCCCCAAAGTACTTAGCTAAGAGAGGTCCCATATCCCCCTCGTGTGGTTAGCACGCAAAGTTGCTTGGATCAATGGCGCAAGTAATTCGGTCCTTGGGGACTTAGGCACCATTCCACAAACCATGAGATCACACCAAACATCCATTGTGCCCAAGTCAAATAGTTTTCATTTTCAGTTTTGTTTTGACTTTACAAATTAACAAAGCACAAGTGCGGGACATAATGGAATAATAATTAGATTTGTGTGATCAAGGTCATCGACATAATGTCGACAACCGCCCATTTCTACCGTTATCTAAGCATTGCTAAGCATTATCAACGCAAACTACTAAGTGGTGAGAGCTCATCCAACGAACTCTAACCACAGCAAGATATTCCTAGGCATAGTAGTAGAGATTGAACATTTACCTACAGAGTATGCATCTATAGGATCAACTAATCGATATCATTTAACAACAAAATAGCAATGCATACATACAAGTTAAACAAAGTATTAGACTTTGAAAATACTAGGATTAAACATTATCAAACTGCTTGCCTTACTGGGGCTGTTCACTGTGCTGCAAGGGATCACTCACGGGATCAACGCACTGCCGGCACCCTAACTAAAAAGCGAAAAAGAACCGATAAGAACGAAGAAAACCAACAGGACTCTACAGAAAACTTGCTCAAAATTCTCTGAAATTTTTACAGCAGCAAGAGCATGATTTTTAAAGAATTTAGCAATAATAACCAATTTATTTGGATTCTCAATGCAAAAGATATGGCCAAAACAATTCTGCTCAGCCTAGAAAATGCTAGAAAATTCAAATCGGTTACTGTTCATCCGAATTAAATTCCCTAGCACAATTTTTCAAAGAGGTGTTGCACCTGGGATTTTTATGGTAAATCAAGCACCTCATGAGATGAATAACACAATTGAGTTCACCTCATTTGGAGCTATGATGCATGCTTTATGATTTTTCAAAGACATGCAAAAGAGCACAAGAAACATGCACCCACAATTCTTTTGAAAATAGTGACATGCCTAAATCCTATTCTACCATTTAGTGCACTAACAGAGGAAGCCAACAAATTTGGATTCACTCAAAAATGATCTATAGAGAATTACTTATGCATTTTACAAGATAAATGCAACATTTAGAGCAACATTTAAAGTTAGTTTTGAAAATAATTTACTAAACCATTTTCTGGAGCCGAACTAAACTTACAACCATTTTTAGATTAAAGTTTAGTTCAAACCAGAGCTACCAAAATTTGAATCAACTCAAATGGAGCTAAAATGAATTAGTTATGCGTTTTCAAAGTTTATTACCTTTTCAATTCACAAATAAATCCATCGGGAATTTCTAAAACCCAAAACGACGTGGGAGAACCTGGGCCTTTGATTCTCAATCGGATGGCCCAAGACCTCGGTGAAAATGCGCATGCGCCCTCGCGAGATTGATGAACGTGGGCCGTGGATCCTGGATCCAACGGCTCACATCCTGCGGCATCGCGCGCGACGCGTTTGGTCTCGCGCGCGCGAACGGGTGCGGAGGTCATGGCCGTTGATCGTGAGATGGATGGCCCGAGACCAACGCACACAGCGCACGCGCGAATCCACGGGCAATCAGAGCCCCAAATCTAAACACGGACGGCTCTAGGAGGTCGCTACAGTTGTCGGTTTCGTCCGACAATGAAACCGACAACAAAGACCTCCTCACCGCCGGCGCCTTTGGCACAGCGGTGCGAGAGGGTGCCATGTACGGGTGCGCAATAGCAGTGCGCACCCACTGGTACCACCCACACCTGCGGTGGTGGACCAGAGCGCCGGCGAGCCGGAGAGGGGCGGCCCGATAGCACACGGCCAGAGGCAAAAATGGAAGGAAAGCTCTGCAACATCGATACAAGCGGGTGCCCAGCTCTAAGGGATTACCAGGAGGTACCTGAAGGTCACGGAGGAGCCGAGGAGGACAGGGGAGAGGAGGACCGGTGATGGTGAAGAAGGGGGTGCTCCACGGCCGAAAAGGGGAGATCTCCAAATTAGGCCGCCTCTACAAATGTCCAAACCAATTAGGTTAGGGGTTTTGACCACAGAGGGGAGATGCTCAAATTGAAGCAAAGAGAGGGAGAGGATAGCCACTGGGGCACTGCCTTCACCGAGAGCTCCAAGGTGCATCAATGGCGGCCAAAGGAGATCTGTGGAGAAGGGAGCTCAGCCAAGCACAGTGGGTGCAAGCCGGAGCTCAATGGTGTGTGAAGGAAGCCAAGGGGGAACAAGGGGGAGGTCTTATAGCCCGGGGAGCAGAGGTCATGAGCTAGCGTTAAGCTCCATGGTGAGCTTAGCCCATGGCTCGGTCCATGGCTCACCAGGACGTGGAGGTGATGGGGGCAGGTCTGAGCAAGACCTAGGAGGCGGAAAGCTAACCAGCATTTAATGCTGGTAGCAAAAGAGCTGTTGGGTGAAGTGACAGGGCACTGCCCTCCTCCTCTGCCATGGCGCATCTTGCTGCCTTGAGGAAGGAGAAGAACAGAGCTCACCTCCACCATTGGATAAGATCATGGGAGGTCATGACCCTTAGATCCGCAGCAGTGCGATCTGGAAAGGAAGCGGGAGGTCGCGACCATAGGATCCTCATCACACAAAGGCGCAAAGAAAGGGGAGGTCACAGTAGTGGGATCTCCATCGCACGATTCTTGAAAAAGAAAGGGGGAGGTCGCGCGCGGTAAGGGGTTAGGAGGTCGCGGCCGTTGGATTTGCATCCAATGGCGCGAAACCGATGGGGGAGGTCTTAATTGATGCGCGCGACATAGACAAGGGATGAGAGGTCATGGCCTTTAGATTTACATCCAATGGCACACAATGATGAGGGGAGGTCGTGGCCATTGGATTTTAATCCAGAGGCACACAACATTAAGGGGAGGTCGTGGGCTTTGCGCACGACACAAAGGAGGTCGTGGCCGCTGGATTTTAATCCAGAAGCGCACAACAGAGGAGGAGGTCAGGACCGTTGGATTTACATCCAAAGGCGCTGAACAGAGGAGGGAGGTCCTGGCCATTGCACATGGCGCAAGGGGGGGTCGTGGCGGTTGGATTTTGATCCAACGACAACGAACAGAGGTAAGAGGTCATGGCTGTTGGATCTTGATCCAACGGTGACGAACTGAGGTGCGAGAGGTCAGGGCGGTTAGGCACGATCTGAAAAGGGAGGGAGGTCTGCCACGAGATCTTCATCGGCGATGAGAGGTGAGGGAGGTCGTGGCCGTTGATTTGGATCCAACGAAGCACGACCTCATGGGAGGACTGTGCGCTTGATAAAGAGGGAGGTCGTGGGCATTGGATGCGGATCCAACGGACACGACCTCGCGAGGGGAGGAGCCGGCCGAGCCGGGAAGTGGAGGTGCAAGCGGAGGTCGTGGCGGTTGGATTTGGATCCAACGACTCACGACCTCAGCGTGGAATGGGGCCGGGCTACGGTTGGTTCGGCGGAGGTCGTGGCTGTTGGATTTGGATCCAACGGCGCACGACCTCGTGAGGGAGGAGGACTCACGGTGAGTTGGGGAAGTGGGTTGGGTTCGACCCACTTGGAAAGTGGCTCGGACCCAAGGAATAGTGCCAGATTTGAATTTAAATTGAAGGCTGAGGTTGGAGGAATTTTTAGAGGTAGCAAACTAACTCCAAAAATTCCAAAATTTTAACTGGAGCTTCCTCACTCCAGGATTAAGCTTACATAAAGTTTCCAGAGGTTTTTGTGAACTGTATTTTTCTCCAAAAATTCATCAAGGCTGTTCTAGGGTTTGACTTACCTCCAAAATTTATCAATTAATTTCTAAAAATTATGAAATTTTCCAGAGGGGTCACACAGCATCTCTAGAACCTAGGAAAAATATTTCCAAGGGTTGGCACAAGATTAGTGACAAAGTGGAATAAAGGTTTGACTTTAGTCAACAGGAGGTTTAGGTTTTTGAACTCCACAACTCTTGACAAGAATTATGGCAATGTTCAAGAGTTTCAAGATGTGAGAAAAATTTTTAATTTCTACACATTTTCTTACATTTGAAACACACACCCTTTTAATACATTTGGGATGTTACAAATAGGCAAAGGTTGGAGAGTACCGCTGGTTTCAAATGCTCACCTTGACTCTCGGGCATACATCGCACTTTTCGGTAACATATTGTGCAATTTGTCGCTTCATTTGACTCCACCACACCTCTTCTTTAGGTCTTGGTACATCTTGGTACTCCCGGGTGGATGGAGAACTTAGAGTTGTGAACTTCTTTGAGAATTAATTCTCTCAAGTTGCGATCAAACGGCACCACCAAACAGATCTCCGAACCATAGGGTGCCTTGCACATCTTCGTGAAGTATTTGGCCTTGCCTTACTTCATTTCTTCCCGGTTTGTGCCACTTCCATGTTAGTCTTCTGAGCCTCTTTAATCTGGTCCTCAAGCGTAAAATTCACACTAAGGGCAGCAAGAGAACCTTCTTCAATCATCTCTAGGTGCAGACGTTGCATTGCAACATACAAGCCTTCGAAAAGTGGAGTTACCGACAAATAGTTGCATCGTGATTTTCTGCTCAATGCGTCGGCTAGCACATTAGCTTTCCCTGGATGATAATGGAGTCCCAATCATAATCTTTGATTAACTCGAGCCATCTTCTTTCCCTCAAGTTCAGATCGGCTTGGGTGAAAATATATTTGAGACTCTTGTCACCGGTGTAGATCTCGCAACGATTAGCGATGAGGTAATGTCGCCAAATCTTCAGAGCATGAATGACAACTGCAAGCTCCAAGTCATGTGTGGGGTAATTGACTTCATGAGGCCTTAATTGCCTTGATGCATATGCCACAACTTGGCCCTCTTGTATGAGCACACAGCCAAGCCCATGACGAGATGCATCGCAGTATATGTCGAAGCTCTTGTGGATATCTGGTAGGATGAGTAGCGGAGCTTTGGTCAGACAATCTTTTAAGATCTAAAAGCTTTGCTCGCACTCCACTGACCATTTGAACTTCTTTTCTTCCTTTAGAAGTTGGGTCATCGGCCTCGCAATTTTTGAGAAATTCTGGATGAATCTGCGGTAATATCCCACAAATCCGAGAAAACTACGAATGTCGGTGATGCTCTTGGGTTGTTTCCAATTAAGGACATCTTGCACTTTGCTTGGATCAACAGTGATACCACCCTTGAATAGAATATGACCCAAGAAACTAACTTCATGAAGCCATAACTCACATTTGCTGAATTTGGCATATAACTAATGCTGACGAAGCTTTTCCAACACAAGCCGCAAGTGCCGCTCGTGTTCTTCATCAGACTTGGAGTAAATGAGGATGTCATCGATGAACACAATGACAAATTGATCCAAATTCTCCATGAAAACCGAATTCATGAGGTTCATGAAGTAAGCTGGAGCATTGGTCAAGCCGAAGGACAAAACAGTATATTCATACAACCCATAACGAGTAGAGAATGCCGTCTTCGGGATGTCTTCAGCTCTGACCTTGATCTGATGACAGCCCAACCGTAAGTCAATCTTTGTGAGAGCCTGGGGTATTTAACTTGTAATACTTAACCATCCATTGGTCCAAGCATTACAAACCAAATATCCGCCCTCGATGTATTGTATACCTCCCAGAGCGATATACACACACCGCTCACAAAATAATATCAATATCAATTCCATACAACAATAGATCATTACGAAGTCACAAAAGGTTACAATAAAGTCATAACATCTCTAGTTTCATACATACGGTGACCGCCAAATAGCATAAATAAAAGTACTAAGAGTGCAGCGGAAACATAGCCATAAGATGGCACCAAAGAAAAAAACCGACCGGTATGCCCTTACCCACAAGGCAACCTGACCGAAACTCCAAGCTAGTCGTCATTCCGAATGAAGTCGGCCTCGCAATAGTTGACCCCTTGGGGATCAACCTCCTCTGAAATTGCAGCAAGCGGGTTGAGTACAATTGTACTCACAAGTCTTACAAGCAAAATAATATTTAGATGCATTCATGTATCAAAGGAAGGCTGCTACACTAGGCAATTTTCAGCATAAAGCAACATTTAATTTAAAGTACAAGTAATAGATTGAAATGGCAAGTAAACAAACATTTTTAATAACTTTAAATAACAACGGATAAACATAATTAGACAACATCTAAACAACATAAGGTGGCTGCCCCGCAGCTCACAAACATAGCATGAGACCATTCTCAATACCACCCGAACAAGTTTTTACATTAAAATTCCAAAATGTTGAGTCTAACTCCTGCAAATCCAATCCCAAGCGTGTCCATAACCTAGGATGAGGCTATTCGAATAGTTTATACCCTGCAGGGGTGTACCAATGTACCCACACGCCAGACCGCCTCTTTTGCCACCGGATAAAGCACACTTCCGTAGGTATGCCGGCAAGGCTAAGTCCTATGAGACGTTTCCGATATTGTGTATTAACTACGAGTCGCCCATATGGGAATGGAAACCCCCATACATTGTGACGGAGTCATCGGCAGAGAGCGAACTTACCGATGCTCCTCGGGGTAGGGAACTTGTACTTAATACCAAAACCCATCCTGCCACGCCCAACACACACATCTAGCATGGCAAGCATCATTTGAAAAAAAAAAATTTTGCATCATATTTGATCCTAGTTTTTGATAAGTTAGTGCAATGATAATTGCTTGCATGCTATTTTTGCTATGTCGCTATTTTTGTGATGTGTAGTTAGTTATCTTCTATACATTGGGGTTATCCTTGAATTATTCCAATACCAACATGCTTAAGTTAGGTTGTGTAAAATATATTGTACGAGATTCCTTAGACATGCAAGTCTAGATACGGTAGACTGATTGTCGGGAATAACCCGACAATTAGGGGAGACACAAACTTGCTTATCTTCTTTTTATCCCAGGTCTTTGTATCTACTTTATGAGTTAAACTTTGTCATTTTAAAATAGTTTTGGGGTCTGGACAAGTGGTTGCTAGTGAGGGTGCCTTCGTGCACGAGATCGAGTATGTGGTTGGCTTGTTCGGACCAACAAGGACCGAACTTTGGTAACGTCGTTAATTCTAGTAAAACTCGTGCTTCCACACGCGGGTTGGGAGCCGCTTGGTCAAGTAGGGGCAAGGTTTTGATTGGGTTAGGCCTCAGGTGGTGTGAGGATATTTGTGTTTGATCATTTGTTTGTAGGAGCCGATGCAATTTTCTATAGTGTGCATGGGAGCACCATTTTTCTTTATTTACATTGTATTGGTATATCCAACATAACTTGCGAGCCCGCTTAGCAAGCTTTATCAGTCGTTTGTACTAAGTTAGGGGTTCATCTCGCAAGGGGGGCCTGGCTCAATACCACTTTCTTGCCAAAAAATACCGAATCTCGATTTCCCCGGCTGGCATACCTAACGAAGTGTGTTATTATTCGGAGGCATCCAGAGGCTTACGGGCTAATCAAGTCATGTGGGTAAAGTAGTACACCTCTACAGAGATAAATCTATTCGAATAGCCGTGTTCGTAGTTATGGACAATCGCTTGAGTTCAGGAGTTACTATTGTTAGACTTTGAATTAAAATATGTGGGTACAACTTGGTATTCAACATGAACGGATGTTCGTGCAAGTTTATGTATCAAAGTGGGCTGCCACCTTGGTTTTTGTTTGATTCATTTGTTTATCAATGTATTACTTTATCACATGAGTTACTTCTACTTCAAATCTATTTTTAAAATGGCCATTGATAAACTAGTATGTGTAGGTTAGAAATTGTTGCATTTTTCGCAAAATTAAAGCCACTAATGCTATCCTTTGAATGTCGATTATGCATATGTAAGACTTGCGAGTACAATTTTGTACTTAACCTGGCTGCAACGATTCAGGTGAAGAAGACTTCGAGCCTGATGAGCTCGTTAGTGTCGATTTAGGTGACAATGACGAATAGTGCTATTATTTAACCCCCAGTCGGTTGCCGATGGGTTTTGGGCATACCTTTCTGGACTTTTGGTTTAATTACTTTGTTTCCGCTGCTACTTATCGTCTTATTTGAATTTGTCTGGTCAGCCATTATGTAATAGTTGTAGACTTAACTATATCGATGTATGTCTTTTGGATTATCTATGTATGATTGTTGTATGACTTTGTATGACGTTGAATGAGAGTATGGGCGTGTTGGTCACTGATCTTGGCAGTCAACATGATCTCATACTTGCTGTAATGAATTCCATTTTAACTCACTAAGTGTAGTCTTGGACTATTTAGAGAACCGACCATCATGCAATGCTCGGAGAGGAGCAGCACGCATGATCGTTGGGGCTCTAGTTCGAAAGGCCTCTCACTTAGATGGAGTTAAGTTGAAATTCATTTACTTGAGGCCCGGAGTTATTCCCATAAGATCGAAAGTCCTCGGCCTTACAGAATAACCGGAGATCCTCACAGATGAGCCTTAAGAAGACCATTGTTTCTAAGGTAGTGTTTTTTTTTACATAAGTACACTTTGTTGCATAAAGATTAGAAAGTATTTATCACAGATAAATTATGACTTGAGCTCACCTGCAAACCTTCGCACCCATTGATCCATTGTTTGGGATAACCATGAGCTCCCTCAGTACTTTGTGGGGATCATATCTATATAAGTATAACTGAAGGCGCAACCTTCACGCATACGAAAGTGTTAGTTTTGTGCCCTTTTTTCCATTGACAACTTGTGTGCAGTCACTAAAAATTACCCAAAACATAGTGTATAGAAATCACAAGAAACCTCCTTATTTCCAGATGTCAGTCCTGATTCATCACTGAAATGGGGTGTTTTGAGATGGTGGCCACCCGGATGCTTCACAGTAGATGCTAGTGGTCTTGGGCATAAAGCCTGAACAGATTCCAATTGGCTTTTGCTTAATGAAAGGCAAAGGCAAAGCAGAGTGGGTGAGTGCTCATTGGACATTATCAAAAGAACGATTGTTGTCGTCTCCTCCCTGCATGTTTGGCCTATGACACTTGAGACCTTTTAGATCCTAGCTAGCTCTTTTCAGCGTTCTCTATGTGTCTGTATAGCATGTTCCTTCTGCAGTTAAAGATCTATAGTCCTAGCTAGCTATGGATATGATATTGTGCTAGTTCTTGTCCATGGTTCTTTGGCGTCATTCGGTGGTTGTTGCAAGCTTAGTTAAACTGGTCTATGCTAAAATACATAATAGCAAACTACCAATCTAGCTTATCTATGGTTCCAAATACATACACAAGTAGAGTCTCCAACAACAGAACTTTTTTATATTAATTAACCCATTTTTTAATTTACTTTTATTGTTAACCTCTCGTAAACTTTATTTCTAATTCTGACCCTTTTGATCACGCCACCATCCGTGGCGTGACAAAACAACATTGTCACGGCATAGGATAAGTCCAAATAAATAGCACTTTTGTTACACCATTAGTGGTGGCGTGACAGATACGGTGCTAAGCGTGACAATGTTATTTTATCAAGCCACGGGTGATGGTGTGATCAAAATGGTCATAATTAGTAATAAAGTTTATGAGGGTTAACAATAAAAATAAATTAAAAAGGGTTAATTAATTAAAAATTCCTAACAACGAGGTTGTTTGAAGGAATATATTTCAATTGATTCTCAAATAAAGCTAATTTTGTTACATATACGCAAGGAGGCTGTGAATTGTATGTTTGGAAAGCTAGCTTCCCTGGAAGAAGAGGTTTGCCACTTTAATTAATCACAGAATATAGCATTAGCTCTCAACAAGTATGGGGTATGGCCCTCTTCACACAGACAAGTATTAAAATAAGTCTTATTATACATGAACAATCAGAGAGAATCAAGAGCGAAGTCCAGCCAGGGTTCACAAAACCTGTTTGTGATTTTTACCGGGGTTCTGGTTTGTGATTTTTACCGGGGTGGCGGTAGGTACGAAAATCGGAAAATTTTGGCCAATTCAAATCAAAATTTGAAAATAGTGTGGTTTTGAGGGTTTGAGAACCCAAGACCTCCTTCTTATAGGCTGAAAAGCTTACCACCAGGTTGCATGCACACATGTACTTAGATATGGTTTCAAATTTTTTTTATATTGGTTAAAATTCATCCAAAACCGATTTTTTTTTGCCGGTTTGAATTTCTACCGGGTGGCCGTAGGACCGTAACACCGATTTTCAGCCTATTTTCGCCGATTTTTGAACCGTGAGTCCAGCCAATCATATTAGGGCATCTCTAATAGTGTATTTATTGTCGTCTCTTAGCTATACCACGCCAACAAAATCCTACGAGAGAAGAGAGAGGAGAAGAGAGAGCACGATCGTCTCTTCCTCAAGAGACGGTTGTGCACGTGAAACAAGACATGATACATTAATGTACACTAGTTGACATGTAGGACCGCTTTCAAAAAAATTATAAAATACAAATGTTGGAGAGTGCTAAAGACTATCTATTGGAGATGTTGTCTTTAAAGATAATGGAGCATATGTTAGAGACAAGATTATCTCTAACCATTGGAGATGCCCTTAGGTAACATCATCAGATTAAAGTAGGCTGCAAATCTATTGCTTATATCGAAAATGGTTCGCTGCCCAGGGGTAGCTGCACACCGCCTCTTGACCGTCAGATCTATCTCTTGGGGTCTATACCAAACATGCTTACAGACAAAAAAAAAACAAAGCAGTATTAGGATTAGAGGAACGTAGTTATCGGGCATGTCAGGATCATGAGGGCGCTCGCCGGATTGTTTATTGCAAAGTGGTATGAAGAGATTCCTTTCTGCGACAGCGGGACAGTGGCAGAGAATTGATTCGCTGGATTGCTTATATCCTCAAAGTTGAGTTCATGGCTACAGATTGCTGCTATATATTCTACATTAGGGGGAAAAGAGTGTTGTATCATCAGATATTATATTTCTTTGTTAATCATAACAACCGCATTAGTGCCTGTTTCATAACAGATGCGCAGCTGCACGAATTAATCCATCCACGAATTCCTCCAGGATTCTTCATAGTTGGAGTATCTAGTTTAGTGGAGCATCTTATGGAACAATATAACACAAGAAAAAGGGCATTCTACTTTCTTTCTTTCTTTCTCTCTTTCTTTCATAACTATGAGATCAACGATTGGAGCTAGCTCTTTCTAAAAAATCATCTTGCCTCACCTAAAAAAATACTCAATCAATCCATTATTTATCTGTGAATTAGATCAATTTTCTTCTGTCATTTACACATGTTATTTTACTTTTTCCTGTTTGGATAAAGTCATCGAAGCGTTATATATATGAGTTTTCAAAACGCAACGAAAATGCATCAAATGCACATGTACTGAGACTAGTCAATTTCAATGTATAAAACGCATGCGCTATATTGATCTTCTATATGCCGTCCATAATCATTATAGGGTAGTTTCTCTTCCTCATTTTGTCAGCTCGATATGTTTTCTGAACTATGGATGAATCACAAGCACAATAAAAGTACTACAAATCTATACCTATCCTAGTCTAATCTCACTGTAATAGACAAAATAAAAGACTTGCCAATATGCTAGTGGCACAATGTACAGCAATGTGACCAAGCACTTGTTGATGTCTGCCATAGTCCACTGAATTTTCTCGTCTTTTTGTTATGCATAGTGCACGTACAAGACATGACAGCAAGTACTAGTGATTGGCTACATGTCGCCGGCCAAAGCGTGCGAATTCAACTGCCTTTTGTTAGGATGCAAAGGCAGAGAGCAAACCATCCAGGACCACTGCCTTTGGTTCTGAATCTTGGAACACCAAAAGTAGCCAATGCAGAGCTTGTTAAGTTGCAAGGTCAGTTAGTAGAAAGGAGAAATAATGCCCGGCTATGCATGGCGATGATCCGATCCCTAGTGATACATGGTCTGCATAGGATATGGTTTCTGGTTAGGGAGTCTTGCTGGTCCGACAAATGTGGACAGCATGATTTTCTTCTCTTTCCTTTTAGGAAAAAAAAGATATGGTCTTGTTTCCCTTTGATTGAGAAATGCAGCCATTGAGCAGGATGTTTTCCATTGATTGTGATCTCTTCTATGCTTAGAACTTCATGTGTCTCCTCTTTATTTCGAGTGAGATGGAGAAATGAAGCTCTTCAACTGGTCTGATAATGTCCAACACTAACCATAGTAACAGCCTAACTTGGTAATCATGCCTACCTTTACCTTTCTTATTCTCAACATATAACATTCCAATTTTCAGGGCTTTTTGAAAAATTTTAAAATAAAATAACCATTTGATTTTATTAAGTTGCTAAAGCTTAACTTGAAATTTTAGAGAATAAAAACAATTTAAATGACTACACCAAACTTTAATTAATTCAAATTTTGATTTATTTGGGTTTTCGGTATTTAAAGTCAAAAAGATTATTTAAAGTAATTTCTTGAATTTTCTGTAATTTAAAAAGGGTTTTCCTTTTTGTCCCGAAATTTAAAAATAATTTGTTTCCAAAATTAATAGCCAAGGTTAAGTTGTAAATAATTTTATTAAGTTCAAATTGATTCAAGGAATTTTTGTGTATTTTTCTAGAATTTTTTGACTTTATTTACTTTTTTCTAAAAGCCTTTTTGCTTTTCTGGTATTTATTTAAATAAAAAATCTATTTAAAATCCCATTCTCTCTCCGGGCCGAATCTCTTCGGCCCGTTTTCTTTCCCCGCCGCCGGCCCATTCCCTACCCACTCCCACACAAAGACCTACTCGCGCCTCTCCTGCCTCGCCCACGACAGTGGCCTCGCCTCACACCTCTCCCTCTCCCCTGGTCATCTTCCCCGTGACGCCCATGCTGCCCGTACACTCGCCAGACCACTGCTGCCGAAAAAGTCTTCGTCCCCGGAGCGATTTCCTCCCTCTTTTCCCTCACCAGCATGCACATTAATTGCTTTGACTTCTGCCACGCTCAATCCCCTGTTTTTCTCCTCCCCACCTGCCCCCCTCCTCTCCCTCGCCTGCTCCAAGCCCATGCCACCTGAAGCTCCGCCCATGCCGCGCCCGAGTGATCGCCCCTCCCGCTCATTCCCCCTCCCCTTTAAAGGCACACCCCGTGCACCCCTCGCCTGTTGGAAATATGCCCTAGAGGCAATCATAGAGATGATTACATTTCATTATGTTCATGACATTGGATAATGTGTTATCTTGTTCCTAGAATAATATTGTTAATATTTATTATCAAGTATGTGACTTGGTTGTGAAACTCTATATTTCTGCAATAATTATTCTTATACGATCCCTGGTCGTAAACATATGAGGACACATATGAATAGACTAGCATATGTATTGGTTGATGACTATGTTTCACGAGTCATAGATATGGAGATATCAAACCAATAATATGGACACATGTTAGAGAACATGATGTTGGATAAGACCCACCTTGAGGCACTATTGAGATTGTTATGAATCTATGTGTCATTAGTTGGTCTCAAGCAATGATGATGTATAATCCTTAGACCTGAGATCAAGCATGGTTTCCTACATGTGTAAGAGCACGCTTAGGTTGCCAAACGCTACACCATAACCGGGTAGTTATAAAGGTAGCTTTGGGTATACTCAAACATGGAGAGGAATGTGACTGGTCGGATATGGATTTGCCCTCCTAACATAACAGAGAGATGTCTCGGCCCTCGTTGATCGGATAAAGAAAGTGCATGGCCATGCCACTAGTAGTCAAGAGTTCGACCACGTAAAGTTATCTCGATACTCGACGAGAAAGTATTGAACAGTCCATGGATGACACAACATCTCACCCGGAGTTCAACCAGATATCGTGAGGCAAAGGGAGAATACATGAGAACATTAGTTCGACCACTACCATCGGGTCGTCGTATGGAGATACAAGCAAGTCGAGATCGGTCGAACGTAATCACAGAGTGGTCGAAACCAAGTCGTAAGGAGTTACGAGTTGGTCGTGATCAAATACGAATCGGTCAGATAGAGATAGGACCTGGTCGTAAGTGATGAGGACCTGGTCGATATCATATTGCATTAAGGTTCGTCCGATATAATTTGTGTGTTTTCGAATCGATATGTTCTCGCTAGGAGCACGCATTTACTCGTGATCGAAACGGTTTCGAATCACAACCGAACTACACATGAACCTCTGTGGTCACACACTTAACGGGTTGGAACAAACCAATACAAATACGATTCGTAAACGTGTCCGGATAGGATCCGTCACGAGCTCTATATAAGGAGGTGCATGAGGCTATTGGGACAGATGCGTGAAACACCACCGAAACCCTAGCCGCCATCTCCTTGAGAGCTCCACCGCGCGACTTGGTGCCGCACACCGGCGCTCGCTTGTTCCTTCCTGGACGTGTGGATACCGAGAGGCGCTACTACGATTGTTGCGCTTGAGGACGATCCGCGATCTTCACAAGGAACCGCAGACGTTGCTGGAGGAGACGATCGACTCGTGAGGACATTGGACGATCGACTACGACCACTACATCGATGCGCTCTTCGTTGGACCTGGCTGCTCCAACCCTTCTTTCGCTGTTCTGCGCGTCTGATGGTAACGATCTATGATCATCTACTTGCATGGCTTCCTGGTTTGCGTGGTAGAAATTTTTGTTTGTAGCTATCGTAGCCTACCCGTGAACCAACAGTGGTATCAGAGCCATCCTGCGTAGTTTTTGATCTGGATCGATCGCATATACTTGATATGTGGTAGTAGTAGATTGGATCTATTACTGGTCGGTTTTGGTAACCTAGATCGGTTCATATAGATGGAACGACCTAGACCCTGGTCGATAAGATCGATCGGTTTCTCGGTGGTAATAGATGGGTATACGAGGAGGTACAAGTTAAGAGCACCAGATGATTCACTTGACTTGTTTTTCGACTACCTTGCATAACACTCCTACCGGTCGGAATTCAGCCATCGGAGTATGTCGCGTTATGTGCTCGTATCAAGGCAGTAATCAGATTGGCTCGGAATAGGGTTAATATGATTAATCTGATGATTTCCAAGGCTCGGATACGTGAATAAGATTCATGTTTCGGAAAAGGTTTTCGAGAGCGCTGCCCCTTCGAACCCCGCCCGCTAACCGACTAGCGGGACCGCCGTGCTGGGTATTCGTACCGCGCTATAGGTAGTGTGTGCTCATGTCGTCCGTTAGAATTGGATTCTGTGCATAACTTGTTTTTGCAGGGATTGATGTGAATAGTATGACCCATACTGTTTCATGTATGAGATGCATGTATGCTTGTAATTTTCATGACCTGCGTGTCATATTAATTGCAGCCCAAGGCTGTCTATAATTGTATAACGGCCTGCGTGTTGACTTGTGATGCTTCTTTACTCCTTGTGTTTCATTACTAGTGCTATTAGAAATAATGGCTTAGTGAGAGTGCTTGGAGGAGTCCACCACTTGAAGACATGGTGAACAGGATGCATGGCGATGGAGATTACCATGAAGAAGGGTCATGCTATATCACAATGCAATTTGATTGTCTGTGAATGCCTTTACATTTCTGTTCATTTATTTCTATACATGTTATTTTGCTTTAATTGCTTTTAACATGATAGAAGTAAAATTCCCTCACTTAATATTAAGTTAAATTGATGCCCTCCCAAATATGCCGCACCATCAAAAGTCATGTATTTTTAATGGTAGGTCTTGCCAAAGCAGAGTGCCATTAACTCTCCTTGACTAGATGGGTTTGTGTCAGACACTTACGCGCTGGCATTGGTTCAACTTAACAAGGTTATCATAACAGTTGTGGACCTTGGGGCATAAAGGTTGGGTGCCGAAGCATAGAGATGCTGCCCAACAACAAGAGTCATATAGTAGATATGATTAGCAAAGGTTGCTTACCATTTTCACTAGTCTTCTAGCAGTGAAGCCAAAGCTCACTAGTTGATTAAATGATTATGGATCTTGAATCATTAAATGTCATAAGAGGGATATGGTGTTTAGTGGGAGTATCTTTATTAAATTGTTTAATAGAAGTTACTTTAATGAACATATGTCTTAGATTTGCATATATTTTTGTTGTAGATCATGGCACCAACTGCTGTACCTACATCCAGCTTTTGCTTTTACGCTCGATACTTGAAAAGGAAAAACTTAATGGAACAAATTTTATGGATTGGTCCCAACCCGAGAATTGTTCTCAAGCAAGATAAAAGGAACATGTTCTAGAAGAACCAATTCCGTAAGTGCCTACGTAAAATGCCGCTTGCTTGCTATTAAAACCGCCTATAAAAGGCATGTGATGAGTCCCTTGATGTTAGCTGTCTCATGCTTGCCGCTATGAACTCGCACCTTCGAAGCGCTTTGAGAACATAGAGGCCTCACGATATGATCGTGGCGCCAAAGGCATGTTTGAGACACAAGCAAGAACCGAGAGATTTGAGATCTCAAAGAACTTGTTTGGATGTAAGCTAGCCGAGGGTGGTTCGGTGAGCCCTCATGTAATCAAAATGGTTGGTTACACACGAGCTTGGAAAAACTTGGTTTTCCACTTAGCCAAGAATTGGCTACAGATTTGATTCTTGCTTCGCTTCTCGAAAGCTATGGCCGCCTCATTTTGAACTTCCATATGAACGGCTTAGACAAGAATCTCACCGAATCGCATATGATGCTTAAGACAATGAGAGGGTAGCATTAAGAAATGCAACAATCATGTGATGATGGTGCAAAAGAGTACAAGCTTCAAGAAGAAGGCTAAGACTTGGGTCAAGAAAAGGGCAAGGCTAAAGTTTCGATGAGATCCAAACCGACAAACCTAAACCCAAGACCAAGTCCGCCCGACTCAAGAGAATGAATGCTTTTACTGCAAAGAACTAGGCCACTGGAAGAGGAACTGCAAGAAATACCTGGCTGATCAGAAAAGGAATGGTGGGACTAAAACTTCCACTACAGGTATTAATGTTATAGACATTTTTCTTGCTGACTCTTCTGTTAACTCATGGGTATTTGATACTGGATCGGTTGCTCATATTTGCAATTCGATGCAGAGTCTAACAAGAAGTAGGATGATTGCAAGGGGCGAGATGGATCTTCGCGTCGGGAATAAAGCAAAGGTTGCTGCATTAGCCGTCGGGACTATGCCACTACTATTGCCTTCAGGATTTATTATGGAATTGAATAATTGTTATTACGTTCCAGCCATTAGTAGAAACATTATCTTTGCCTCATGTTTGATGGCAAAGGGTTATAAGTTCATTATAGAGAACAATGGTTGTTCTATATTTTTGAATAAAGTGTTTTATGGCTATGCACCTATTTTGAATGGGTTGTTTATTTTAAATCTTGATGATGCATCGACTATAATATTAATGCTAAAAGGCTTCGCCTAATGAAATAAATTCTACTTTTATTTGGCATTGTCGTTTGGGTCACATAAGTGAGAACGCATGAAAAAGCTCCATAATGATGGAACTCTAAACTCATTTGATTTGGAATCATTTGAAACATGCGAGTCTTGCTCGGTGGTAAGATGACCAAGACACCTTTCACTGGTCGAGTGAAAGGGCGCACGACCAGTTGGAACTCGTACATACCGATGTATGTGGACCAATAAGCACGACATACCAGAGGTGGTTTTCAAGATTTCATTACTTTGACCGATGACTATAGTAGATATGGTTATATCTACTTAATGAGGCACAAGTCGGAATCCTTTGAAAAGTTCAAGGAGTTCCAGAATGAAGTGCAGAATCAACTTGGCAAGACAATCAAATCTTTACGATCTGATCGTGGAGGTGAGTTTTTGAGCAATGAGTTTGGTAATCATTTGAAACAATGTGGAATTGTTCCACACTTACACCACCCTACTCCACAATGGAATGGGGTGTCCGAGCGCGAATCGACCTTGTTGGACATGGTTCGATCAATGATGAGCCAATCGGATCTGCCATTATATTTTTGGGGTTATGCTCTAGAAACCGCCGCTTTCATTTTAAATAAGGTACCATCTAAATCATTAGATAAGACACCATATGAGATGTGGACCGGAAAAGTCCTAGTTTGTCTTTTCTAAGGATTTGGGGATGTGATGTCTATGTTAAACGCTTGACGCCCGATAAGCTCACACCCAAATCGATAAATGCTTTTTATAGGATATCCTAGGAAACCAAAGGATATTATTTCTACAACCGAAGAGGACAAAGTTTTTGTTGTCTAAATGGTGTCTTTTGGAGAAAGAGTTTCTTTCAAAAGGAGTCGATGGGAGAAAGGTGCAACTCAAGAAATTCGGAAACATCTGAAAGTGTTTCAACTCCTATTGAACCTCTACCGATGAACAAATTGTTGTTGAACACAGAGATAAGGCACTAGCCCCACGAGATCTAAAAGGCGCGTCAATTGCCTACAAGGTATGGGCATGACGATTATTATTGAATAATGGTGAGCCTAAGACTTATGAGGAAGCGATGATGGACCCAGACTCGAGAAATGGCTTGGAGCCAGAAATCCAAATAGATTCCATGAGAGAAAATCAGGTTTGGAACACAGTCGATCCACTTGATGGTGTCAAAACCATTGAGTGCAAATGGATCTATAAGAAAAAGATTGATATGGATGGAAATGTTCACATTCATAAGGCTCGACTAGTCGCAAAAGGTTTTCGACAAGTGTAACATCCCAAATGTATAATCAGGGTTATTCAAGTATAATTATACGTGTAGAAATTAAAACTTTTTCTCACAACTTGAAAACCCTTACAATCTCATGTAATTCTTGTCCAAGAGTTGTGTAAACCAAGAACACAAAGCTCTTGTTGACCAAAAGTCAAATTCATTTTCCAATTCTCTCAAATCTTGTGCCAAACAATTGGAAAGTATCTTCCTTGGTCCTAAAACTGAGGTGGGACCCTCTGAAAAATATCACAAGTTGTAAAACTAGTTTGATAATTTTTGGAGGTAAAATGAATCATTGAACAACCTTAATGAAATTCCTGAGAAAAATGCATTGCATAATAACCTCTAGAAAATTTATGTAAGGTTAATCATGTTGTCAGCTAGCTCCAGTTAAAATCTTATGAATTTTGGAGTTCATTTGCTATCTCAAACAATTTTGCAAAGTCTTAGTGTTAGAAAATTAAATTTAAAACAGAGCCTTGTTCCTTGGCCGAGCCAGTACTCAAACCTGGTCCACCCAACCCCATCGACCTCCTTTCCCACCTTGATGAGGTCGTGAGTCGTTGGATCCAATCCAACCGCCACGACCTCCCCTCAACCAAGGCCCCAGACCTCCCCATTCGAGGTCCTCTTGACCTCGTGGACCTCCTCGGGTCAACGTGGGCGTCGACCTCCCCACCTCCCGCGTTACTCGGCCGTAAGACCCTCTTTGATTTAGTTGAGGTCGAGCCGTTGGATTTACATCCAACAGCCCACGACCTCCTCCTCAAACGCTCTCGCTTAAGACCTCCCGCCTCATCAGTCATAGCCACCGGATCAAAGATCCACGGCCACGACCTCCCCGTGTGTTAAACCTCAAAGGACCTCCTCGTCTTTGTAAGCCATCGCAATGAGGTCATCCCACCTATGTGAGGTCTTGGCCCTTGGATTCAAGATCCGCGCCTCGACCTCCCTCACTGTTAAACTAAGCAAGTCCACATCCCACCTCACGTGAGGTCACACCATTGGATCAAAATCCATGGTCACGACCTCCTCCTCCCAATCTAACTGCCGACCTCCTTTGTACTCACTTGAGGTCGTGGCCGCTGGATTTACATCCAAAGGCCACGACCTCCTCTCAAAAATATTACAGAAGGTCCTCCCGCTTTGATGAGGTCCATGCCCTTGGATTTGCATCCAAAGGCCATGACCTCCCCTCGCCTCTTATGTTCGCGCAAGTTAAGTCCCAATCGAGGTCCGCACTGCTGGATGGAGATCCAACGCTTTGGACCTCCCCGTCCATTTCTCACGTGCGTTTTCACGTTAAGGAGATCGGAGGGCCACGACCTCCTCGCCCTTGATCGTGTGGCTGGGACCTCCTCCCAGCCACTTAAAACTTAACGGTTCAAAATAGGATCCGATGGTTAGGACCTCTCCCAGGTCTTATCCAACGCCATAAAGTCCTCCCCGTTCTTCTCCTTCCTCTGGCGGGCAAACTCGAAAGCAAAAATTAATGCGTGTCTGACCTTGGGGTACACTTCATCACTCTTTCTTGACCGCATTTAATGCAGTCGACTTTTAGCCTCTCAGTCAAGCCCGAGCCCGCCTCTTGTCGCCCCATGTCTTGTCCACCTCATGGACGGCCCGTGGGCTAAGCTCACCATGGAGCTTAGCCCCACTCATCACCTTCAATCAGGTTATAAAGTACCCTTGGAAGCCTCCCTTGGCTTCCTTTGCACAATTGACCTCACCTTGCACTTTGTGCGTGGTGAGCTCCTCCTCCACTAACACTCACTCACCTCACTAGTGGTCGCCATTGTTGATGTCCTTGGAGCTTCTCGGTAGCTCAAGGGTTCCATGGCTCCTCTTCCACCCTCGCTCATTTTGTGCTCCCCAAACCTCTGAAGTTAACCCTAACTTAGTTTGTTTGGGCGCTTTTGAGAGAGGACAAAGTCGGGCTTGAAGTCGAGCTTTGGCCGTGGAGCCCCTGTCTTCCCCAACTCCGCCACCACCTCCACGACCTCCCGGCACCTTAGGACCACCGTAAACCCTGTTAGTCCTTTAGATGTTGGCACCCGATGAATGATCTCATGGAGCTTTTCTTGGCACAAGCTTGATTGTCGCATGAGCTCGTTTTTGCATTTTCAGACAGGCCGTGTTGGGGACGTATTGGTCCTCTCGCCTCGCCGGCGTTCAAGGCCGCCATTGCCGCTGAGAGGAGGTTCGCGCGCATGGTTATTGCGAACCCAACGGTACCATTGGATCTCGCCGGCGAGCTCTACATCGCCGCGAGATCACTTCTTCACGCCGGGATTTTGTCGGATGTCCCGGCGTGTCATTGTCGTTTTAGGACATAAATTCGCCGCTTTAAATGCCCAATCATAGCATTCATTGGCGCCTTAACCGCCATTAACCTCGCCCCTTTGCGCGCATTAAAACCCTCGCGGACCTCCTCGTGGTCCTGCCGCATTAATGCCCTGTCCAAACATGTGCGTCGCTGAAGCTGCGGATGTCGGCACCTCCTCCGAGGAGATCTGAGCGCCCAAGACCTCCTTGGCGCAATCTTAGCCGTCCTGACCTCCTCGGAGGTGCAGGACGTTGAGGACCTCCTCTGGGACCTCCTCGAGGTCATCTCCCGCTGAGGACCTCCCTTTAGATCTGGTCCGCTCCGACCTCCTTCCTGTTGTGGTCCGTTGGATCTCCCATCTACGGCCACGACCTACCCTCACCTCGCAAGATGTGGCGTGGTTAGGAGGTCCAGACCTCTGGACCTCCCATGTGCGTGTGTGTTGTTCTCTTGGGAGGTCTGAGCCGTTAGATCTGTGATCTGTGGCTCACGACCTCCCATGTCTTTGTGAGTGTTGAAATGCCAAGAAAGTCTTAATAATAAATGTAATAAGGTATAAACTTTAAAATTTCATATCTTTTTCTTCTTAAATCCAAATGAGGTCATTCAAGTTGTGTTAGCTCTATCTTGAACTTGACTTTAATCTAAAAATGATTATAAGTTGAGTTCAGCTCCAGAGCACAGTTAGCCACTAGATTTTAAAACTCCCTTGTAAATATACATTCAAATTAATGCTTAGCTTGTAAAATTCATAACTACTGCTCTGTAGGTTGTTTTTGAGTGAGACCAACTTTGTTGGTTTCCTCTATTAATGAACTCACTAAGAAAATTAGTTTTGAGCATGTTGCTGTTAGAAAATGAGGACTTGTGCATTATAATTTTGTTCAAGTTCTTGTTTTTGAAAAATTATAGAAAGTGCATAATAGCTCCAAATGAGATGAACTCAATTGTGTTATTCATCTCATGAGGTGCTGGTTTTGCAGTAAAAATTTCAGCCTCACCACTGTTCTAGAAAATGTTGCCTCATAATTAAATTAGTGAATAGTGCAGTTTGGTATTTTCAGGGGCTGAGCAGAATTGTTTTGCTCATAACTTTTGCATTAAGAATCCAAATCCATTGGTTCTTGTTGCTAAATTCCTAAAAATCACCCTCTTACTGCTGTAGAAATTTCAGAGAATTTGGAGTTCGTTTGCTGTGCTGTCTTTGTTGTCTTTCGTCGTTCTTATCGGTTCTTTATCGCTTTTCCGTTAGGTTTCGACATTTGTGGTGATCCCGCAAAGCGACCCTCCGCAACAAAGTGACCAGCAGCAAGGCAAGCAGTTTGACCATTTCCATCATGTCCCATTACTTTAAAGCTTACTACTTTGTTTTACTTCTATGTATGCATGCTACTTTGTGTTAAATGTCGCTAGCTTTCCTATAGTTGCATAATCTGTAGGAATTGTTATCCTCTACTACCAATGAGCCTAGGTTATTCGCTGTGGTTTGAGCTCGTTGGATGAGCTCTTATCACTTAGTAGTTGCGCTTAAAACTGCTTAGACATGCTTAGCTATCGGTAGTAATGGGCGATCATCGACATAGTCGATGGTCTTGATCACACAAGTATAATTATTCCTCCTATATGTCCAGCACTTGTGCTTTGATTAATTTGTAAAATCAAAACTGAAAATAAAATGTCGATTTAGACTTGGGCATATTGGATGGATGGTGCGGTTCTTGGAATGTGGTGGTATGCCCGGGTCCCTAAGGACCGAGTACTTGGGTCACTAAGCCAAGCGCTTTTATGCTAACCACACGAGGGGATATGGGACCTCTTGACTAAGTACTTTGGGAGGTGTTAATTATGAGCTGGTTGGTGGGTATGTTTTAATAAAATCTGTGTGTGTGGTGTTGGGAGGGAGCATTGGCGCACCGGTTAGGGCTGTCTAATGTGTCTTGTCCCGTGGGTTGCGGCTCGTAATTAGCATCGCCCATTGGAAATGTCTCGTAGGACTTAGCGTGCGGCACACCAAAGGTCGTGTGCCTAAAGGAAAGGCGGTCCGACGTGTGGGTACATTGGTACACCCTATGCAGGATAAAACTATTCAATAGCCTCGCCCTAGGTTATGGACATGCTTGGTAAGGTCGCTCAAGACTAGTCTCAACCTTTTAATTAAAACTTGATGGGTTGGTATGAACGGGAGTTCATGTTATTGTTGTGGTGACTAAGGGTTAGTCACTTCCGTGTTTGTTCTTATTGTTGTTACTATGTTATTATCTCGTTGTTACTTCAACATTTAAAAATGCTTTGCCAAATTGCCTTCAATCTATTATGTTATTGCAAATAAATGTCGCTTTATGCTAAAATGAGTCCAAAGCCTCATCCACTTAAATAAAGCTTGCATGTAGCTATTTATAGTTCTGTTATCTCACACGTAAGTCTTGCGGAGTACTTTATGTACTCATCTCCGTGGTTGTGGCAATTTTTTTGTGGCTTTTGTTGCAGAGGAAGAAGGAGAGCTCCAAGAGCCTCTCTTTTGTGCTACGTGTTGCGCTTTCTTGACGACTAGCTTGGCGGTCGGTCGAGATGCCTAGGGTTAAGGCACACCGATTGGCTTTGTGTTATAGCCATCTTTATGGCACTTTTGCTTCATTGTTATCTTTTTATTTGTTGCTATTTGGCCTAAGGGCCTCTCTTTTGTAATAGCTATTCCATTTTAATATTAACTTCTGGTTTGTTGCTTATGTACTATGTGTTGTATGGAATTGATATACTCTTTTGTTGTGAGGTATGTATACTGCATTCTGGGGAGTATACATTTCTCGAGACCGGTTTATTTGGTTGATAATACTAGGTCAATTGGATGACTAAGTATTATGAGCCTAATAAATGTCTGGGTCTCACAAAAGTTGGTATCGAGCCGTTATGATGACCGTAGTAACACGAGCTTGGTCGTCTTTAAGATATTTTGGAAAACCTATTTTCAAAGTATAAACGAGATTTGAAAGCTTAAGAAAATTCTCAGATTTTATTCCTCATCTACCTTAGCTTTCTTCTCATCTCACTCTAATTTGAGTTTTGAAAGTTGTTTTCCTCTCTTCTCTTCTACAAAATAGTCATTATCGATTAATTGGGTTTTGGGTAACATATGAGAGTTCTAAATTGATGTCTTGGCTACCTTCTTGGTGAAGAATAGAAGTATTTGAAGGCTTAAACTCAAATCTGAAAATTCTGGACAGCAAGCAAGCATTTTAGGGCAGCAATGCTTAAGCTAGTAAATGAGGTAGAAAATGAGAGGCTAATCAACTAAAACTTGTGGGAATAAAAGGGTAAGATGTGATACTAGTTAGCTAAGTATCTAACACTTATTTCGCTGCCTTAACCTTGCTCTCTAATAGTTTTAGATCTCATCTTACAATCTGATTTGTAATCTTCCCGATCAATTACTCGCTCATTCAATACGGGTTAGTTGAGTTGAGAAGTTGAACCTTGCTTTTGGTGTTTCTTGGCTGTTTGTAGAGTCTTTTAGAAGCTTTTAAAGTTTAATTACTCGTTGTTTTGGCTTTCGCTTAGGGTGATCTTCATTCCCTAGTCGATCGCTTTTGTTTTCTTTAAGGCTTAGTTTTTTGGGTCTAGTTGCTAACCAAAATTTCTTGTAACAGATGGCCGGACGACTCAGAAGTGCTAAGGCCAAGGCCATCGGTGGTCGGACGAGGAGCTTCCTCCTCCTCCACCATGGCCGAGGTTCTTCTTCGATAGAGCGCAACCGCGGATGACCGGAGAGTTCTATCGACGCCATCGCTCAACACCACCTCACTTTCCGGAGCTTCGTGATCTGGGCGAGGAATGCCCATCACCGCGTGGAGGACTCGCGGAGTTTCTTCGTACTCAGCTCCCCACCTTTTCCCTGGCGAGGACCCTTTGGATGCGGACGATTGGCCGTCTTGTGGAGCGAAGCCAGATAGCGCAGCGTGCGAGAGCACGAGAAGGCGCTGTTCGATCGCACCACTTTGAGGGTGCGGCTTTGTCTGGTGGGAGAGCTATCTCGCCATGCAGCCCGTAGACCACACCGCCTCTTGGGAGGAGTTTCAGATCGCCTTCCGTCGGGCTCACATCCTGCCGGCTTGATGGAGATCAAGAAGCGGGAGTTTCTTCGCGCTCAAGCAAGTGCATAGCTCACCATGGAGTATGTGTACGAGTTCAACCATCGGCTCGTTATGCTCCGAGGATGTGGCCACCGATATGGCCAAGGTGCCAAGTTCAGCGTGGCTTGTCCGAGGAGTCAAGGACAAGCTATCCATTGCCGACTTTCACGATTTTCAGACCTTGGTCGACAAGGCCATCGTCGTGAGCATGCGGCTCGGGAGCTTATGGATTCCTCGCATAGCGCAAGTGGGAGACCTATAAGACTTCGTGCCCATGCTTCCGCCCTCGTTTGGGCAATCTCGAGGTACCACTCTCATTCTTGGCGCCCGAGGTCACCTGCCTCGTTCCTCGCCCTTCGCAGCCGTGTCCCACCACGCACTGCGAAGTCAGCAGAGCGGCCCCATAACCCGGCCGCGGGGTCACATGTTTCTCATGCAACGAAGGGGCATTATGCGAACCAATGCCCTAAGAAGACAGAGCAGCCCTCGCCCTAATGGAGGACGCGGGTCAGGAGGTGGTGCATCTCAGGACCAGAAGATCGTCCCGGCTACCCAAGGCGTGGGTAGTGGTCGCGTCAACGCCATCACCGCAGAGGAGGCTCAGGAGGCACCCGACGTCGTGCTAGGTACACTTTCTGTTAACTCTCATCCCGCTACTATTTTGTTTGATTCAGGAGCATCTCATTCCTTTGTTTCTGAGTCTTTTGCTACTGTTGGAGAGCTTCTTTCCTCTCCATTGTCAGTCCCGCTACTCATTCGCTCTCCTAGTTCGGAGTTGAGAGCTGAATCCGAGTGTAGAGATGTCCCTATCGAGATCGAAGGCGTAGGTTTCTTAGCAAACCTTATCCTTCTCCATTCAATGAGTCTTGATGTGATTCTTGGCATGGATTGGTTGTCCCAAACATGGGGCAAATCGATTGCGCCAGAAGCTCATCTCTATCTAGTCCCTCCGTGGCGAGTTCGCTTTTCACCGGTCGCTAGATCCGCATCTCTTCGCTTGAAGCGAAGCCCGCTCTAGATATTAGCGAAGTCCCAACAGTTTGTGACTTTGTTGATGTCTTTCCCGCGATCTTCCGGATGCCGCCTGCTCGAGACCTCGAGTTTGTCATCGAGTTGGCTCCGTATCGCCCTATCTCAAAGAGGCCTTACCGGATGCCACCGAACGAGTTGGTAGAATTGAAGAAGCAGTTAAGTGAGCTGCAAGAGAAGGGTTTCATCCGCCCTAGCTCATCTCCGTGGGGTTGTCCAGCAATCTTCGTAAAGAAGAAGGACGGTACTTTACGCATGTGCGTTGATTACCGCCCACTTAATGAAGTGACGGTAAAGAACAAGTATCCGTTGCCCCGCATTGACGATCTCTTTGATCAATTAACTGGAGCTCGAGTTTTCTCCAAGATTGATCTGAGAGTGGGATATCATCAGGTTCGTATTCGGCCTGAGGATATTCCAAAGACAGCATTCTCTACTCGCTATGGCTTGTATGAGTATACTGTCATGTCATTGGGCTTAACCAATGCTCCTGCCTTGTTCATGAATCTCATGAATTCGGTATTCATGGAGTATTTGGATAAGTTTGTCGTGGTCTTCATCGATGATATTCTTATCTATTCCAAGGACGATGAGGAACATGATCAGCATCTGGAGGCTTGTGTTAGGCAAGTTACGTGAGCACCAGCTGACGCGAAGTTCAGCAAGTGTGCATTCTGGTTGAAGGAAGTGGCTTTCTTAGGCCATATTCTTTCAAAGGAGGCGAGCTGCTGATCCTAGCAAGGTCACCGATGTTCTTTCATGGAGTCACCTTCTTCGTCACCGATGTGCGGAGTTTTCTTGGTTTAGCGGGATATTATCGCCGCTTTATCGAGAACTTCTCCAAGATCGCGAAGCCGATGACGGAGTTGCTCAAGAAGGACAAGAAGTTCTTGTGGTCCGCTGAGTGTGAGGAAAGTTTCCAAATACTCAAGAAGCGTTTGATCACCGCTCTGTTCTTGTTCTTCCCGATATCCATCGGCTTCGATATCTTTTGCGATGCTTCGCGTCGAGGCCTCGGTTGTGTCCTTATGCAAGAAGGCAAGGTAGTGGCCTATGCATCAAGACAATTGAGACCTCATGAACTCAACTACCCTACTCATGATTTGGAGTTGGTCTGCTGTGATTCATGCACTTAAGATTTGGCGACATTACCTAATCGGTGTCGCTGTGAAGTGTAGTCGGATCACAAAAGCCTCAAGTACTTGTTCACCCAACCCGACCTGAACCTCGTGCAAAGGAGATGGTTGGAATTGATCAAGGACTATGATATGGGTATTCACTACCATCCGGCAAGGCTAATGTCGATGCTGCGATGCGCTTTAGTCGCAAAGCGCATTGTAATGCCTTAGTGCTCAAGGAGCATTCGCCCTCTCTTCTCGAAGCATTCCAAATGTCTCAACTTGGAGATAGTTGAGCATGGATTTCTCGCTGCCATGGTTGTGCAACCAACCTTGGTGGATCGGATCAAGTCCGCTCGTGATGGATTTGGGAGTGAGCCACATTAAGGCAAATGTCAAGGCCGAACGCCAAGTGCTTTTCTCGAGGATGAGCATGGTGTTGTGAGGTTCGACAGCGCCTTGTGGTTCCAAAGGACATGGAGTTGCGGAATTTGATCCTCCGCTGGCCCATGATTCGCCTTTATCCATTCATCCCGGGGCCACAAAGATGTATCAAGATCTCCGCCTGAGATTTTGGTGGACCCGAATGAAGAGGGAAATCGCGAAGTTCGTTGCCGAGTGCGACGTGTGTCGCCGTGTCAAGGCCGAGCATCAGCGTCCTGCTGGACTGCTTCAGCCTTTGCCAATTCCTGAGTGGAAGTGGGATTCGATCGGAATGGATTTCATCACCGGTCTACCCACATCCCCGAAGAAGAATGATGCCATTTGGGTCGTCATCGATCGATTGACTAAGGTGGCACATTTTCTTCCCGTCAAGACTGACCTTCGGGTAGGTCTTTTGGCGGAGCTCTACATCGCCCGCATCGTGAGTTTGCACGGTGTGCCGAAGACGATCGTGTCGGATCGTGGATCCCTTTTCACGTCTCGCTTTTGGCATAGCTTGCAAGAGGCTATGGGCACTCATCTTGCTTTTAGCACGGCATTCCACCCTCAAACCGATGGTCAGACCGAGAGGGTCAACCAGGTTTTGGAGGATATGCTTCGTGCTTGTGTCCTTTCCTATGGGAAGCATTGGGAGAAATGCTTGCCATTCGCCGAGTTTTCTTATAACAACAACTTTCAAAGCGCCTCGGCATGGCACCTTTTGAGGCCTTATACGGAGAAAGTGTAGGACCCGTTGAACTGGTCGAGACCGGTGAGAGACCTCTCTTTGGCCTGACTCAATCAATGAGGCCGAGCGCCAAGTCCAAATTTTATTCGTGGCGTTATGCACAGCTCAATCCAGCAAAAGAGCTATGCGGATCGCCGTCGACGTGAGTTACGTTTTGAGCCTAATGACTTTGTTTATCTCAAAGTCTCTCCTTTGAAGGGCCATCAACGTTTCGGCGTCAAGGGCAAGTTGGCTCCTCGATATGTCGGTCCCTACCGCGTTATCGAGAGAAGGGAGCTGTTGCCTATAAGTTGGAGTTGCCAGCTGCACTTGAGGGGGTACATGATGTTTTTCATGTGTCCCAGCTTAAGAAGTGCCTCTGTGTTCCAACCGAGGAAGCTTCGTTGGAAACTCTCGATGTCCAACCCGATTTGACCTATCGCGAGCACCCTGTTCGCGTGCTCGATAAGTCTGAACGAAGGACAAGGAATAAGACCATCAAGTTCCTTAAAGTTCAGTGGTCAAACCATTCTGAGGATGAGGCTACTTGGGAAAGAGAAGATCGTCTGCGTGCGGACTATCCATCCTTCTTTCTGAGTGAGCCAAATCTCGGACGAGATTTACGTTAGGGGAGATTTTGTAACATCCCAAATGTATAATCAGGGTTATTCAAGTATAATTATATGTGTAGAAATTAAAACTTTTTCTCACAACTTGAAAACCCTTACAATCTCATGTAATTCTTGTCCAAGAGTTGTGTAAACCAAGAACACAAAGCTCTTGTTGACCAAAAGTCAAATTCATTTTCCAATTCTCTCAAATCTTGTGCCAAACAATTGGAAAGTATCTTCCTTGGTCCTAAAACTGAGGTGGGACCCCTCTGAAAAATATCACAAGTTGTAAAACTAGTTTGATAATTTTTGGAGGTAAAATGAATCATTGAACAACCTTAATGAAATTCCTGAGAAAAATGCATTGCATAATAACCTCTGGAAAATTTATGTAAGGTTAATCATGTTGTCAGCTAGCTCCAGTTAAAATCTTATGAATTTTGGAGTTCATTTGCTATCTCAAACAATTTTGCAAAGTCTTAGCTGTTAGAAAATTAAATTTAAAAGCAGAGACCTTTGTTCCTTGGGCCGAGCCGTACTCAAACTGGTCCAAATTTCAACCCCATCTGACCTCCTTTCCCACCTTGATGAGGTCGTAGCCGTTGGATCCAATCCAACCGCCACGACCTCCCCCTCAACCAAGGCCCCCAGGACCTCCCCATTCGAGGTCCTCTTGACCTCGTGGACCTCCTCGGGTCAACGTGGGCGTCAGACCTCCCCACCTCCCCGCGTTACCTGGCCGTAAGACCCCTCTTTGCATTTAGTTGAGGTCGTAGCCGTTGGATTTACATCCAACAGCCACGACCTCCTCCTCAAACGTTCTCAGTTAAGACCTCCCGCCTCATCAGTCATAGCCATTTGGATCAAAGATCCACGGCCACGACCTCCCCATGTGTTAAACCTCAAAGGACCTCCTCGTCTTGTAAGCCATCGCAATGAGGTCATCCCACCTATGTGAGGTCTTGGCCCTTGGATTCAAGATCCGCGCCTGACCTCCCTCACTGTTAAACTAAGCAAGTCCACATCCCACCTCGTGAGGTCACGACCATTGGATCAAAATCCATGGTCACGACCTCCTCCTCCCAATCTAACTGCCGACCTCCTTTGTACTCACTTGAGGTCGTGGCCGTTGGATTTACATCCAAAGGCCACGACCTCCTCTGAAAAATATTACAGCAAGGTCCTCCCGCTTTGATGAGGTCCATGCCCTTGGATTTGCATCCAAAGGCCATGACCTCCCCTCGATCTCTTATGTTCGCGCAGATTAAGTCCCAACCGGAGGTCCGCACTGCTGGATGGAGATCCAACGCTTTGGACCTCTGTCCATTTCTCACGTGCGTTTTCACGTTAAGGAGATCGGAGGCCACGACCTCCTCGCTTGATCGTGTGGCTGGGACCTCCTCCCAGCCACTTAAAACTTAACGGTTCAAAATAGGATCCGA
Organism: Phyllostachys edulis; assembly: GCA_036346405.1. NCBI lineage: Eukaryota > Viridiplantae > Streptophyta > Magnoliopsida > Poales > Poaceae > Phyllostachys > Phyllostachys edulis. The sequence goes on along the minus strand of JAYEVD010000885.1, from coordinate 35,412 downwards.
TGGTTAGGACCTCTCCCAGGTCTTATCCAACGGCCATAAAGTCCTCCCCTGTTCTTCTCCTTCCTCTGGCGCGCGGGCAAACTCTGAGCAGCGAAATTAATGCGTGTCTGACCTTGGGGTACACTTCATCACTCTTTGTCGACCAAGATTTAATGCAGTCACTTTTAGCCTCTCAGGTCAAGCCCGAGCCTGCCCCCTTGTCAGCCCCATGTCTTGTCCACCTCATGGACCAGCCCGTGGGCTAAGCTCACCATGGAGCTTAGCCCCAGCTCATCACCTTCAATCAGGTTATAAAGTACCCTTGAAGCCTCCCTTGGCTTCCTTTGCACCTAATTGACCTCGGCCTTGCACTTTGTGCGTGGTGAGCTCCTCCTCCACTAACACTCACTCACCTCACTAGTGGTTTGTCATTGTTGATGTCCTTGGAGCTTCTCGGTAGCTCAAGGGTTCCATGGCTCCCTCTTCCACCCTCGCTCATTTTGTGCTCCCCAAACCTCGGAAGTTAACCCTAACTTAGTTTGTTTGGGCGCTTTTGAGAGGAGGACAAAGTCGGGCTTGAAGCTAGAGCTTTGGCCGTGGAGCCCTGTCTTCCCCAACTCCGCCACCACCTCCACGACCTCCCGAAGACCTTAGGACCACCTGTAAACCCCGTTAGTCCTTTAGATGCCGCACCCGCATGAATGATCTCGCGGAGCTTTTCTTGGCACAAGCTTGATTGTCGCATGAGCTCGTTTTTGCATTTTCAGACAGGCCGTGCGGGACGATTGGTCCTCTCCAGCTCACCGGCGTTCAAGGCCATCATTGCCGTTGAGAGGAGGTCCGTTGGGTGCGCATGGTTATTGCGAACCCAACGGTACCATTGGATCTCGCCGGCGAGCTCTACATCGCCGGCGAGGATCACTTCTTCACGCTCGGGATTTTGTCGGATGTCCCGAGCGTGTCATTGTCGTTTTTAGGACATAAATTCGCCGTTTTAAATGCCCAATCATAGCATTCATTGGCGTCTTAACTGCCATTAACCCTGTCCCCTTTGCGCGCATTAAAACCCCTCGCGCGCGGACCTCCTCGTGGTCCCGCGCACGCGCATTAATGCCCTGTCCAAACATGTGCGTCGCTGAAGCTGGGATGTCCAGACCTCCTCCGAGGAGATCCGGAGCGCCCAAGACCTCCTTGGCGCAATCTTAGCCGTCCTGCACCTCCCGGAGGTTCAGGATGTTGAGGACCTCCTCTGGGACCTCCTCGAGGTCATCTCCCGCTGAGGACCTCCCTTTAGATCTGGTCCGCTCCGGACCTCCTTCCCTGTTGTGGTCCGTTGGATCTCCCATCTACGGCCACGACCTCCCTCACCTCGCGCAAGATGTGGTTAGGAGGTCCAGACCTCTGGACCTCCCATGTGCGTGTGTGTTGTTCTCTTGGGAGGTCTCGAGCCGTTAGATCTGTGATCTGTGGCTCACGACCTCCCATGTCTTTGTGAGTGTTGAAATGCCAAGAAAGTCTTAATAATAAATGAATAAGGTATAAACTTTAAAATTTCATATCTTTTTCTTCTTAAATCCAAATGAGGTCATTCAAGTTGTGTTAGCTCTATCTTGAACTTGACTTTAATCTAAAAATGATTATAAGTTGAGTTCAGCTCCAGAGCACAGTTAGCCACTAGATTTTAAAACTCCTTTTAAATATACATTCAAATTAATGCTTAGCTTGTAAAATTCATAACTACTGCTCTGTAGGTTGTTTTTGAGTGAGACCAACTTTGTTGGTTTCCTCTATTAATGAACTCACTAAGAAAATTAGTTTTGAGCATGTTGCTGTTAGAAAAATGAGGACTTGTGCATTATAATTTTGTTCAAGTTCTTGTTTTTGAAAAATTATAGAAAGTGCATAATAGCTCCAAATGAGATGAACTCAATTGTGTTATTCATCTCATGAGGTGCTGGTTTTGCAGTAAAAATTTCAGCCTCACCACTGTTCTAGAAAATGTTGCCTCATAATTAAATTAGTGAATAGTGCAGTTTGGTATTTTCAGGGGCTGAGCAGAATTGTTTTGCTCATAACTTTTGCATTAAGAATCCAAATCCATTGGTTCTTGTTGCTAAATTCCCTAAAAATCGCCCTCTTACTGCTGTAGAAATTTCAGAGAATTTGGAGTTCGTTTGCTGTGCTGTCTTTGTTGTCTTTCGTCGTTCTTATCGGTTCTTTATCGTTTTTCCGTTAGGTTTCGACATTTGTGGTGATCCCGCAAGCGACCCTCCGCAACAAAGTGACCAGCAGTAAGGCAAGCAGTTTGACCATTTCCATCATGTCCCATTACTTTAAAGCTTACTACTTTGTTTTACTTCTATGTATGCATGCTACTTTGTGTTAAATGTCGCTAGCTTTCCTATAGTTGCATAATCTGTAGGAATTGTTATCCTCTACTACCAATGAGCCTAGGTTATTCGCTGTGGTTTGAGCTCGTTGGATGAGCTCTTATCACTTAGTAGTTGCGTTTAAAACTGCTTAGACATGCTTAGCTATCGGTAGTAATGGGCGATCATCGACATAGTCGATGGTCTTGATCACACAAGTATAATTATTCCTCCTATATGTCCAGCACTTGTGCTTTGATTAATTTGTAAAATCAAAAACTGAAAATAAAATGTCGATTTAGACTTGGGCATATTGGATGGATGGTGCGGTTCTTGGAATGTGGTGGTATGCCCGGGTCCCTAAGGACCGAGTACTTGGGTCACTAAGCCAAGCGCTTTTATGCTAACCACACGAGGGGGATATGGGACCTCTCTTGACTAAGTACTTTGGGAGGTGTTAATTATGAGCTGGTTGGTGGGTATGTTTTAATAAAATCTGTGTGTGTGGTGTTGGGAGGGAGCATTGGCAGACCGGTTAGGCTGTCTAATGTGTCTTGTCCCCGTGGGTTGCGGCTCGTAATTAGCATCGTCCATTGGAAATGTCTCGTAGGACTTAGCCGTGCCGGCACACCAAAGGTCGTGTGCCTAAAGGAAAGGCGGTCTGACGTGTGGGTACATTGGTACACCCCTGCAGGGATAAAACTATTCGAATAGCCTCGTCCTAGGTTATGGACATGCTTGGTAAGGTCGTTCAAGACTAGTCTCAACCTTTTAATTAAAACTTGATGGGTTGGTATGAACGGGTGTTCATGCTATTGTTGTGGTGACTAAGGGTTAGTCACTTCCAGGTTTGTTCTTATTGTTGTTACTATGTTATTATCTCGTTGTTACTTCAACATTTAAAAATGCTTTGCCAAATTGCCTTCAATCTATTATGTTATTGCAAATAAATGTCGCTTTATGCTAAAATGAGTCCAAAGCCTCATCCACTTAAATAAAGCTTGCATGTAGCTATTTATAGTTCTGTTATCTCACACGTAAGTCTTGCGGAGTACTTTATGTACTCATCTCGCCGTGGTTGTGGCAATTTTTTTGTGGCTTTTGTTGCAGAGGAAGAAGGAGAGCTCCAAGAGCCTCTCTTTTGTGCTACGTGTTGCGCTTTCTTGACGACTAGCTTGGCGGTCGGTCGATGCCTAGGGTTAAGGCACACCGATTGGCTTTGTGTTATAGCCATCTTTATGGCACTTTTGCTTCATTGTTATCTTTTTATTTGTTGCTATTTGGCCTAAGGGCCTCTCTTTTGTAATAGCTATTCCATTTTTAATATTAACTTCTGGTTTGTTGCTTATGTACTATGTGTTGTATGGAATTGATATACTCTTTTGTTGTGAGGTATGTATACTGCATTCTGGGGAGTATACATTTCTCAAGACCGGGTTTATTTGGTTGATAATACTAGGGTCAATTGGATGACTAAGTATTATGAGCCTAATAAATGTCGGGGTCTCACAACAAGTTCAAGGAGTTGACTACGATGAGACTTTCTCACCAGTAGCGATGCTTAAATCTGTTCGGATCATTCTAGCGATTGCTGCATATTTTGACTATGAGATATGGCAAATGGATGTCAAAACAGCTTTCCTTAATGGAAACCTAGATGAGGATGTGTACATGACACAGCCTGAAGGATTTGTTGATCCAAAGAATGCTAGTAAAGTATGCAAACTTCAAAAGTCCATTTATGGGTTGAAGCAAGCATGTCGGAGTTGGAATATACGTTTTGATGAGGAGATCAAAAGGTTTGGTTTCGTCAAGAACAAAGAAGAACCTTGTGTTTACATGAAGGTTAGTGGGAGCGCACTTGTTATTCTCGATCTTGTATGTAGATGACATACTTGCTGGTCGGAAATGACATTAGATGTTAGAATCTGTTAAATCTTCATTAAGAAAAAGTTTCTCAATGAAAGATTTAGGAGATGCAAGATATATCTTGGGGAATAAGGATCTATAGGGATAGATCTAAGAGGCTAATTGGATTAAGCCAGGAAATGTACATAGACAAAGTGTTGAATCGGTTCAACATGCAAAATTCCAAGAGAGGATTCTTGCCCATGGCACATGGCATTAATCTTAGCAAGAATCAGTGTCCTACGACCACTGATGAGCGAGACAAAATGAGTGATATTCCATATGCTTCGGCCATTAGATCTATCATGTACGCCATGATATGTACACGACCAGATGTATCATATGCTCTAAGTGTTACGAGCAGATACCAAGCTGATCCCGGTGAATGTCACTGGACAGCCGTGAAAAACATTCTTAAGTACTTAAGAAGGACTAAGGATGTGTTCCTAGTTTATGGCGGTGATGAAGAGCTCGTTGTAAATGGTTACACCGATGCGAGCTTTCAAACCGACAAAGATGATTATCGTTCGCAATCTGGTTTTGTATTCATTTTGAATGGAGGAGCGTTGAAGTCGAAAAGTTCCAAGCAAGAGACGGTTCTTGATTCCACGACGTAAGCCGAGTACATTGCGCTTCAAAGTCGCAAAAGAAGGTGTTTGGATAAGGAATTTCATTGCTGAATTGGGAATGGTTCCGAGTGCCTCGAGCCCAATGGATCTCTATTGTGACAACAATGGAGCCATTGCTCAAGCTAAGGAGCCTAGATCCCATCGAAGTCCAAACACATACTCAAAGCGTTATCATCTTATCCGCGAATTGGTGGATAGAGGAGATGTTAAGATATGCAAAGTTCATACGGATTTAAATGTTGTCGATCCATTGACAAAGCCTCTCACACACCAAAGCATGAGGCACACACAAGAGCTATCGGTATTAGATACCTAAAATGATTGACTCTAGTGCAAGTGGGAGATTGGAAATATGCCCTAGAGGCAATCATAGAGATGATTACATTTCATTATGTTCATGACATTGATAATGTGTTATCTTGTTCCTAGAATAATATTATTAATATTTATTATCAAGTATGTGACTTGGTTGTGAAACTCTATATTTCTGCAATAATTATTCTTATACGATCCCTGGTCGTAAACATATGAGGACACATATGAATAGACTAGCATATGTATTGGTTGATGACTATGTTTCACGAGTCATAGATATGGAGATATCAAACCAATAATATGGACACATGTTAGAGAACATGATGTTGGATAAGACCCACCTTGAGGCACTATTGAGATTGTTATGAATCTATGTGTCATTAGTTGGTCTCAAGCAATGATGATGTATAATCCTTAGACCTGAGATCAGCATGGTTTCCTACATGTGTAAGAGCACGCTTAGGGGTTGCCAAACGCTACACCGTAACTAGGTAGTTATAAAGGTAGCTTTCGGGTATGCTCTGAAACATGGAGAGGAATGTGACTGGTCGGATATGGGATTTGCCCCTCCTAACATAACAGGAGAGATGTCTCTGGGCCCCTCGTTGTGATCGGATAAAGAAAGTGCATGGCCATGCCACTAGTAGTCGAAGAGTTCGACCACGTAAAGTTATCTGATACTCGATCGAGAAAGTATTGAACAGTCCATGGATGACACAACATCTCACCTGGAGTTCAACCAGATATCGTGAGGCAAAGGGAGAATACATGAGAAACACTTAGTTCGACCACTACCGATCGGTCGTATGGAGATACAAGCAAGTCGAGATCGGTCGAACGTAATCACAGAGTGGTCGAAACCAAGTCGTAAGGAGTTACGAGTTGGTCGTGATCAAATACGAACTGGTCGTATAAAGATAGGACCTGGTCGTAAGTGATGAGGACCTGGTCGTATATCATATTGCATTAAGGTTCGTCCGATATAATTTGTGTGTTTTAGAATCGATATGTTCGCTAGGAGCCGCTTCGACTCGTGATCGGAAACGGTTTTGAATCACAACCGAACTACACATGAACCTCTGGTCACACACTTAACGGGTTGGAACAAACCAATACGAATACGATTCGTAAACGTGTCCGGATAGGATCCGTCACGAGCTCTATATAAGGAGGTGCATGAGGCTATTGGGACAGATGCGTGAAACACCACCGAAACCGTAGCCGCCATCTCCTTGAGAGCTCCACCGTGCGACTTGGTGCTGGCACACCGGCGTTCGGTTGTTCCTTCCCTGGACGTGTGGATACCGTAGAGGCGCTACTACGATTGTTGCGCTTGAGGACGATCCGCGATCTTCACAAGGAACCGCAGACGTTCTTTGGAGGAGACGATCGACTTCGTGAGGACATTGACGATCGACTACGACCACTACATCGACGCTCTTCGTTGGACTGGCTGCTCCAACCCTTCTTCCGCTGCTCAAGGCTCGATGGTAACGATCTATGATCATCTACTTGCATGGCTTCCTGGTTTGCGTGGTAGAAATTTTTGTTTGTAGCTATCGTAGCCTACCCGTGACCCAACATCGCCCTCCTCTTCCATTTCCCCCAACTCTCTCCCTCTCTCTCGCCCTCAGCTCGCCGCTATTCGGGTTTTGGATCCACCGGCCGGAGCTTGCGCCGCCGTCGAAGCCTCTCCGGCGTCTTCATCTTCACCATCGGCTTCGCAAGCTCGTGGTCTACGCCGTGCGCACCTCCTCATCACTGGGCCGTCACCAGAGCCCTAGCACCACCGCAAGCCGCATCTCGTCGCCACTCTTTCCATTGCCGCCGGCCATCTCTTCGCTCATTGTCGCCAAAACTGAGAGCCTTACGTTTGCCTTGCTCCCCTCTCCCTGTAGCTGCCCTCACTGCCACTCGTCGTGGCGCATAGCGCCGGTGAGCCCTTCGCCACACCACCGCCCTCCTCCGGCCGATGTGGCGTGCCCACGTCCACGCCACGTTGGCGCCACCTCACCCTTCCAGCCTGCGTCAGCGCCGCCCCTGTTCCACGAGCTAGGCCTACGGTGGACCTGGGCATTCCCGTGGACCTAGTCCATGGCCGTGGGGCCCACCTGTCAGAGACTCAAGCCTTTTTCTTTTGAAAAATAATTCGGCCAAAAATCAAATCCCATCGCTGACATCAGCATGACGCAATATAGTGACTTTCATTTAGAAAAATAATTCCGAAAATTCTGATTTCTTCATTTTATGTGTTTTCAAACTTACGGGAGCCCGTTCGAACTTCGATTCAAGTGATTCAAAATTTTAAATTCATCTTAATTTAGTACCTTTCTTTTGGTTCTAGTTTAGTAATTTTTGATTTTATTTGGAATAGTTATATTTATTTGGCTCTTTTGCACATATAGATTCCGCATTTAAAGAATTCTTGGACCCGACGATAATCAAGCATCTCAAATCTTAAACGAATGCAAGTCGAGACCTTTGATCATGTCATACCCAATTTATAAAATTATATTGTTTGATATAAGCATGCATGGCTAGTTGTATAAAAATAGTTTCGGGAATAGTTAATTACCTAATTGTCATTATGCCTCCTTGGTTAATTGTGAATGATATGTACCCTTGTACACCATAGGTTGGGATAATTTTAGTTAGACATATTTTAGTACCAACTTGGGTATCGTTTATGCTCAGCCATGTTTTAGTTATACGATGGGATTCATGATCACATGCTTTTAAATGTTTAAACTTGACTTAACGAAATATGGAATTATGGCGCGACCACTGTTAATAAAAGTTTGTTGTGCCATGGCAAGAATTGTCATTTGGTCGGGTTGAACCAAAAATAATTTATACTCAGGCGAGTGATCGTGCAGTAAAGGGGGATGATTTTGGGATGTGGTTGTCTCGTCTGAGTAGTCACTAAGAACTTAACTTTGTGCGCTATTGATCTGGGTCTTACCGTGCAACCACAAGTCTATTTATGGGGTGGATTTGGCCAACTAATAAGCAATATTTTGTTTCACTTCTGCTTGGGTTGATAAGTGGCGCAAGAGGGGGCCAGGGTGGCGAATCCTTAGCGAGCAGAACCGAGTCAAAACATAGCTTTATAAAAGCCTTGTGATAATCACTCAGTCGCATGTCTACAGAAGCGTGAAATGTCTAACATTATAAAATAATTATGTCTTGTGGGTCAAGCTATACAACCTCTGCAGAGTGTTAAAAACTATTCGAATAGCCGTATCCCCAGTTATGGACAATGCCTGGTGATTTCACACGAGGGGTAGATTTTCATAAAAATGTTGGAATGGTTTGGTTGGGAAGCGATCTGGATGTTGGATGATGGTTGGGAAGTGAACGAGGCGTTCACTAGTTTTTTCAAAGAAACATGTTTACTTATGTATTAATCTTTTAAATTAAGCTTTACAATCTATTTACTGTATTTACTGTCAATACTGCTTTTTGCAAAACAACCATAAAGCTATCATTGTCAAGCCTTGTATGAATACTATTTGCATATATTTCCCTATGACTTGCTGAGTAGTACTTTAAGTACTCATGGCTTTGCACTATTTGTTGATCAGTCACCGCTGAAGAACCAGGGAATATCGAGTTCTGTGAGGAAGATTACTTCGAAAACTATATGAACTAGGTCGCGTTCTCCACTCGATTGTCTGTCAAATGGCCACCACAAGACGTTTTGGTTTCCGCAGGTTTATCTTTTGTTGTTAAGCCCTGTGTGGCAACCTCTATAAGACTTGACCATAAGATCCTTTTGCTACTAAGTAATATTAATTTATCTATTTCATCGATATTTTGTTATATGGATATGATTACATCGATGTTGCAACTATATAAGCTAGCTATTGATCTAAGATTAGTTCAGAATACACGTAGTATCTCGGAGTCGCGTATCGGTCCCGACAAAGAAACATGTTAAGCAACTGCAGATATCAGAGCACGTTGTGCCTCATGAGGTGACGTGACAGTGGTAGCTGCTGTACTAACGTTTCTGAAATGGCATAGCATGGATGAACCATGACACAGCATGGCACTGCACTACACGTCGACGTGTTCGCCACATAACATGTCTTGCTGGCAGCTAGGCGGCCAGTTGACCAAAAGGATTCATTAACAGAAACTCCAAAGACCTGAAATGAAAATCTCGGTAGAAATACATCTCGAATTCAATGAGGTACTACAATCTGATTCAAAATGTGAGAACTGATCCACACTTCACACTCTTTTTCACAAGTTTTTGAACAAAAGCAACACCGCAACAACCTTTTATAGAAGGATATCTGAATATACGACAGCCAGCTTTACTAGATGAAAACGCATGAAACAAACAGTAGGATACAAAATCAGACAGACTACACTCAGCATCGTTTGAAGCATATAACAAGACCTCCAGAATCTAGCACACAGAGTTCTGAATTCAATATAGAAACTTGGACTGACTACGCGTTGGTAATCAGCGAACCCGCCGGGAGCCATCCTCATTCCCCAGTCCAAGAGATTTCTGTGCATTGGCAATCCCCTCTTCGTCTGAAAGAGATGTAGTACAAGAGTTAACAAGAGGAGGGAGGGGGGGTGACGTGTACATGATACATCCATGCTGACACCTTGCATATATTAACATGAAAAGAGTCATCTGTGAACAATGATTCAATGAAATTAAGAATAAATCAATGCTATTCAGTAGCTTTTTCCCTTGGCATTTGGAGGACATCAATACCACTTATCACCTATAAGTAGTAGATGAAGTACTGGCTTGATATTAAAATACAAGGTTATTCTACATGTCAAAAAAAATACAAGGTTATTCTATCGACAATATATTTACCAAAAAAAAATTTGGCCTGGGTATTTTGGGAGTGGATGATTCTTCACAGTTCCGACATTATAGCATGCTCGGTGCAGTGAATATAAGGATTATTATCTGACTGCAGATCAAGAACTAGGTTTAATCTGCCCCTTACCCTTAAATTTCAAACAACCATGTAATTTCAGGCAACAAAACTATAAAATGACAGTAAGCATGGATCCTAATAGCATTCTCATAATACTATCTTGCTAGCAGCGGAGCTTACCCCAGAACTGTGTGAAAATCCGGAAGAAAAAGTTCACATTACGGGAAACACTGTATGCCATCACAGGAGGAAGAGGCTTGACAAGTGTGTCCACACTAAACACTCTGCGCAGAAACTGGAAAGCAAGGAGTTGTCAGATAACTAAGCAACAAGCAACAAATATTCAACAAAAATGCAAAACCACATGTACATGTGGTACATGCACTATCTTAACCCTCAAAAGTGCCTCAAGATTTGTGCAAGAGAGATTCAATTATTAGAAGATGGGATGGTGGTTAGAATTTTGAAAGTTTGCAACGATCTAGAGGCACATTTGACGGTGGTGATAGTACATGTACCCGTATATATATGTGGAAAAACCACATTCAATATTCAATACATATTATATGTGGCAACCAAGACCAAGAGCTACACTTGCTAAAGAGTGGTCATCAATTCAAAATAAATAAAAGATTTCACAATCAAAGTATTGATAATAGTGCGCTGCAGTGCATTTTAGGGGTTAATAACCTGTAAGTGCTTATGTGCTAGCATTTTTTTAAAGGCAACTATAATTACCAGGGGATTAAATTTAAACTGTTTTCAGTTGGTTTTTTCTTCATCCAACCATAAAGGATTTGAAGTAGTCTCATTTAATTTAGAATAGAATGGGAGCATAATACAAAAACTATCAGTTCAATTTCAAATTTTAAAAAACAGATAGACTGAAGATCAAGTAAACCAAACATCGCATATGGTGCCCATTGGGTAAGATATCCGTATTTGATGACTTGGAGATCCTGATGGTGTGCATGGTGTTTGTTCAAACTATGAATGAGTATGTGGCGGCAGACCAGTGTGGACAGAAATTCATTTGGGGGCTTGGGCAAACAATAACTGAATATCTACGATTCTACATGCCTGTTTTCAGGTTCTGATGGTGGGATGGCTCAGGTAGCAAGGTGGTTAGGGACTACTATGATGAAAAAGGTAGCATAAATGTTGAGGTTAACTGCAATAAATACCATAAATATTGGGGACACCGGACATGGCCTTTCATTTATACCACTGTACACGTCGATGGCAAGATATATCAACGCGTTGACAGAATGATAAATATAGCAGATAAGCTATACCATGTGTTAACTAACAGAGTGTTTTTTTTCCTTCAGCGCAACACTATCTTGAGCCAAACAATATCTAAGTACTTCAATGAAGATGCAAACCGTGACATGGGAGCAAATCCAGAGGTAACAATTGTGAGGGCTACAAGCAAACGTATGATTTCAGCGAATACAATTTATATGCTTGTTATGCTACTCACAAGAATCTGGTTCATCCTTTGTCTCAACTATTGTGAGGGTAACAATTAAGTGCAACCCCGTAGTTTTTGGTCAACAAGGTTCATATTTTTGCAGTGCGTCTACCCAAAAACACTTTCTTTTGTTTATTCAGTTCTACGACATTACTATTCCATTGAATCCAAAATTTGCTAGTTGTGCCTGAGGGAAACCCTTTCATTACAATTGCAACCCTACCAAGTTTAGGATTCTTGGAACACCTAGAGCGCATCGCCCCACATCAGGAGATAGGAAGGGCTCCGATGAAGGGGGGAAGATTGGAAGTGGGCAGAGGAAAGGTGCATGGCGCATACCCTGCTGTTGCGCTGGAAGGAGTAGCGGAGCTCGGGGTCGATCTCCTCCTCTTCGAAGTCGTCGACGGAGAGGTCCAGGTCCTGGCGCTTGCGGGGCACGTGCATGGTGGCTGTCTCGCCGGGGTTGCTGGTGACGCTGACCTTCCCCTCGCGGCTGAGCCTGGCCGCCTCGTCGTCCTCCGCCGCTTCCCCCGTCCGCCACGGCGCGGACGAGAGCAGCTCCTTCCTCTTCCTCCCCATCCTCTGTCTCTCTCTCGTCTCTCCCCCTCGTCCTGTTTGCTACGGATTTGGCTTCGCCTATGGCTACGGAGAGCGGAGAGGAAGGAGGATGAGACGAGATGATGAGCTTTGGTTCGCTTTTGCTTTGCTTAGGCCGCGGGCTTTCATGGGCCGGATCACGTGCAATAAAGCCTGTATACACAGGGCCCGGCAGAGGGCATCGCCATCGCATGCATAAAATAACATCTCTGCTGGGTGAAGTGATGCGAGTTTTGGGGGCTAAGTGATCCAAAAAAAACTAAGATGTGGTTTTCTCGTTCCATTCTGAGTGGGTAAAAACTTATCGGCTGCAATTTTTTACTGGGGGACTGATAAGACCGGTTTTCGCCGAAAATCGGAAATTTCGGCCAAAATTTCCAAATATTTTTTGAACTTTTGGGATTTTAAATTTTTTTAAAAAATCAAATTACCGGCGGTAACAGGCGAAAATCGGCCGAGAAAAATTTCACTGATTCTACTCCCATGTAGTGTTTGGCCAAAACTATGTCCTTTGACGAGAACTAGATGGTATAGAGTGCTACTCCGCGCTTGTCCGTTGAATATTTGATATTTGTCGGCTGTTTGTATGATGTTAGGTGTGGCATAATGTAATTTGTTACGCAGCGTATGAAGCGGCGAGGGCAGGGTTCATTGTTTTTTTCTGTGTTAAATGGATTAGAAGCAATTTTTTTTGAAGATCTTCTTGTGATATGAATCAAAAGAAAGATCTCAAACGGCTAAAAGATGATCTGGGCCATGTACTCCTGTTTTGATTGAATTGTATAAAAACCTTTATGTCCGAGAGTTCAAGGTGCTTCAGTTTGTTTGGTTGGTCGGAACTAAGCAGATGTAGTGGGGTTTTTTTTACCGCTAATATGTGAGGGTATCATAAACATGTTATAATAAACCAAGTACCACTGCTAACCGAGAAAGCATATACATTAAGCTAATATGTTATAGAAGAGCAACTATTACTGCTAATTGGTAAAACTATGGCCTTTGAGAAGAACAAGCTTGTATTTCTCAAAGCTACACCATATCTGACCAGTAGATGACCAATCATTTCATTAGCGATTGCACTGAGAATAGTTCCAGCCTTTGTTGGACAAATAATGTTGCTATTACAGTCTTACCGGCATGAGTACTGAATAATGAGGTGGATCTCAACAAGAGAACTGACGTCACACCTAGGCTTAGTTTGGGAGAGCCATCGGCCGATTTAACTTATAATGTTTTACCTTCCAATTAGTTCTAGCATCATAAATTAATTTTTTTGCTCTCGGTGTATTATGTACCTTCTAGGAGCGGTACACATATACCTTCACAAACAATATCAAACCATACACAAGTTATTATAATACTGCAATATAAAATATTAAGTACGCAGCGGAAAACAATAAATAAACTGAAATAAAATCATAAATTAACCAGCGATGGAATCCCAATGATTTGCCATAACCCGCAGGTAACCGATCAGGTTAAAACCTTAGCAAATCAACGTTTCTGTGCATCTTTCCTTACCCGATTCAATCTCAACACCGCTGTCCAGATTAGTAAATAAAAGCAAGCAAGGAGTACACGAATGTACTCGCAAAACTTTACCAAGCCTATACATAGCTACATACAAGCTCTACTCAAAGGAGAAGGCTATAGGGTTCATTTTCAGCACAAAGCAATAATTCATTTGAAATACAAGTAGTACATAAAAATGGCAAGTGAGCAAATATTTTTAATACTTTAAACAAAAACGAATAATTAAAATTATACAACAACAGAACATCTACATGTGGCTGCCTCGGCAGCACACAAACATAGCATGAGAAACCATTCTCAATACTACCCATTAAGTTTTAAGTTTAAAATTCCAAAATGTTGAGTCTAACTCTCGCACGACATACCAAGCGTGCTCATAACCAAGGACGTGGCTATTTGAATAGTTTAAACCCTGCAGGGGTGTACAACTTTATCCACATGTCAGACTGCTCCTTTTCCAGGCCACGAAGCACACTTCCGTAGGTATGCCGACAGAGCTAAGTCCTACGAGACGTTTTCCAATGAAATATATTAACTAGGAACCGTCCTATGGGTGAAACCTTCCATGAACCGCCATTGTGTGTGTAGATGGGGCTCCCACAGAGGACCCATACGTTGTGTCGGAGTCACCGGCCCAGCCGTAGCAACTGTCGATGCTCCTCAGGCGAGGGAACATAAAAGAACCCAGCCCGCACATTTCCATTAACAACAGAATATTTTTCTCCCTAACATCTACAACCTGCGGCTCGAAGTTAACACATAACAAAGTACTAAGTCAAGAGGGGTCCCGTATGTCCCTCATGTGGCTGCACGCAATGATGCTTATATTAGTGACGCAAGATGTTCAGTCCTTGTTGACTCGGGCACCAACCATCACACCTAATAATCACACCATTCATACCATGTGCCCAAGTCCAAAATATTTTATTTTTATTTTTAGTTTTCCAAATATGATGGCACAGGGTGTTGTACATAACATAATAAAAATGATTTATGTGATCAAGGTTATTGTTGGACCGAAAAGGCAACTAGAGGGGGTGAATAGGAGCACGATCTCTTTTTCACCTTGATCGGATTCAACACTATTTTCACTCCAATAGCTATGAAAGCTATGAAGATCAATATAAAAGCATAGCGGAAGACTTGTATTGAATCCAATCAAAACCCCGAAGCAAATAAACCAAAATCACCAAGAACTCAAATCCAAATGAGTTGGGCGGTCAGACCTCTTTGGACCTAGCGGTCTAACCTCTCCATGGGCGGCCTGACCGTCACCAAGAGGGTAGTCCGACCTCTAACCCAATGAACAGTAAAATCAGCTCGAACTCAAAAACACAAATTGATCTAACTTTTGATCCACAACTCCAAACTTCGCAAAACTTGAAACATACCTTTTTTAGGATGTCAAGAACCTATTCCAATCAACGATCGTAAAGATCATTGCCAAAGTTTCGACCTTTTTTCGTTTGAGTGAAGGTTGCTTCAAAACCGAGTCAAAACCAAAATATGATCTAAAAACTTGCTCGTGGGTAAAAGATGATCAAGATGATCCTAGAAGTATTCCCACATGTCACAGCAAGCAGAATCTAGGCCAGAAGCCAAAGGAAAACCAAAGGATCAGAGAAAGCCCCAAAATCACAAAAGAGATAACAAGAATAAGAAGAGACTCATCTTGAGGAAACTTACTTGGATTGATTTGAGATTGATATTGGTTTATAGCCATTCCATCCTGGAGGACAAAGGCTCAACACTTGAGCATACAATCAATCCAACTCTCTAGAACCCTAACCTCTCCACTTTTCTCTCCCTAAACACAAACTAGGGTTTCATGAATACAATGGTTGGGAGGTGCACAACCAGCACCCTACCCTATTTATAGTGGAGGCTAGCTTCTAGAAGGATATCCCTAATGGGCACCCGTTAAGCCCATACACAAACAGGTTTTACTTATGCACGTATTTTAAAACGCCACCTTCATCTTCTCTTGACCTAAACCACTTCTTCTTGCGCCGTGGTTTAGCCAAAAGCCACCAAGGCGGTATTTTGGTGAAGTTACCAAAATACCTCTTCTCGATCCTTTTCCAAAGACCGAGTCCAATCTTTATGAAGCAATCCCATACTTCGCCACGTGTAGGTTGATCAACGACTCTCTTCATGTCAGTAAGTCTCTCCCATTTGGCTCCCACCGAAACCACCATAGCACTTGCACCGACCCCCGCGCCGCTTGATGCAACCCGTCGCACCGAACTTCCCGTTCGGTCATCCTTGTCTATTTTGTGCCATGCTTAAGTCCACCGACTTCACCCGCATCCTCGATCGCTCAACCTCACTCTCCAAGCCTAGTCCCGATCATCCTCACCGTTGACCATCGTTGACCTCCAAGCGTCCTGCACAACAATAGACCAAGAAATCGATTCCGGGAATAAGTTCTTCGCAACTTGACCCATGTTAGTCAAAACATGCATCATGCAATACATATGCACTAAAACCCATGAACTTGACCAACAAACATCGCCGCCAAGATGGCCAGCGAAGAAGTCAAAACCGGTCAGACCGCCACCCATTGGCTAGTCTGACCGCCCTCTGGCTGGTCTGACCGCTACTTGGCTGGTCTAACCATCTAGCAAAGGGACTTAGCCAAATTTCCACCCTGGAAATCCGAAACCTCTCTCGAATTTTTAAATGAATAGAACTTTTGACTCAAGCTCCAAAAATTATGAGACCAAGTGTAGAAGAATCCCCTCTCTTGCCTACACCCTCTATTTTTGGCCTGGCTCCAAACTCGAAAGAACCTTTATGGCCGGTCAGACCGTTGCCATTGGCCGGTCTGATCGCCAGCCACTAGACCCAAGGCTTGGCTAGTCTCTCGCAAGTGGTGGCTTGTCCCGACCGCCACATAGCTCGATAAAATCGAACTTTGCCGAAAACACATGTTTCGACAAACCCTCAACGTCATTGCCAATTGTATTATCATCCTAAGATCGTGAGCATATCCCTATGATATCCACAATCTCCCTCTTGATGAACACTTCAATTTCGAGAGAAGAGTCAAAAATCTCACTTAAGGTCCATATGAAAGAACAATTGTTCAATTTGACCTTTGATCATTGTGAGGTTTCAAGAATTGCAATTCAAGTTCAAAATGACAATCGATCATAATAATGTAAATTAGATACTCCCCTCACTATGATCACCATTTTTCAATAGATTTTATTTTTCTCCCTTTTTCTCCAAATAGCTCCCCCTTTTTACACTTTAGCTATATCTTCTCCCCCTTTGACAATGGAGTCATCAAGAAATCACGCATTCCTCTCATCCGAGATAAAAATGCGAAATGAGGAAAAAGTTATCATATTTTGAGTTTTCTTATTTGGATAGGAATATACCATTCCTTAATGTGGGGTGTTGCGGTCTAGCAACTGAAATTCAAAGAAAAGGATAAATGTATTTAATCTATATAGTCACTTGTTTAGTATACCGCAACAACCTGTAAGTGCAATGCCTTCGCTTACTTGTATTGACTTCATCACTTCCTAAGTAGGCGTAATATGGCAATCAAGATGTATGAGAATTCAAAACACGAAGTATGCGACACACCAAGGAAGTAATCTCGAGATAATTGTAAAATATGCTAAATGCATTTAAATACATTGTAAAATGAAACAACAACTTGAATTATACAGTACATACCTTCTCGAGATAATTGTTGAATATGTTCTATGTAATGCTCTTCGATATAAAGCAGTTACAGACTTTTCCAATTTCTCAACATTTTCAAAGACTATGCGGTTGAGGAAAAGGACAATGGTTTCTCTTGTTCACATGTTCTCGGCGCCTTCTGACCTTATGCCTTATTTGCTTTAATGAAAATTCTTTCCCAAACATTTTATGAAATAAAGCTCACCATAGGACTGTTTCTATTGTCTTGGTTGTTTTGTCTAATTGGTGTGTGTTCCATGTTAAATAACTAAATGATGCTCTATTAAATTCCCTCAGTTAAACGATGACTCGGTTTTTAGTAAAGAGACTGAAAATCCTGATATTTTATACAAAATTAATACTTGATTAATATTTCCCGGGAGGAGTAATTATGCTTGAACTTTACATTTACAATTCCCTGAATTGTGCAATGTCGATCAGGCCTATCAATTCAAGCAATGAGTGAAGGTGCAAAACAAAATTAAGGATGCTTCGATAAACAGTTCAACATAAAACAAGACACCAATTCAATAAGCGATTACGGATTAAGCGAAATCCACAAAGACATTTAACCTATGAGGCAAGAGGGCGGTGAAATGGAAGAAGAGAGGCGATTCACT
The DNA here is from genome assembly GCA_036346405.1 of Phyllostachys edulis. Classification (NCBI taxonomy): domain Eukaryota; kingdom Viridiplantae; phylum Streptophyta; class Magnoliopsida; order Poales; family Poaceae; genus Phyllostachys; species Phyllostachys edulis. The sequence goes on along the minus strand of JAYEVD010000885.1, from coordinate 17,376 downwards.
TACCACGTAGCATAAATCGCAGTGCTAATCTGGTGCCGAAACCCCCGATGGGCGATGGTTTTGGTGGAGCTCATCAGCTGCAATGCCCTTGCGGGGCTCCTCAGGTCCATACACTCCCTTGCGCCATTACCTCATTGGTAATAGGTGTGAAATCTATACTGACCACAAAAGCCTAAAGTACATCTTTACTCAAGCAGATTTGAATTTGAGGCAAAGAAGGTGGCTAGAGCTTATTAAGGATTACAATGTGGGAATTCATTACCACCCAGGCAAAGCCAATGTGGTGGCAGATGCTTTGAGCAGGAAGGTTTATGCCAACACTTTGATGATCAAAGAGAGCCAGCCTACTTTGTATGAAGAATTCTTGAAACTTAGACTTGAGTTAGTGGAAGAAGGGTTCTTTGCTGCACTTGAAGTGCAACCTACCTTGCAAAAACAGATCAAGGCAACTCAAGTTGGAGATGCTGGCATCCAAGAAATCAAGACCAGCTTAAGAGAAGGAAAGGCTACCAGGTTTTCTATAGATGACCAAGGTGCGGTTTGGTTTGATAAGAGGCTCTGTGTGCCCAACAGCACAGAGCTCAAAGGTGTAATACTTAAAGAAGCTCATAAGGCATTGTATTCTATACATCCAGGAGTTACAAAAATGTATCAAGATATTAAGGAGTTGTACTGGTGGCCCAAAATGAAGAAAGAAATAGCAGATTTTGTGGCCAAATGTGACACTTGCCAAAAGGTTAAGGCAGTGCACCAAAGACCTGGAGGACTTTTAGTGCCCTTACCCATACCCGAGTGGAAGTGGGAAGAGGTCGGGATGGACTTTATAACTGGTCTACCTCGTACCCAAGCCGGTTTTGATTCTATCTGGGTCATTGTGGATAGGTTAACAAGAATGGCCCACTTTATTCCTATGAAGACTACCTATTCTGGAGACAAGCTGGCCGAAATCTACATGGCAAAGGTTGTATGCTTGCATGGTGTTCCAAAGAAGATAGTCTCAGACAGAGGATCTCAGTTCACCTCCAAATTTTGGCAAAAGCTACATGATGCCCTGGGCACAGACCTTAATTTCAGTACAGCATACACCCACAAACAGATGGCCAAATTGAGAGAGTTAATCAAGTCCTTGAGGACATGTTGAGAGCCTATGCCCTGGAAAGGCAATCGAGTTGGGACAAGATGTTGCCATATGCAGAATTTTCCTACAATAACAGCTACCAAGCGAGCCTTCAAATGTCCCCTTTTGAAGCCATTTATGGAAGGAAGTGTAGAACTCCCTTGTACTGGACAGAATCGGGTGAAGGCCAAGTTCTTGGCCCGGACCTACTGAAAGAAGCCGAAGATCAAGTAAGGTCAATAAGGGAAAAGTTAAAGGCTGCTCAAACTCGGCAAAAGAGTTATGCAGATATTAGACGGCGAGACCTAGCTTTTGTCCCAGGAGATCAAGTCTACCTCAAAGTGTCACCTCTCAAGGGTATGCAGTGGTTCAGAGTTAGTGGAAAGCTTGCCCCAAGATTCATTGGACCTTTTCCAGTCCTTGCCCGAAGGGGTGAAGTGGCCTACAAGTTAGACCTCCCCTCTCAACTTGCTGGAGTTCACAATGTCTTCCATGTTTCACAGTTGAAGAAATTCTTGCGGGTGCCAGAGGACCAAATGCCTTTAGAAGCTGTGGACCTCCAAGAAGACCTCACCTACAAAGAGCAACCCATCAAGATCTTGGATGTATCCGAGAGAGTTACAAGGAACAAGACCACCAAGCTGTGCAAGGTGCAATGGAGCAACCACTCAAGTCAAGCAACTCGGGAACGTGAAGAAGACCTCAAGAAGGAATTCCCCACCTATTCCCTAGTTTCAAATTTCAATCTCGGTCGAGATTCCCTTAAGGGTGAAGATTTGTAACGTCCTGTTTCTTTTAAGGTTCTTGCCTGGCATTCAAAATAAAAGTAACCATTTGGTTTGTTGAGAATCCAAAGCTTAACCTGATATTTTGAAAATTTGGGGAGTTCAACTAGAACTAATCAAACCTTAACTAAGCTTTTTGTTGGTGTTCCTTGCCGGTTCTAGCTCTCTGTTGTATCTTTGCTGTCTTCGGGCTATCGGTCCTCCGAAGCCTCTCTGTGTGCCCCTGGTTTGTCTCTTCTCTTTCAACTTCCTTTGTTGGCTTGAATCTCTTTGAGACCCAGACCTCTCCTTCTCTCTTTTATCTCCCCCTCTGTTCGGACCTCTCCCGTGCTTCGGGTTTTCCTGTTAAGGACCCAGCTCAGGTTTGTGTCTCAAAACCTCTTTGGTCTCTCCAAGCCACGCTTGGTTTTGCTTCTTTGACCTCCTGTGGACTTCCCTTGTTGAGATCTGGCCATTAGGACCTCCTCTCTGGAGATCCTAGCCGCACAGACCTCCCCTTGTTGAGATCTGGCCGTTAGGACCTCCTTCATGGAGATCTTAGCCGTCCAGGTCCTCCCTCGTTGGATCTAAGGGTCCAGACCTCCTTAGTGCTTGAACCCATCCTTGACTCTTGTGGCTGTATCGCTTGAGGCTTTGCCTCCCTCATCTAGGATCGTCCGATGCAGTTCGGATGGCCCGATCCTCAGGGCACGTTAGCCTGGTCCGAACGTCCCCTTTCCCTCCTGGCCATCCGATTTAAATCAGACAGCCTAGTCTCGTTGGTCCGTTCGCTCGGTCCGAACGGCCCCTTTGTTTTGCGCCATTCGATCTTGATCTGACGGCTCAACTGCGAGGTAACGTTTGGATGGTCCGAACGTTCCTTTCCTTTTTGGACCACCCGATTCCAATCGAACGGCTCTGCTTTGCTGCGCATTTTCCTTTGTTTCCAGGACCTCTTCCTGGTTGTTTTGCAAAGACCTCCTCCTCGATCCTAGCTGGTCTTTTGTAAAGACCACCCTCCTAAACCAGAATATCCTGCTGGTCGACCTCCTCGCACTTTGATCTGGACCGCTGAGGTCCTCCCTTTGAGATCTTGACCGTTAGATCTCCTTTTGGAGATCTACTCGTCAGACCTCCCTGCACCCTTTGATCTCGACCGCTGAGGTCCTCCTTGAGATCTTGGACCGTTAGATCTCCTTTGGAGATCTACTCGTCAGACCTCCCTCGCACCCTTTGATCTGGACCGCTGAGGTCCTCCCTTGAGATCTTGACCGTTAGATCTCCTTTTGGAGATCTACTCGTCAGACCTCCCTCACCCTTTGATCTCGGACCGTTGAGGTCCTCCCCTTGAGATCTTGACCGTTAGATCTCCTTTTGGAGATCTACTCACAGACCTCCCTCACACTTTGATCTGGACCGTTGAGGTCCTTCCTTTGAGATCTTGACCGTTAGATCTCCCTTTGGAGATCTACTCGTCAGACCTCCCTACACCCTTTGATCTCGGACCGCTGAGGTCCTCCCCTTGAGATCTTGACCCTTAGACCTCCCTTGTGCAGTGTCTCGAGTGTCGACCTCCTCGCTAGAGCTTTGAGGACCTCTTGTCCAGACCTCCTTTTGAGTCCTTGGACCTCCTGTCTAGGATCTCCCCTCTGAGTGTCTTGGATCTCTTGCCCAGACCTCACAAAGGGTCTTTAGCGGAGATGATCCTTGCGGTGGGGCCACCCTTTGACCATGGTGCACCCTTTGACCGCCCCACTTGCCACCTCTCTCCACCTTGTAATTATTGCTCTTGCCTCAGATCTCTGCGCATTTAATAGGTGTCGGGTCACATTAAATGCAGTCACATCTGAGGTACTTTATTTCAATTCTTTTAGGGCAAGCCCTACCCAAGTAGTCCCGATTGCCTACACGTCACTGGGCTTCCTTGTGGTGCACACTACCAACTCCGGCTATATATAGCCTGGGTGGGCAAACTCTTGTAACCTTTTGTTCATTTGCCCACCTTGCTCCTGCCTTGTTCGCTCCTGGCTTGTGCTTGGAGCTTCTCCTGGAGTGAGCTGCAAGAGTTGGCGTCCTTTCTGGAAGACCCTCCTCGCGGATTTTGCTGGTCTTATGCTTAAAGGCCACCCTCCCTTGCCTTGGACCTCCCTTGTTGTTCGGGGCCGCCTGTTTTTCTGGTTCCGGTTAAAGTTTTGTTTTAGTTCTTTTAGTTTTCTTTTGAAGCTCTTAGGCCTAGTGTGTTTTGCTTATTTGGTTTTCTTGCGAACGTGTAGATCACGAGTTTGAGGAGATCTTGGACCCAGCTCTCTCTACCGAAGGCTCTCCACTGCTTGACCAAGGCAAGCCACAGACCTCCTTTTGATCATTTTGAACCTAGTTTTGCAATGTATTTCGGTTTTACTTTATCATGCATGGCTATGTTTATAAGAAAATGGTTTGGGCTGTAGTTACTTGCCTACTTGCTGTTATGCCTCCTTCATACTTTGTCCCTATCATGTTGTCATGTTCACCTTGTGAGCCTTAAGATGGATTTTTTAGTTGGTGTTCTTTGTTATTTGCCAACCTGGGGGCCGTAGGTCTTTATAGCCTTTCTTAGAAAACGTGGTTCGGACGTATCATGCTTCATCTCTAATAAACTTGACTAATGACTTATGAAAGGTGTGGTTGGTGCCACTGTTGAGCAGCTATGGCAGGATGCCTAAGCTGTGTTGACTATGGTGTGAGACCACTTGGTTAAAATTGTTGTGCCAAGACTGGGTGGTCTTTCGGCATGGGTTAATACAAATTGTTTTGCTGAGGCAAGAAGGCAGGGAGTGAGTAGTGGGTGCTGTGCACACTGGGTTGTGGAAGTCTTGCCTTAGCACAATTAAGGACTTCACTTTGTGTCTGCTTGAATCGGGCCAAACAAAGGCAACCACAAGATCATTTTATGGGAATGGTCTGGGCTGAATAATTAGCAATGAGATGGCTTGGGGCTGTTGTGGTTGAGCGTGTGATTCGTTGGCGCAAGAGGGAGCACCCCATAACCCTGTGGATTTCTAGACCATAGGAGGGGATTGCGAAACCTTAGCAGGCAGCCCGAGTCATTTCAAAGCTTTGTAAAGGCCTTGCTGCGCTCTCTAGGCTGCTCACCTTAGGAAGTGAGCAAGGGTGACCGGAACCTGTCCTGCTAGAGAGGTCGTGGATTGTGGGTAAAGTTGTACACCTCTGCAGAGTGTAAAATCTATTCGAATAGCCAAGTCCTTGGTTATGGACATGCTCAGTGAAAATGGTGCAAGGGGTAGTTGTTTCAACAACTTGTGCCACTGGACACCTCAGCGAGATGCCTTGGCTTTGCCTCGAAGAGACCTTGGCCGGCTCCAGAGGGGTTATGTAACGTCCCAAAATTTGGCTTTTCAAAAATCTTTTGAGTAGTTTAGATCCCTGGAAAATTTCACCAATTTTATTCGAATTAATAAAGCTTAATTGGGAATTTCCTAAATTAAAAATATTTAATTTGACTAATCTAAACATCAATTAAATAAAAACATGTGTTATTTGGCTTCCTTGTGTTCCAAGGAATTTTCTGGATTTATTTGCTATTTTATTTGGCCTCCTCGATTTTTGGGATTTTCTTTAATTCCGAAAATCCTCTTTTCTCTCCTGCCGCATTGCTACAGTACTCGTCGGTACTGTTCATCCACGATCTCAGCGGATCGGCCAAACCGATCAGAACTTCTTTGCACGTACGTGAGGCACTCAAACTTCCAAAATCAAAATCCTCTCTCCTGTTGCATGCTACAGTACCCGTCGGGCACTGTTCACCAAAAATCTACGTTCTACAGTAACCACGCGGTACTGTTCATCCGCAACCTCCAGCCGAGTCCAGAACGGATCCAGAGCTCCTGTACGTATACCAAACCTTCCAAATTCGATATCTATCTCCTCGATGCACATAAAAGCGAGCCGTTTGCGCCACGCGTCCGTCTTAACCTCCTCTTCCAATCCCTAAATTGGTTTCCTCCGAATCATCCTCGTTTCGTCGCAATCTGCAGAAAACCGAGCTTCAACCGAAGTTCTTCTCCGCGAACTGCGCCTTCATCCGACGTCCGCCGCCGAACCGTCTGCACCGTTGGCTTCGCGTCGTCGTCCTCTACGTCATGGTACCATCCACTTCGCCGAAAGATCGCCGGAGCCACGTCAAGCTGTAGAGCCGAACCACGTTCGTCGCGTTGCCCGCTTCCTCGGTGAGTTTTTCCAAAATCCGATCGCACCATTGCGTCTGGCTCGTCGTTTCCTTTCCGTTTTGCCCCTTCGCCGCCGCCGCGTCGCCTCCGGCTGCCGACAACCCCATGCGCACTATTCATCTATACACTGTTCATGTTCATGTATACATACGTAGTCGATTTCCTTGTGTGCGCGTGAAGTTCCAAACCGAGCGATCGTTCCAGCCGTTAGCCTTGGCCTGGTGCTCCTCGTTTGTGGGCACGTGAATCAGCCGCAACCGCGTGAGAGCACCAGCACCAAGTCAGCTTGAGCGAGCCCATTTCCATCTTTTCCCGGTTCCCAGCAGCCAGCCACACCGGCTGCCGCTTTTTCTTCTTGTGCACGCGCGTGAAAGCGGCCGACCCAGGTCGCCGCTCCCTCCCGTTCTCATTTGGCGTCGAAGCTCACAGCCCGAGCGGAGCAGCAGCCCAGCCAGCCCGCTCTGCTTTTTCTTTCGTGCGCGAGTGAACCCAACGCCCTTGCCTTTTCTTGTTTCTGCGTGTGGCCCGGTTGACAGCCAAAGTAGCCGCACGTGATTTTCTTCTCCACGGCGCCGAATTGGAGTCCATGTCCAGCACGCTCGACCGCGCCGTCCTCCACTCGAATCCTCCTTCTCCGGTGCTTTATAAACCGAACCAACCACGCCGATTTGTTCAGACGCTCATCTCCACCAAAACCCTAAAAGCTCGGTTCCAATCTCGCCTCGTTTTATCCGATTTTGCTGGAAGAACCGAGCGCCGCCATCCTTCATCGCCGGATTTCGCCGTCGTCACCCACCTCCGGCCACGTGGTTTCGCCATTGGGATCGTGATCAACGAGGTCTTCGCCGTTCTCATCATCTCCTCCCAAGACCACCACCCCATCGTTCTCACCTCGTCCAAAACCGCCGCCGCCGCTTGTTCAATCTGCACATCGGTGAGTGCTCTTGGCCGCTCAAGCGTGTCATCTTGTGCCCTATGCTTTTGTCATCTATTCCCTCTCCTCTCGTTGCTTCCCCTTCGCCGAGATGCCGCCAAGCCGCCATTGTTCGGTTCATCTCCGTCTCCGCTCATCTCGGATTGCCGCGGCATGGTCCACTTCCGGCCGTCCCAGCCTCACCTGTGGATCCTTGTGTCGACCCCAACCCGGTGCTCCCTTCTCCTTCATCGGGCGCCATTCGGTGCTTTTTCTCCGCACCAGGAGCACCTCATTGCGAGTCGCCGCCGACGTAACCATCGCCTCCTTTGTCGCTACGTCACCTCCTGTGGCATCGCCTTGATCGTGGAATTCCATTTTGCTACTTTCCGGCCACCCGCCGCCGTCGTTCATCCTTGCTGCCGCCGCTTCACCGTCGCCAAGATCTCCATGTCTCCCTCGTGTTTGGCTCCTTGTCGACATGGGCCTCCACATCACCTCCACCTCACTTCCTTAGTCCATGTGGCATCCATGTCATCACACAGGTGTCAGTGCATGTGTGCATCCGAGACCAAAAGCCATGCACTTGGTCCACTATAAACCAAGTGACTTACATGTGGGACCCTTATGCCATTCTCTTTCTCTCTCCAGCACCTTGACCCCACATGTCATCCATTGTTTTCATCTTTGTTTCACTTACCAGTGGACCCCTCTTGTAAGTCTCCAATTCAGTTTATTTATTTTAACCCGAAGGAATATTCTTTGAATATTCTTTTCTCTATCAATTTCATCATTTCATGTGATCTTTCAGAGCTCACATCTTTTGCATCCGAACTCCGATTGAGTCCATTCAAATTCCTAAATTCATCTCAATTCATTATCTACCTTTCAGTACCATTTAATTTCAGTTTGGAGTTTATTTGATTTGTCTTTTGTCTTTGGTTTGTTTTATGTGCTCTCTCGTTAGACGTCAAGTCCCGGAATCGTCCGAAGGAGCTGAAGTTCAAGGAAGTTGAAGATCAAAGTTAATTCAAGATCATCATTGCTAGCAAGGCAAGTTGTACCTTTGATCATATTGAATCCCAGTGTTCTAAAACTACTTGGAATTAAATTATTGCATTTACTTTAAGTATTTATTTAAATGTTTTGGGTGTAGTAGTTAATTCCAAATTGTTATGCCTTCCTTGTGTAATTGTTATGCCCTGATCCTTTGTCACCCTAGTTGCTATTTAGTTAGTAAATATTGTAGCACCAACGTGGGTTGGTTAGTACGAGTAGATTGCTTAGCCATGCCACTTAATCATTTACTCATGTGAGACTGCAATTATTAATCTGACTAAGTGATTATGCAATCTTATAATAATCTGTGTGTACTATGTGTCTTTGTGGCATGTGTTGCACTTAAATCAACTGGGTGGTAAAAGGATTTGGACTGAGGCAAGTGGTGGATACTGTGAAATGGTGGATCGTGTGATCTGTGTGGACAATAATCTGTGTGATCTGTGTGGACAACAACTGTGGTGATCTGTGTGAATAATAACTGCGGTGGTGTGTGGTTTACTTGGCATGTGGAAGTCTTGCCTTGGTCAATTAAGGACTTCACCATGTGCGCCATTGAATCGAGCCCCTGTGCGACCACATACTGTTATGGGGACGGCCTAGTATAGTAAGATGAATTTTCTCGAAATGCTTTGTTGTGATCACTCGATCCAGCTTGATTACATCTTGTGGGTAAAGTGTACAAACTCGCAGAGTGTTAAACAATCTATTCAATAGCGCGTCATGGGTCATGGACAATGCTCGGGATTTCACACAAGGGTAGATTTTCATAAACTGTGGGAAGGAGTCTGTGGATCTAAATCATATGGCTATGTGAATAATCTGTTTAGGTCAGGTGTCTTTGTGAAATCAAACTGTCAAATGTTAAATATTGTTTATTTGTTTTATCAGTATGCTTTCAATCTATTATTTGTATTCAATTGCAAATGTTGCATTTAGCAAAATAACCACGTAATGCCATTCTTTTGGAATAAGCTCGCATCTATAAATTGCATTTCGTGGTATGACTTATGTAGTACGGTGTACTCACGCTTGCTTTGATTTAATCAAGCGTAATCAAGGAATCGCCACCAACAAGGTCTACTTCAAGGATCGTGAGAACTAGGTTGCGACTCACCATTGCCCGCCTGGGCATATGGATGGGCTTCACCGGAGTTATCACGCTTGCTCCAGCAGCCTTCATTGAGCTTTTTGCCTTCTCGAGGCATTAATTGTAAGCTTTGACCTTAAGGTCTTTACTCGATGTTTATTGTATTTGCCTATTTATTAGTTATCTTTGTATATGGAATTGATATTTCACTAATATTGTCACTGTGCACTAGCGTGATCCTGGACTAGTGCAAGATACACGAGGGTCCGCATTGTATTTTTAGGTCCCATGTGTTAGGGTTGGCTCGTGGTGGTCCAGGGTTGGTTCGACCTCCGGAGTGGGTGCTCTAGAGTGGTTTTTGGGTGAGGACTCACACCGGTGTGACCAGACCTCCCCATTGTTGTTGTGATGTGAGTTGGTGCTCACTCCACATTTTCTTCCTCAAATGTATTATGTGCTATTGTTTTTCCTTGTCGCTTTCAATCTATTACTATTATTATTGTCCAAATCTGCTTTGCAAAACTAACCATACAACTCTCAATTGGTAAGCCTTTGCATGATTATTATTGCATAATTGTCACGTGACTTGCCGAGTACATTCAAAGTACTCATGGCTTAAGCCCCGTGTCAAAGCAGCACTATGAAGATGATCAAGTGCAGGCGCAAGTGCACTTCTTTGAGGAGGAGTTCTTCGACGACTAAGCCGCTTAGGACGCCCTCCACCCGATGTACCTATGGTTCTTGTTGGGATGGTTGTGCTCGCTTGGTGTTGGAGCCTTAGAGCTCCTTGTTGTTGGTTTTGTAAGTCCTTGTCGGTTTTGTAAGCTCTCAAGTGCACTTTGTTAACAAGCTTGACCATAAGGTCCTATTATATAAAGTTTATTTTGTCCGCTTCATCTTTGTTTAACCTCGTGGTTGTGATATTAGCTTGTGTACTTGTGTGAGCTAGCTCTCTTTGTTGTGGGACTAGCTCGATGCACAGGGGCAGACCTCCGGTGATGTCCCACGGGATTCTAACCCTGGAGGTCCCGCCAGACCTTCTTGTGATGTACCGAGGTGCTACCGAGGGGTTGCTTTACCAAGACCTCCAGGAGGTCAGGGCAGGGCCAAGACCTCCAGAGGTCCCGAAGACCTCCTGGAGGTCCCGGCAGACCTCGAATGCACCATGTGCGCCTACCACTTTACATGGTGGCTCCAAGAAGTAAAAAAATGGTCCTCTCTGACCTCCCCATGCATCACAGGTGGATCGTCACAGTGGTATCGAGCCTCGGTCGGGTCAGAGGACGTGGCCATAGGTAGAAAGGTCGATTTAGTTTTGATTCAAAAGTTATTTTCTAAAGCAAATCAACTTACCATTTGTTTAGTGGTTCTTTCCTTGTTCTGGTTCTATGCTGCCCTTAACTTGTCTAAATCTTTTCTCACCTTAGTCTACTCCAATCTTAACTCCTCCTTAGTTCTATCATCTTGTCTCTCGCTGAACCTCGATTTTAAGTTTAAAATGACCTCCTTGCCTTTGTAATTTCCATAGGGCCGATCGTAGTAAGGTTAGGGTTAGTGGTCCTGGTCTGAGTCTCACTTAGCTTTGGTCTCTAAGACCTCTATTTTGTAGTTTTGTTGCCTCTTTTGGCCCCCAGGCCTTTCGGTTTCTCTTGGGTTTAACCAAGTCACCCCTTGTAGATGCTCTATCTTTCTTTCTGCTCTCACTTACCTAGATGCTTTATGTGACGCACTCCACCCCGTGATGTACCGCAAGAGGTCCGGAGGACCATTTTTTTTATGCCAAGTCACCACTTCAAGGATGTGTAGCACCGCATGGAGCTTTAGCGAGGAGGTTCACAGACCTCCCAGAGGTCTTATGGACCTCCCGAGGTCTTGGTCCGCCACTGACCTCCCAGAGGTCTTAAGGACCTCCCGAGGTCGTGGCCGCCACCGCCGTGAGCACCTCCAGCACATCACCAAGAGAGGTCCCGGCAGACCTCCCAAAGAAACCCGAGGACCTCCTGGTGGTCCTGCCTCTGCATCCGAGCTAGTCCCAGACAATCGAGCTAGCTCGACAAGAACACAAGCCAATACCACAACCACGAGGTCAAACAAAGATGAAGGCATAAATTAAACTTTATATAATAGGACCTTATGGTCAAGCTTGTTAACAAGAGGTCTCGCCATCGAGGGCTTACAAAACCAACGAGGACTTACAATCGGCAACAAGGAGCTCTAGGGCTCAAACACTAAAACACGCAGAAGCCATCCAACAAGCCCCACAGTCGCTTCGGTGGAGGACGCCCTAGGCATCTTAGTCGTCAAGAATTCTCCTCAAGAGGTCTCAGACCGCTCAAGACTTGGTCATCCTCATAATCATGGACACGTATTTAAGCCATGAGTACTTGGAATGTACTCAAGAAGTCACAGAGAGCAAAGATGCAATAATATTCATGCAAGGACTTACCAATGGAGAGCTGTATGGTTAGTTTGCAAAAGCCAAATTTGACAATAATAGCAATAATAGATTGAAAGGCAAGAAGGTAAAACCATAATACATAATACTTTTGATGTTTTAATAAAAGGTGGTGTGAGCACCAACTCACGGCCACAACCAAAAATTGGGGAGGTCTGATCACACCAAAGGGCCGTGTCCTCACCCAAAACCCACTCCAGAACACCCATTCCAGAGGTCCGAACCAACCCCCGACCACTACCCGAGCCAACCTTGACCCTCCGAGCCGCCAAGGTCTCTTCGAGGCAAAGCCAAAGCATCTCATGAAGTGTCCAAAGTGGCACAAGCTTTTGAAACATCTACCCTTGCAAAAGATTTCATCGAGCATGTCCATGACCAAGGACTTGGCTATTCAATAGATCTTTTACTCGCAGAGGTGTACAACTTTACCCACAATCCACGCATCTCTAGCGGGATGGGTTCCGGTCACCCTTGCTCACTTCCTAAGGTGAGCAGCCTCAGAGAGCGCGGCAAGGCCTTTTACAAAGCTTTGAACTCGACTAGGGTCGCCCGCTAAGGTTTCGAATCCCTCTAGTGGTCTAGAACTACAGGTTATGGGTGCCCTCTGCGCCAAATCTAATCACACGCCAACCAAAACAGCCCCAAGCCATCTCATTGCTAATTATTCAGCCTGCACTATTCCCATAAAATGATCTTGTGGTTGCACTAATTGGCCCAACACAGATACAAAGTGAAGTCCTTAATTGTGCTAAGGCAAGACTTCCACAAACCAGTTGCACAAGACCCACTACTCACCCTCGCCTTCTTGCCTTAGCAAAACAATTGTATTAGCCCATGCCAAAAGACCACCCAGTCCTGCACACAATTTTAACCAAGTGGTCTCACACCACAATGACACATTTTTAGGCATCCCGCCATAGTCTGCCAACAATGGCACCAACCACACATTTCATAACTTATTAGTCAAGATTATTGGAGATGAAGCATGATACGCCAAACCACGCTTAAGCGAGGCTATATAAGACCTACGGCCCCCATGTTGGCAAATAACAAAGAACACCAACTAAATTATCCACCCTAAGGCTCACAAGGTGAATCATGACAACATGATGGAGACAAGGTATAAAGGGGGCATACAGCAAGTAGGTAAGTAACTATAGCCCAAACCATTTTCTTATAAACATAGCCATGCATGATAATTTAAACCGAAATACATTTGCAAAGCTTGGTTCAAGATGATCAAAGGAGGTCCTGTGGGCTTGCCTTGGTCAAGCAAAGGAGAGCCTTTCAAGAAGAAGAGTCGGGTCCAAGATCTCCTCGAACTCGGATCTACACGCTCGCAAGAGAACCAAATAAGCAAAACCACACTAAGCCAGAGAACAACAAAAAGAACCAAAAGGAACTCAAACCAACTCAAGCCAAAAGGAAACCAAGAGGCTTAACACCGCCCAAAGAGCTCCCCGGGAGGGTCTTATGCAAGGAAGAACCGAAAGCAGAGGAGGCAGGAAGGAAGAAATGAGCAAAAGATTACAAAGGTTCGGCCTCCCAAAGCAATATAGCGGGTTGGTGGTGTGCACCACAAGGAAACCCAGAGACGGTTGGCACGGGACTACTTCAAGTGTGGCTTGCCCAAAAAGAATTGAAATAAAGTACTCTCGATGGGACCCTGATTTAATGTGACCCGACACCTATTAAATGCGCATGTAGTTCCGAGGCAAGAGCAATAATTATAAGGTGAAGAGGGGCCGCAAGCGGGGCTACCAAAAGGGTGCACCATCGTCAAAGAGGTGGCCCACCGTAAGGGTCATTCCCCGCCAAAGACCACCGCGAGGTCTCCGGCAAGAGGTCCAAGACACTAAAGGGGAGGTCTCGACAGGAGGTCCAAGGACTCAAGAAGAGGTCCCGAAGGTCCTCAAAGCTCACAACGAGGAGGCTCCTAACACTGGACCGCACAAGGGAGGTCTAAGGGTCAAGATTTCAAGGAGGACCTCAACGTCCAGATCAAAGGGCGCTAGGAGGTCCCGACGAGTAGATCTCAAAAGGGAGATCTAACCACAAGATCTCAAAGGGAGGACCTCAACGGTCTGCAGATCAGGGCATGCAGGAGGTCTCCGGGATTTGAGTAGATCTCCAAAAGGAGATCTAACGGTCAAGATCTCAAAGGGAGGACCTCAACGGTCCATGTAACATCGCAATTGTATAATCAGGTTATTCAAGTATAATTATATGTAGAAATTAAAACTTTTTCTCACAACTTGAAAACCCCTTACAATCTCATGTAATTTTGTCCAAGAGTTGTGTAAACCAAGAACACAAAGCTCTTCTTGACCAAAAGTCAAATTCATTTTCCAATTCTCTCAAATCTTGTGCCAAACAATTGAAAGTATCTTCCTTGGTCCTAAAACTAAGGTGGGACCCCTCTCAAAAATATCACAAGTTGTAAAACTAGTTTGGTAATTTTTGGAGGTAAATGAATCATCAACAACCTTAATGAAATTCCTGAGAAAATGCATTGCATAATAACCTCTGGAAAATTTATGTAAGGTTAATCATGTTGTCACTAGCTCCAGTTAAAATCTTATGAATTTTGGAGTTCATTTGCTATCTCAAACAATTTTGCAAAGTCTTAGTCGTTAGAAAATTAAATTTAAAACAGTAGACTCGCTCTTGGGCCGAGCTGACTCAAACCCGGGTCCACCCCAACCCCATCCGACCTCCTTTCCTCATCTTGATGAGGTCGTGAGTCTGGATCCAATCCAACCGCCACGACCTCCCTCAACCAAGGCCCCAGACCTCCCCATTCGAGGTCCTCTTGACTCGTGGACCTCCTCGTCAACGCGGGCGACCTCCCCACTCTCATCAGTCATAGCCACCGGATCAAAGATCCACCGCCACGACCTCCTTGTGTGTTAAACCTCAAAGGACCTCCTCGGTCAGAAGCCATCGCAATGGAGGTCATCCCACCTATGTGAGGTCTTGGCCCTGATTCAAGATCCGCGCCCTGACCTCCCCTCACCGTTAAACTAAGCAAGTCCACATTCCACCCACGCGAGGTCACAACCATTGATCAAAAATCCATGGTCACGACCTCCTCCTCCCAATCTAACCTGCCGACTCCTTTGACTCACTTGAGGTCGTGAGCTGTTGATTTACATCCAAAGGCCACGACCTCCTCCGAAAAACATCACAACAAGGTCCTCCCTTGTTGAGGTCATAGCCTTGATCCAAATCGAGGGCTAAGACCTCCTTCATGAAGCGATATCGACTCTCCCCATCGTGTCAAGGTTCTTGGATTTTAATCCAAAGGCCAGACCTCCTCATGTCTTTTCGATCGCGGTATGTTAAGTCCTCACCGAGGTCCGCATCTGCTGGAGGGAGATCCAACGCCTTGGACCTCTGGCCCCATTTCCCACGCGGCGCTTTCATGACACGAAATCGAGGGCCACGACCTCCCCATCTTGATCGTGGTGGGGACCTCCACCCACCACTTAAAACGTAACGGTTCAAAACTCTCATCCGATGGCTGTGACCTCTCCTGTGTCTTATCCAACGGCCACTAAGACCTCCCCCGTTTTTCTCCTTCCTTCCTTCAAGCGCTGGGCAAGCTCGAGAAAGGCATTTATTATGGTTCCGACATGAGGTATACTTTCATCAGCTTGCTTGACCAAGATTTAATGTGTGTCGCCTTCCGCCTCCCGCCCACACAGCTCAGACCTTGTCAACCTTGTGTCTTGTCCAAGCCATGGACTTCCATGGGCCAAGCTCACCATGAGCTTGGCCTGGGTCCACAACCTCTGCGCCCTTAGTATAAAGCTCTCCACCGTGTTGCCTGGCTTCCTTTGCACACCTTTTGTTCCTTGGCTTACACCCTCGTGCCGTGAGCTCTAAACCACCAAAGCTTCCTTGGTCAGCCATTGCTGGAGCTTGAAGCTCTCGGGACAAGGGTCACCGAGTTTTTTCTCCTTTTCTCTAAGCTTTTTGTGCCATTCCCTCCGGGACCAAGTCCTAACTTGAATTGGTTTGGGCGCATCAGAGGTGGACAAAGTGGAGCTTGAGTCAAGCTTTTGGCAGGAGCACCTTCTTCCTCCCCGACCGGCCCTCCTTCCTCGACCTCCTCAAGACCTTAGGACCTCCTGTACATCCTCGTAATCCCTTAGTGCCGCACCCGTGATGAATGTTTTCATGAGCTTTAGTTTGGCATAAGCTTGTTTGTCGCTGAGCTCATTTTTTTTGCTTTTCGGTTTTGCCTGGCGGGTCACCTTCGTCCTCTCGCCACGGCTGCTCAAGGCCGCTATTGCCGCTGAGAGAAGGTCCGGTGCGCTGCGTGGTTAAGTAACCCAATCTGCATTATTGATCTCGCCGCGAGGTCTACATCGCCAGAACCAAATATTTGAACACGGTTTTGTCGGACGAACGACAGCTGCTGTTGTCGCTTTTAGGACAAAAGATCCACCGAGTTAATGCGCTTATCATTGCTCCCATCATTGAATTCATTTTGTGTGTCTTAACTGCCTTAAATCCACCATTTATCGCGCTATTGTCCTGCCATGACCTCCTCGTGGTCCCCGCACATTTAATCTCTTGTCCATAGCGCTGCAGGGCATAAGCTAGCTATTCTAGCGCCGATTCGACATCCGCACTCCTCCAAGGAGATCTCGAGCGCCCAAGACCTCCTGGCGCATCTTAGCCGCCCGCACTCTCCTCGAGGTTCAGTGACGCTGAGGACCTCCTCTCGGACCTCCTCGAGGTCATCTCACCGCTGAGGACCTCCTTTAATCTGGTCCGCTCCGGACCTCCTTCCATGTTGTGGTCCGTTAGATCTTCCATCTACGGCCATGACCTCCCTCACCTCACAGATGTAGGCAGGTTAGGAGGTCCAGACCTCTCGACCTCCCATGTGCATGTGTTAGTTCTCGGGAGGTCTCGAGCTGCTAGATCTGAGATCTCGGGCTCACGACCTCCCATGTCTTTGTGAATGTTAGGAAGGTCAAGAATTCTCAAGTATGAACCTAAATGAGGTAGACTTTAGAATTTCATATCTTTTTCATTTTAAATCCTTTTGAGGTCATTCAAATTGTGTTAGCTCTGTCTTAAACTTGACTTTAATCCAAAAATGGTTGTAAGTTGAGTTCAGCCCAGAGCACAGTTTTGCCATAGGTTTTAGTACTCCCTTTGGATAATACACTCAAAATTTAGGTTTAACTTGTAAAACCCATAACTAATGTTCTGTAGGTTATTTTTGAATGAGACCAACTTTGTTAGCTTCCTCTATTAATGAACTCACTGTAAAAATTAGATTTGAGCATATTGCTGTTATAGAAATAAGGACTTGTGCATTATAATTTTGTTCAAGTTCTTGTTTTTGAAAAATTATAGAAAGTGCAATATAGCTCCAAATGGGATGAACTCAATTGTGTTATTCATCTCATGAGGTGCTGGTTTCACAGTAAAAATCTCAGCCTCACCACTTTTCTAGAAAATGTTGCCTCATAATTAAATTAGTGAATAGTGCAGTTTGGTATTTTCAGGGCTGAGCAGAATTGTTTTGCTCATAACTTTTGCATTAAGAATCCAAATCCATTGGTTCTTGTTGCTAAATTCCCTAAAATCACCCTCTTACTGCTGTAGAAATTTCAGAGAATTTGGAGTTCGTTTGCTGTGCTGTCTTGTTGTTTTTCGTCGTTTTATCGGTTCTTTATCGCTTTTTCCGTTAGGTTTCGACATTTGTGGTGATCCCGCTAAACGACCTCCG